>WBMW01005355.1:77892-93984 GCA_013396635.1 Penelope pileata
TCTTTTTTCCCCTTCTTGAAAATGGGGGTTATGTTCCCCCTTTTCCAGTGAGTGGGAACTTCGCCAGACTGCCATGACCTTTCAAATATGATGGATAGTGGCTTGGCAAATCAGTGTACTGGAAATGCTTCATACACAGGTGTCACAGAAATGCTTTTTTTTTTTTTTTGCCAATTATCCAGCTAGTAAGTTTTTCAGTACAATGCAAAACAATATTTTCAGGGCTACATTTAGCCCACCACCAATCCTGTGTTCCATTAGGCACCGTAAATATATTTCAAAGTGGCATGAAATATCAAAAGAAATAGTTAATCTGCAACAATTCCTCTGTAATGAGCTTTTCCTATCCAAAAGTTCTTACAATTACGCAGCCAACAGATGAATCATCAGAAACTGGGTGCCTTATTCCCTTGATTGATTTTTTTTTTTACTAAAAAATTTAAAATGTCATGAGTTGCCAGCAGCCTCAGCATGGTAGCTTTTTACCATAGTTTACATCTATATTGCTTAATTAATTTAAACACTATAACAGTTATTTTTTTCAGAAAGCTGTTTTGGCAGCCAATTTAACAAATTAAGAAGGAGGGTGAAAAAAGAGAAGTCTTGGATAAGCACAAATGTAAACAGATGCGAAGTGTGCAAGTTTCATTCATTAGCATAATAAAGTCAGCATTAAATGTCAACCACAAATGTTTTTTACTTAATAAAAACAGATTATCCAGAGTAATTATACAAATTATGTTTAACATAATTTACGTTCTTACAGTTATGGTCAAATTAACAAATCAGTGAGCTTCTGGAGAAAATGGCAGCTTCATTTATTGTTTTGTCATACATAGTGGTATTTGCCCAGATAGTATCTTAAATTATTTGCGATCCTTCTGCTTGTAATAGCTAAGTGTTTGTAAAATGTGAGATTTGCAAGTCTTTTGTATGATACCAGATCTGAGCAGAAGTGAACACTGACAAGCCTAGACCATGTTATGCTGATAAGCAAAAGTAGTAGTAAATAATGATTTGACCTTTAAAAGTTTAGTCTTTTAAAGGTCAACAAACCTGGTACATGGGTTCTCTACTTCAAAATCCTCTAATAGCTGTAGAAAGATTCATGACAATACAAAAATGGATATGAATCAATATTATAGGCTACCTGGATATTAAATGCAAACTGTTTTCCATTGCAGTGCAAGTTGGTTTACTGAGATTAAACTCAGCTATATCCATCTAAGAAAGAGAAAGCAGATTGAATCATTATGTACATGTGATTTTTTTGATAAAGTTCATTTGGAAATGTTAGTCCATGTCACCAAATATTAGATACAGAGTAGCAAGCATTCTGCAAAACTACCCAATCTTCTACTTTGGGTGGTCAGGAGAAGAAGCTATACAATTCTGTGCCTTGGAGGACATGCAAGACCAAACCTTTGTTTTGTTTGGTTGGTTGTTGGTTTTTTTTGTAGTTGTTGTTTTTTGATTATGTGAGGAGGCAGAAGCTACAATTTGTTTCAAAAGAGTAACAACATACACAATGTTGGTTCAAATGAAGAGGCAATAGGTACACAGAATGAAAGAGTATGGTGATATTGACAACAGATCTTGGAGTCAAATCTGTTGCCATCCAGAATGCTGTGCACATACAGTAACATAGTCTAAGTTTCAATGGCATTTGAAACACGTGGTAGTCTGCAAGTGCAAAGGATGCTGTACTTGCTGTACTGTGTACAGGTGACTACAGTTGGAGGTGCAAGTCATTCCACAAGGTTTTGATATTCCCATCCAGAGAAGAGAGCTACTACTTTCTCCCTTCATATTCTGTTCCTGCTTTGAGCCAACTCAAAAGAGAGTGTGTACATCATACAGCGTTTCCCAGGATAACAGTTTCAGTAAATGATCTCAGCTCAGACACCCATACTCCAGTGTACTCAAAACAAATTACTGGTTTTCAAAACCCATTTTGAAAAGATAATTCCACTCTCTCTTACAATCAGGCAGTCTGGTTTCACAAAGAATACCATGGACAGGCTTTCTTGTGGCAGGTAGACGCCTAATTTCTGCTTCTTGCTTTCCTTTTCTTGAATCAGTATTTATTTACTAAGTTTTGCGCTGCTGAGAGGAATCATTTATAATAATTATGACACATTTTTCTCTTGATCTTCTGAAGAGAACTGAAACCTACATTGGTGTTTGTAAGCGTCTAGGGATTTGAAAAAGAGAAACAGAGTGTTTTGTAGTCACTGTGCAGCAGTGATGAATATTATGTTGTTGCTTTGCTTAATGCATTATCCTGACATCTGTACTAATTATATCACAATCTCTTTTAAAAATAGAAATGTGCTGTCTTTCTGATATGCATTGAGTTCAAACCTATCACATTTTTTGCTCAATTTTAGCATGGGAAAGAATTATTACAGATAAAAATTGCTTCAGCTATTTGTGGCTAGAAGAAATCATTTTCTGTGATTGCCCTATTGTAATATCATTTTTATGTGAAAGAAAAATATTTGTTTTGAGTGGACAAATTTCCTTCTTCACCAGCTTCACACAACCCTTATTTTCTCTAGGTCTACTTCCTTTCTAACGTGCATACAGGATATTATTGCATATAGAAATTTTGTTGACATACACTTTCTGCTATTTGTTCAGCTTAATTAAATTGGTGTTCACCCTGAATAATATCAGATATATTTTTTTATGTATGAGAAATTCAGTCCTTCCAAGTATTGGCTTCAGTTTCACTTTTCCAGAGACATAGTTTGGAAACCATCAACATATGCTCATAAATCTTGCTTTGTTTTTAGGTCTCCTGTACATCTCCCCACGTCTGTTTATAGGAGTTTATTGAAAACTATTATTTCCAAGTAACTAAATAAATAAATGCCTTGTATTGGCAGTGTATACTGCACATTATAATATATCAATATTGTGTTTTTGTCCAAACTCATTCCAGTGTCAGCATTGCTCAGTGGATCAGCTAAAGAAAGGAGGCCTTGAACAAAAGCAATGTGAAAGATTGTCCATGAATCAGAGTTTCAAGCCACTCTATAAGAAAATTTAAAATAAGAGTTAAGTTCAAAGGTCTCATACTTCAAGTTCATTACAGACTTGGTAAATTTTACCATTAAAAGAAATTTTCATGAAATGTTCTATTTGGGAAATAGAGCACTGAAATGTCTTGACTTATCCAATTTTTTTTTTCAGTTAGAAAGTATTTAATTTTCAAATATACCTATAAGTGTTTTCAACTGAGAATTAGATAGAACTTTAATTAAAGTCTTTTTTTTTCTTTTTCTTCCCTGAGGGAGAAATTACTTTACTTTTACAGAATTTTTTCTTTAATTTTCATAATGAACATAATACAGATTATTCTTACATACTGATTTGTCTTCTCAGTGGAGGAGAGACAAAATACAAACAGAATAATACAGATTTTTTTTCATTTTCATTGATATTTATTTCTCATATTCAAAATTAAAAACAAATGAATGAACAAAAAACCAAAAAAAGCACAAGAACCAAATATCCTTTGTGGGTTACCAGCTACTGTTCCCAGCAAGATCCAAAGGCATATAATTGATAAAACATGAGTAGTTCTGAAGAATGTAGTTCATATGGCTAAGGTAAAAATGTAGAAAGATATTTGCAGGTTTAATGGCTACTGCTTCTGTTATTCCTGTTGTTTGTTTCTCTCCCATTAAAATTAATGAGTACATTGTGACTAAAATTCTATAAAGTTCTTTGAAATTTGGAAAGCGTGGCATATGAACTCAAAAAAAGAGCCTAGAATGTTCTGAGCACATTTAGAACCTTATGCATTATGCTACTAAAAAGAAAGTGAGAGGCATCTTCTCAGTATTACTTCAGCTTCCAACCTTGCTCTGGTGTTATTAGCCAGAGAAAACCCTTCCCTGTCAGAGACTGTAACCTGTAAGGGAAGACAACAGTGACATTAGTAATGAGTAAGATACTTAGTTCAATGTTTTCGGTATCCTATTGTCTTCTGCAATGCATCCCTTCCATTGCATTATATAGCTTTCCTCTTCTAAACAAAATTTACCATTTTCTATGAAATGATTTAAGCTAGACAATGTTGTGTAGCTCTCCATACTGAGAACACAGGCCAGTCAATCCAAAAGATCTCAAAGTGAATAGTTTATCAAAACTGCACTCTGAATCTCAGCACTTCCGTTAGTATAGGGACATTTTTAATAATATGTCAGAACAGGAGTAGTGAAGGGACAGGTAAGGCTTACCTCACCTCTATGCTTTTTTCACCTTACTGCTTCAGGTGAAATAAGTTTCATTGCATAATTTGATTTTGCAGAAGGTCTGAGAAATGTTACAACCATTTATAGAGGTAGGGTTATGATGACTCAAAAATGATAGGTGATTAATTGGCAATTAAAGGTAAAATCAAGTTTTATTCTCATGCCTGAAGAGCATACCAGTTCATAGGGTTCAAATGTCAATACACATTGGAGTTTGCTGCTACTGTCTCTATCAATTACAAATTCTGCATGTGTGTCACACTGAAACCAAGAAATAACTACTTCTATTTTCTTTTCATTTTAGCCATAATTTGTAAGCTGTGGATACAGGGAAAGATCTGTATTCCCTTGCTAAAACATCACCAAGGTAAACAAATGCCAAATGCTACACCTGGGGAAGAATAACCCTAGACACTAGGGCAGCCTGTGGGTACAATTGCCTTCAAAACAGCTTTGCAGAAAGGTCCTGGTGGACATCAAGTTGAACACGAGCCAGCAATGTGACCTGCTGGCAAAGACAGTCAACTGCTGGGCTACATCAGGCACAGTATTGCCAGCAGGTGAAAGGAAGTGATCCTTCTCCACTACTTAGCACTAGTGAGACAACTGTAGTGCTGGGCCAGTACTAGACTCCCCAGTAGAAGACAGACATTGGTCCAGTGGAAGACCACAAAGACAACGAAAGGACTGGAGAATCCAAGGGAGCTAGACCTGTCTAGCCCAGAGAAAACAAGGCTTGGGCATCTTTTCCATGTACATAAGCATGTGATGAGAGTCAAAAGAAGATGGCGCCAAACTCTCCAAACTAGTGCCCAGTAGCAGGGCAGGAGTCAGTGGACAAAAACTGAAATACAAGAGGTTCTTTTTCAACATAAGAAAAAGTCATGGACTTGTGGGTTGGGTTTTTGTTTTGTTTTTGTAAGTTTGTTTGTTGTTCTTGTTGCTTTTGTTGGGTTTGGATTTGATTATTTTTGTTCTGAGTGCAATCAAACACTAGAGCAGATAGCCCCAAGAAACTGCAGAGTCGAGAGCCTTCAAAACCAGCAGTCCTGAGCACTTGCTATAGGTGATAATCTTTCTGAAAAGTGCATGGATTTAGCAGGAGACAGTGTAAATTTCAGACTAGTCTGCCATACATTGGTGAAGGCATCCTCTGATAGCAAGTTGTGCCTGAGAACACTGTCCTACAAAAAAAGCAGACATATGAAGGAAGAATAAAAATTAAAGAAAAAAATTCAAAGGACTACATGAGCAGTATACACATCAATATTTAACATTTCTTCTACAAAGAGAACGTGCATTGTAGCATATACGGTGACAATCAGTGTTTTTGACAAGACAAGCATATATACGTAATGTTTAATTAAGGGAGGTAATATTGTGTTGCAATCCTCTTTGTACCTATCAGAACTCTGGGTGACTCTGGTGATGGTATGACTTCTGCGAGCTCCTTTCACAGAAGTAAAGCTCCAGAATTCAGAGAGAACATGTGCTTACATCTAGACTGACTTTGTAACGCCAAAAACTTCATTTGATTTGTATTTCTACATGGTTTCTGCAGTGTCCATATATCAAAAGTAGTTCCTGTTGTCCGTAGGTGTAAAAGCAAAAGTCTTAGCATTACTTCTGACATTACAATAAGGAAATAAATCTTCATCTCTACATCCAAAAATACAATTATTTTTGTGGGAAAAGTACAGTTTATTCTTTAGAAGGGCTGTAGCAGGATGTTTTCTTTGCTAGATTGCGTTAGGTTAATATGAAGTGACAGAAAATATGTAAACTCCATTGATGTGAAATACACACTGAGAACATTTTTTGCGACTAAGGAAAACAGAAACATCTGAGAAAGTTGCATTACGCTAAAAAATATTTTTGCTTTTATGGGTTGCTTACTATTAGCTTCCAAAACATCATTTCTTTCACTGTGCCTAAGATGAAAGGAGATATAATTTGCTACATGCCTTAAAGAATTTGAAATATACAAAGAATCTTTTTGGTTTTGGCGAGTATTTCTTCAGTTTGGGTTTGTTCTGATTTTTCTTCAGAGAAAACTGAGAGAAATACAGCTAAAATAAATTTTCATCTATAGATTCAGAAAATGATGCAGTTATAGCTCATAGGCAGCAGGTGAAGGCTTGTGTATCTCAGTCAGTATTTCACAGAGCGTTAATGGACATTTACCTTTACAAACTAAAAGTGAAGATTTTGTAAACCAGCTCCTAATCCACAGCTTAAAGGTCTAGACTTCCAGAAGCGTCAGTTAATCAGGAGCTTTTGTATGGCTGATGCATTTGAAAACCGGATTTAGTATTTTATGCCCTGCATTAGTATTTAACGGTCTCACTTAAAAAGCCAAACAAGGAAAATCTAGGACACATTGTTTTGTTTTGTTCTTCTTTTGATGAGAAATAAATTGCACACAGACAGGAACAACTGACCTGACAGTTGTTGGGAGGCCAGGTTGGGAGATATTGTCCCCTCCATTGTAATTTGGCTACTGGTTTTTCATGTGATTCTCTGAAGTTCCTGAGCAGAGGCTGGAATTTGCAAAAGGATTTTCTCAGAATCACAGAATCACAGGGGTTGGAAGGGGCGTCTAGAGAGCATCAAGTCCAACCACCCTGCCAAAGCAGCTTCCCTAGTGCAGGTTGCACAGGTAGGCATCCAGACAGGTCTTGAATATCGCCAGAGAAGGAAACTCCACAACCTCCCTGGGCAGCCTATTCCAGTGCTCCGTCACCCTCACTGTGAAGAAGTTCTTCCGCATGTTTGTGCAGAACTTCCTGTGTTCCAGTTTTTTGCCATTGCCCCTTGTCCTATCACCACACCACTGAATAGAGCCTGGCCTTGTCCCTTTGCCTCCTGTCATTATGTTTATAGACACTGGTAAGATCCCCTCTCAGTCTTCTGCAGGCTGAACAGACCAAGTCCGCTCAGCCTTTGCTCACAACGGAGGTGCTCCAGGCCCTTTATCATCTTTGTGGCCCTCCGCTGGACTCTTTCCAGAAGTTTCCTGTCTTTTTGAACTGGGGAGCTCAGAACTGGACACAGTACTGCACGTTTGGCCTCACCAGGACAGAGCAGAGGGGGAGGATCACCTCCCTCGACCTGCTGCCCACACTCCTTTTAATGCACCCTGGGATATGATTGGCCTTCTTGGCCACCAAGGCACACTGCTGGCTCCTGGCCAACCTGCTGTCCACCAGAACCCCCATGTCCTTCTCTGCAGAGCTCCTCTCCAGCAGGTCATCCCCCAACCGGTACTGATGCATGTGGCTGTTCCTTCCCAGGTGCAGGACTCTACACTTGCCCTTGTGCAACCTCCTAAGTTTCCTCTCTGCCCAAGTCTCCAGCCTGTCCAGCTCTCACTGAATGGCAGCACAAACTTCTGGCTTGTCAACCACTCCTCCCAGCTTCATATTGTCAGCAAACTTACTAAGAGTGGACACTATCCCTTCATCCAGGTCACTGATGAAGGTGTCGAACAAGATCAGACCCAGCACCAACCCCTGGGGAATACCACTAGTTACAGGTCTCCAACTGGACTCTGCCACTGATCACTACCCTCTGAGCTCGGCCAGTCAGCCAGTTCTCAACCCACCTCACTGTCCACTCATCTATCCTGCACTTTCTGATCTTCATTATCAGGATGTTGTGGGACACAGTATCAAATGTCTTGCTGAAGTCAAGGTAGATGACATCCACTGCTCTCCCCCCATCTACCCAGCCAGTGATGTCATCATAGAAGGCTATCAGGTTGGTCGAACACGATTTCCCCTTGGTGAATCCATGCTGACTACTCCTGATATCCTTCTTCTCTTCCAATTGCTTGGAGATGGCATCCAGAACAAGCTGTTCCGTCACCTTTCCAGGGACAGAGGTGAGGCTGACTGGCCTGTAGTTTCCAGGATCTCCCTTCTTGCCCTTCTTGAAGACCGGAGTGACATTGGCTATCCTCCAGTCTTCAGGCACTTCTCCCATTCTNCCAGCTCTCACGGGCCCCCTTACCTTCTAGCACTCTAGCCCATGAGATCCCTTCAAGTAGGACCCAGAGGAGGTCAAAGTTGACTCTCCAAAAATCCAGGGTAATGATCCTACTTATAACCTTACTTCTTCCACTCACGATCTTGAACACTATCTCATGATTGCTGCATCCCAGGCTGCACCCAGCCTTCACATCCCTAACAAGCCCATCCTTGTTGGTAAGAACAAGGTCCAGAAGCACCCCCTCGCCTCATCGGCTCCTCCACCACCTACATCAGAAAATTATCTTCGACACATTGGACAAACTGGACCACACGTGCCTGGTCATGTTGCTTACCCAACAGATGTCCAGATAGTTAAAATCCCTCATAAGGACCAGTGCCCGGGATCACGAGGCTACTTCCAGCTGCTTGTAGAAGGCCTCGTTGACTTCCTCTTCCTGATCAGGTGACCTGTAGTACACCCCCACAACAGTGTCACCCATACCAGCCTGGCCCTTAATCCTCACCTACAAGCTCTCCACACGTTCTTCACCCTCCCCCGGGTGGAGCTCAATACATCCTAGCTGCTCTCTGACGTAAAGAGCAACTCCGCCACCTCGCTTCCCCTGTCTGTCTTTCCTAAAGAGGACATAGCCATCCATGACAGCGTTCCAGTCATATGAGTTGTCCCACCACATCTCCGTGATTGCAATGGGATCATGGTGCTGCGGCCGTACACAGATCTCCAGCTCATCTGGCTTATTACCCATGCTGCGTGCACTGATATACAGGCACTTTAGGGAAGCAGCAGGTGCGGGTATCTCTAGAGGGGCATGAGAAGGTTTTGAACGACATCCTGGGACCTGGCCTCTCTGCCAGGATCCCTCAATGCAGCCGAACTGCACGAGGTCCTTGCTAAAAAAGATAAAAAGGATAAGGAGGGGCTGATTATGTTCTTTGGAACAGTCCAATTTGGAAGATAATCCATAGGTTATGAGTTCCTAATGAAGAAAGAGAAAAAAGAAATGTATCTAGCAAAAGCTAGAACCTCCCATGTGAGTCTGAATTTCACATAAAGTAAATCTTGGCCTTCTGAAAACTTCATCCATTTAGAAAGCAAAGTGATTGATGGTTTTGAAAATGTTGTTCTTACCATAAGTTTCAGTGGGAAATACTACTTATGTACTGCACTAGATTAAGCTAGGTTTTATAACATTTATATCTTAACACATTATACACATTTCCCATTTATGACTTTGTAGTAAATTTTCATTGCTGCAGGTTTTATGACGTCTGAGTTCAAATGAATGCTCCTATTTACCTGAAAAGATACGAGTGCCTTAACAATCAACCACAGTATGCAATACTGAAGTTCTGAGCTAAAAAGCAAATGTTACCTTCCTCTGCTTTCAGGATGCTTCTAGTGGTGATACTAAACATCCAATTAAAGTATGGTGTTTATTTGCTTTTAAAACTAATACTTTCAAAAGATAATACATGATGGACCAACAATTTGAATAACAGGGTATATTGAGGTCTGTTTTCCCTAAAAGATGCTTTCTGCACATTTATGCACTTGCAGGATTAAAGTTTCACTGTCTGTTAAATAAAAGAAGGGGATATGGTACAGCTTCTTCTTACATTAGCAAGTTTTAGTACATTTATCATTATCAGCAAGCAGCTTTTGGACGTAAATCTTTATTTTTTACTACATAGGATTTGTTTTTATCTATCTTCCTGTCCAGATGTAAATTGGCTTGGCATAAATAATTTCTTTTTTTTCTAATAAATCTTCTTTTTTGTTAAAAAAACAGATTCTCAGTTTTCTTCTCATATCCATTTTACTTTATAGTCAACTGATGGATTTTAAATGCTCTGTTGGAAATAAAGGAAATTCATGAGAGTTAAATGTAAATTAGCTCTCTCTTTCCTCTTAAAAATGAAAGATTCGTGCAATTTTTCCTTAAACAGAGAGACTGACGAATATATTGAAGTTATTTGGTGCATAGTCCCCTTCCCCTCCCTTTTCCTTTGAAAAATCCAGGGGTTGTGTGTTTTAGCACATACACAACTCAGTCCACAGCTTCAGCAGTCTGAATAGCAGACAAAAAGCAAGCCGTGGAGAATTACTATAAAAATAGTGCCTTCCATGCACATCCAACTAACAGAGCTAACAGGATGTTAGCGCTTAGTCAAACACTATGGGTAAAACATCAGATTTAACAGAACTACAGAAGAACTCGATGGGACTCCACCTTCAAATTCCCTCAGTACCCGTTTCTAAAGGGCAAACATTCAGAATGATTCCAGATTGATTTGCTGGAGATGGATAATTTGTGTTAACTCAATTATAAATCCTTCAGTGGGTATGGATCTTACAAACTCTCTTCCATGTTCCTCTGTCCATATTTTCATAGAGTGGACCTTAACAGTCCTTAGTGAAGGTTCAGTTATCAGACTAGCTTTATAAACACCTTTCCATTACCATACTGCAGTTCAGACTCCAGTGCTCACATTACCTTCTTATACACTGGCTTGCTCCTATATGATGAAGACATCACTTTCTCTTCAGAAAACAAAATGGGTAACTGTATTCTCTTTTGGTGGGTCTCATTTTTTTTTCTAGAAAATTACACGTCTCTTTTTAAGCAGGCCAGTTCAAAAATGCATTCTCAAATTCTCTTGTCCTTTACCTTCACAGTTTAGTATCTGAAGATCAAATGGAATCTGTGAATAGAAGCTCTTTTAGACAGCGGAGTTCATTCACACTGATGTTACAGAATCAAATTCAACCTGTAAAAGAAGTACTCAATAAAACTGCAAGAAACGTGCTACCGCTCTTTAAAAGGGAAGGCAAGTGTCATTTTCATGAAGAGTTCTTACAAGCAGGGACTAAAAGATACGTTTTAAAACTCACCAAATTACTGTTTTCTAATCAATGGGCGCTGCTTGAAAGGCATAATGTGACAGAATCAACTTTCATATTACTTTTTAAAAGCTATTTTTAATAAGATAAAACATCCAAATGAAATTAAAGGAAACTTTAAAAAAAATGCTATATAAAAGGAAGTAAATCACAAGAATTATGACCAAACACATTCCTTTGACATTCCTTGACCTTTTGGTTTGGTTTTCTTCCGAATCCACCTTCTTTGACAACTCAATTTTTGACTGTGGCTAGAGTGTAGTAGAACATGGTACCCCTAAACTTTCTCTAAGCAGCTATCCAAACATATCAGTGATATTCTCAGATCCACAATGCATTGGAATGAGCATAACAGTAGGTTGAAGAATTTGTTTTCCAGCTGAATGTGACAGCTTTTCTCTCCTCTAAGCACTGATCAAGGACAGAAACCAAGTGCAAAGGACACCAGCCACGCTGGATAGGAAACATATCCTTTTTTCCTAAGTCAGTCACCACAGTTAATGGTTATCTCCTACAACTCAGAGTGCAGAGCGTATCACACAGTTTGCAAACTTGAGAACAAAATAGCAAGGAAGTCTTCGAAGAAATTTAACTAACTGGACATCTCCTGCAGCCTAATAAACCAAAACTCCATTAATCATTGTCATATACGTCATGAGGCTATTTATCTATCACGTCTGTTGCATGAAGTATTACAGTAAAGCAGAAGAACAAAGGAAATGCTGGTCTGCCTCCTTGCAGCAGGGGATGCCACTTCATGCTTGCTTTGATAAGGGCTTGCACAAGGCACAAGCTGGAAACTAGCAGCCTCTGAGCTTTGAATGTTCCCCAGATTCTAGTCTTATCTTTTCAACAGATCTAATAAGCCCTTCGCTGTAGGACAAGGCAAAGACATCAGGCTGCATTTGAAAGAAAACTGTGCCCTGTCTGAATGCCTGTATACTAAAAGAACTTATTTTATCACTGTTGCTAACTGTGTGATAAAGAACAACTGAGACAATCTGAAGAGTTATGTGCTTGTCTCTCAAGCATGCCCCTTAGCACATGAATTTGCTGGTTTTCGTTTTTCATTGCATTCCATGAAGTAAGTGGACATACAAGAGGCAGATCTGGATTTCTCAGGCTGAAAAGTGTAATGCACTAGCTAACTATTAGTTCAACTATTTTCTGAATCTCAGTTTTCTTTTCTTGCCATCACATACACCCAACCTGTAGTTTTGAGAGGTAAACAATTAAAAAAATACTATTTATTAGAAATTTAGTGAAGGAGATTGTGAACCAGTAAGACAAACTTGCAGGAAGTTGCAGGAAGGTTTCAACAGAATTTTTAACAAATGTTCTGTTTTTTGTTTGTCAAAGCCTAGGATCTGGGGAATGGACTTAGTGGGTTTATAAAGATTTTATCACTCTTGCAAAGCCAAAGTCCATTTTAAACCCAGTGACATTCGTAAGGATTATTTGTGCTGTTATACGCCATGCTGTTTTGAGAAACCAGTCAAATTTATCCCTAACTGTTTAATTAGCTTTGAAAATCTTAGCATGTTGTTTTTTATTTTCCAACGTAGTCATCACCATTAGCTGTGCTTTTTCACCAGCGATGAACAAGAGCTGCATGCTGTGCTTTTAACAATCTGCACCAGCAGAGATGACCACCGTTGCTGTTGCTGCTGCTGAAACGCACCACCACTGCCTTACTGTGCTCACATCCACTGTTTGGTCTCCATAAACATTCAGCAAGTGCCAGCGAACATCAGTGGGTGCCATTTTTTCCACATGGAGGAATTCAATTACACCCCTTTGCTCCATTCACACTTCCATGTCAGACACCATTGTGTCAGAGTGCCCCTCTGCTGCCATCTGTCACACTGCAACAAAATTTAATGCAATATTTGTGGGAAATTTCAGCCTCTACTGTCATCCCACCAACATCCACCTCTGATGTTGTGGGCCAAGATAATAAAATGGGAGGCATCACTTTTGAAACAGCCCTCATATATATACATATATATATATGAAACAGCAGAACAAAAAAAAAAATCATTTTTTCTCTCCTCTGTGGGGATCATCAGAGAGTAATTTAAAAAAGCAGCGGGGGTGTCAGAAAGGAAATATCTCTGGCTTTAAAAGGAGGTATTTTCTCCCTGAATTCTATCAAATCACTCTATCATTTCCAAGAAGTGATCGATTCTGTTAATTAAATAGGCTACAGGGTAGCAGCAAGCTTGTGCTACATCATCGTTTCTCCTTCTGTTTCAAAAGTGATTTTTCCTGCTGCCAGTTCTACATTAGTGTGCTGGGAACCAATGATGCAATTGTGTAGGAAATCTCAGGCTTGAGTAGCAATGTCACTGCAACAAACAGAAAGAGCTTTGCAGCAATAGAAAATTAACAGAAATAGGTGATGGTGCTATGTTTTGCAAAGAAATTTTAGGGGAAAAAAAAAAGCATAAAACAGAATAGCATGTTTAAGCTTCAGCAAGGGACATTTATTAACCAGGGTAATTTCTCTTTCTTGCTATTCTTATAGTCTTAGTCAGAGTTATATATCAGCATTGCTAATGCATTTACTTTCTCAGCATCTCTCTGTAACAGAAGTGTTCTCTGGGTGGGGAGCTAAAGTTCCTTCAATAAATTAGTTTATCCAGCAGCTGTGGAGGGACTCAACAAGAAAGCAAGTCTTGCCTCAAGCCTCTAGACCTTCAGAAAGATCTTTCAAAATAATTAAAGGACAACCAGATACTGTTACTGTCTTATTTGCTGAGCTCTGTCTTTTAAAGGCACTTAGGCAAACCTCTCAAAGCTTATGGTTAGAAAGGCATAACCAGTGGATTTGCCCAGTGGGTGTTCCTGCAGCCTAGGAGCTGCTCCTCTCCCTCTGCTCTGGTTAGCGATCAGCTATGGTTTCTGTCCCACCATTTGAAAGAAACCAAACAGGAGACATGACCCTTGGAGAACAGGGTTAACTGAGTCTATGTGCCTGAAAGATGTTTACTCCCTCTGCCTCTGTCCCCTACTGTGCAAAGTACAAATTACAGTGTTTATCTTCTTCCTTACGTCTTTCCATTGCAAAGATGAAGTCAATAAAGTCCCCAGGACCAGGCTGTCTCTTGACAGGGATGTGTTCAGCACCTAATACCACAAACACAGGCCCCTGAGACTTCCAACATACATTGTCTGGCTGTTTACAAGGATTCTGAACAACCTAAAGATTTTCATTCAGTTCTGTGGGTTTTAACAGCCCATAATCCCTGTAGTCTGACAAGGAAAAAGTTGTTGTTATCCATAAGTGATTCCTAAATAGGAAGCTTTTTTATTTCTTTTTCCAGGTGAGTGATCTGTAAGATTTATCCGAACACATCTGGCAGGTTGTAAAAGCTCTTTTACAGTCAACCCATTTATTAGATAACTTAAATATTTTGTGAATGTTAATTTCCAAATAAAATAGCATTACAAAGTAAAGTCAAATAACAAGAAAAATATTTTAAAAATATCTGTGATAGGTACCAGCATTTCTCTAGAGTATTTCACAGCACTGTCTTTGAACTGACACAAAGCAACACAGGCGTGATTCTGATTTCTGAAGCTGGCTCTGAAATAAAACAGCAGTGAGAAGAAAGCAGACCAGCATATGCAGCTGTACCCACAAAAAAATTCTGAGTAAATAAAGGCTCTTTCTACTGTCATTTGCCACTGATATGAAAGACAGTGGGCACATCCCATATCAAAAAGAAAAAAAAAAAAAAGAGAAACCCTCCATCTGAACAGTGCCCTGGCTCCTGCGGGTTCTCAGGTGGGATGGAAACACGTGAAATCAATATAGTTCTTAAAAAGATACCATTTTCACTCCAGAGTCAGAGTGTAGTAGTAGAGAGCTGCATTTCCCACAATGGACTAGTGCACAGTCTTCACTACCAGCAGCAGGAAACTCTTATATTATGGTTCAAAGGTAGAATGTGGACCTAATTCTGAGACCTGGGAACTGCTAGTAATTGAAACAGAAGTCTGACTCACAGTTTCTACTTCTAGTAAAACAAATTTTTGCAAACTCATAAAAGTGCTTTAATTAAAAAAAATCTTGGAAAAATGATGATTGTAAATACTCTTAACAACTCTCTTAAGGCAACAGCGGCATTTTTCAGGAATTTTGGTAGCCCAACTATATCTACTGTGGATGGAAATGGATTTGAAACTCAAACCAAGCCTGTGAACAATGTAAAAGCAGACTTTTCAGTGACCCCCTCCAGCTTGTTCTCAATAGCTGCGCTTCATTAAAGACCCGGATTACAGACTTAGATAATAAAGTCAATATCTCCAGTGCTGTCCTCCAAATGTGTCTGTCTTTTTACGGTTTTAAGCTGCCACCATCAACAAAGTGTCTAAGCCTCTTCCCTAAGAAATCAATATCAAAATAACTAACAGGGCCTATGGCTTACCGTAAATTCTGGTATCTTTTTTTGAAAATGTATTTCATCTGTGCATTACGGGCTTGTACTTTTATCGTAAGTGTAAAAGCATCTTCCATAGTTACTACTGATTCTATCACTGCCATATCACTGTTGTTAGTTTAAGGATCATCATATGAAACATGCACATTCACACCTAGATAGTATGCTTGATTCTCAGTGGTACCTATATGATAAACAAATTCCTAAGATCTGCCTGTCCTCCTGCAATGCCTTCAAAGTATCAAAGCAAGACATGAAAAATATAGCAAATCCACTGTCAACTCTTACAACGAGGCTACTGTACACACCAAAATTCCTGCCCAATTCTTAAAGGACAAAGTGAAAGAAAAATGTCATGCCAGGGCTATGCCAATCGCCTGTCAGATATCAGTGGTGTTTAATGTATAGGGAACATGGAAAGCATATCAGTCTACGCAATTCAGAATTTTCATTGTCAGATGGTTTCTCTGGAGGAATTCATTTGAAAA
>WBMW01005361.1:0-13408 GCA_013396635.1 Penelope pileata
ATGTGTGCTTGCAGCCTAGAAAGACCACTGTATCCTGGGCATGAAAAGAATTGTGATCAGCAGGGTGAGGGAAGTGATTCTGCCTCTCTGCTCTGCTCTCTGTGAGACCCCACCTTACTGCATCCAGGCCTGGGGCCTTCACCACAAGAATGACATGGAGCGGTTGGAGCAGGTCCAGAGGAGGCCAGGAGTATGATGAGAGAGCTGGAGCACCTCTCCTATGGAGACAGGCTGAGTAAGCTGGAGTTAACCAGTCTAGAGAAGAGGAGGATCACGTGAAATCAGTAGCTAAAGGGGCCTACAGGAAAGATGAGGAGGGACTAGTTACAAGGGCAAGTAGTGGTAGAACAAAGGGTAATGGCTTTAAACTGAAGGAGGTTAGATTTAGATTAGATATAAGGAAGAAATTGTTTACTATGAGGATGCTGAGGCACTGGAACAGACTGCTCAGAGAAGCTGGGGATGCCTCATCCCTGGAGGTGTTCAAGGCCAGGTTGAAAGGGGCTCTGGGCAGCCTGATCTGGTGGGAGGTGTCCGTGCCCATGGCAGGGATTGAAACTGGATGGTCTTTAAGTCTCTTCCAACCCAAACCATTCTATGGTTCTATGATTTTATGAAATTATTTTGCACATGACCTGCTGCTCCCTGTGCCAGTGCTTTCAACATTCATAAGTGGAGATATCCACTCTCATCACTTGATTGCAATAAACATTTTGAATTTTGATTCACCTTGTTTTTTTTTTTTTTTTATTTGAAAGTGGACATAAAGTATTTGTTTGGTTTTCTTGGGTTATGCTTTGGAAATCAAATTCCTGCCATATCCTTGCTTCATATAGCATTCCAACTTTTTCCCCCGTCTTCCTTTTTTTGTCTTAATCTCTTTTTATGTCTATGACTGAAGAACTTCTTGCTGCTTGCTTTAATTTTCTTTTCAAGGTACAACTCAGTCTGATTCCTGGCAATTCTTACTTTGTCTCTATACTTTCTGACCTTCAAGACATAGCTTTCTTTGCTGGCTGATCCTTTTTTCCATCTCTTGTAAGCTCCCTGTGTACTCTTAATATTCCCTTTGAGATGTTTTTTTCATCCAGTTAGGGCTGGAGCCCTTTTTGGTAAGACTTTTCTCCCCTCCTTGTTGGGATCCAAGATACAGATAGTGTTATACCTTCAGCTGGAGAAATTCCAAACTTTCTCCACATTCAAATACTTATATGTCTCATGCCAGTTGAATTCACTAACCAGTTCCCTTAAAATTTATCATATGGATATTTCAGAATATATAACATTACATGGTCCTTTATGCATTTAAATCACTAGCATCACTAACTTCAGTTGCAGCTGCGAATGCTCAGCATTTCTGCAAACCAGACCCTAGAGTCTCCTGTCAGGACCCCAGAAACGAGGAACACACAGTAAGTGACCATCTGTGGAAAAGTGTGATGCCTGGCAAAGCACAGGGACCAAATGGTAAAGGGAAAGGGAAAAAATCTATACATATGCAGCCCAGAAGGCCAACCGCATCCTGGGCTGCATCAAGAGAAGTGTGGCCAGCAGGTCGAGGGAGGTGATTCTGCCCCTCTACTCTGCTCTCGTGAGACCTCACCTGGAGTCTTGTGTCCAGTTCTGGGGCCCCCAACACAAGAAGGATGTGGAGCTGTTGGAGCGGGTCCAGAGGAGGGCCACGAGGATGATCAGAGGGCTGGAGCACCTCCCCTACGAGGACAGGCTGAGAGAGTTGGGACTCTTCAGCCNCTATATGAGCCAGTATTCAACCATCACAGAATGCATGGCATGGCCTTTTTTGTCCTACAACTTCCTTGTTCCATCACTATACATCTCATAATTTTTGTAACAAACGAAGCACAATTATTAGAGACAGTACGTTTCCCCAGTACTCATTCCAGATCCACTCCCAAGGAAGGCCAATGAGTAAGAGCCCTGTGGGAAAAAAATAAAAATGTATTCCTGCAATTAAAGATGGTATCAGAGAACAAATTTACAGGATGGGCAGGGAAATGTAATCATGATTGCAAAGTTCAGAAGGCCTTGGAAATTTTAAAAATTTTAAGGTGTCTAAATTAATAGGACTCTCAATGTGTAGTTTCTCTGCGTGACTTGACTTTTTTTCTTAAATGTTTTTAGAATGCAAAGTGAAAAAACAGAGGTTCCATCATGTAACTCCTTGTAAGCACTACACTGTCAACCATATGAATTTTCCACACAGATCTAAGAAATTTAGTTTGATGGAATAGCTCATAGCAGTAGGTTGTTGACCTCCTTACTGGCAGCACTAAAGTAGAATGACACACTCTCTGCTAGCATTTAAGCAGATATTTGTTGACAGCAGAGGAACTGTGAGATCTAAATATCACATGTACTATTTCACATTCCTTGGCTATTCATCCATCTCATGTCAGCATTACCCCTCCTGTATCACCTTCCCTGAAACAGATTTGCCTTAGTTAGCTCTTTCCTCCTGTTGCCTCAGGATCCCAATTTCATCTTTCTCATGAAACTTTTCCACTTACTGCTCCCAGCATGTCTCTCTCCTTGCCTAACAAATCTGAGTCCTCAGTCCTTTTATGCATGGAGTCACTTTTCTTCTCCCAGTCTCATTGTCCAGACAGCCTGAATTCACATTTTATCTCGCAGCTCCTCATCTACTCATTCTTGCCACTTCGTGATAACTTTCCCTCACCATCTGCCCATTTATGTTGCCATACCTCCCTTTCCTGTGCTCCCACACATCAGATACAAGCAGTCTTCATACCTATCTTCTCATCAGCTGTTTGCCCTCAGATCTTTACCCAGCCAACTAGTTCCAGTCTCAGCTTTTCTTTAGCACATCTCTCCCTCCCTCTCATCCTTCTCCTGCCCAGCTATCTTCTGATGCTATTTTCATTCCCCAGCTAGTGCTAAGTTCTTCCATTGCAAGATCCACTATCAGTTCCCTTATTCACCCTGGTTTCGCTCTCTCCTCATCTTTTCTTCACCTGGTGTATTGCTCCTTTTTCCAGATAGTCTTAATCTGAAGAACATCTTCTAATGGTGATTGTGACAAATCGGTTTATATACTTGGGATCAAACGATTTATTTTAATCAGTTCCATTTTTTTTAATATGCTTAATATATGTCCCAATCTGCAGATAGTATTCTGATGTTTAGTGTTAGACGTATGTGCATCAAGTCCTCTGCTTCTCTCTTGGGTACATTTTTCCATTCTTCCTCCCCTCTTTCCATAAGAGGAGAACAGCTCAACCATTCTGCCACACAGGAAAAGAGTTATTGGACTTCTCTTACGTGACTCACTACAGCGAAATAAACTTGAACAGAACATCATGAACAGAAACTTGGAATTCTTCTGAATATATAGATAAAGTAGGATATTGTGAGAGAAGGAGAGGAAAATATTTTTCATGGACAATTTACAAACCCACAGCAATCATAGAAGTTACTGCTGCTCCATGGATACAGCTGAACTGAAACAGGGCTGATTTCTTCAATAACTCTGTATTTCAAATCTAGCAAGTCACCTCATACTAGTTTCTGACACTTTTTCAGATACGTTTTATTTTTACATGGGATGCCTTGCAAGTGCTGTCACACTAACTGGGGTGAAAGGTGACAGATTGCAGCATTACTCAGTCTCATTCATACTTGCCAGCCAGAATTAGCTTCAACAGTGCCATAACCAACGCTGGATTTAGTGCCTCTCCCAGACTTAGAGTTTCCCTTCCCATACAGACTGCCTGTTTTGGCGTCAAGTGTAGTGTGACTTGGTAGGAGAAACCTCAGCTTTGGAGCTAGCACACATTGCGGAGAAAAAGAAGAACAAATAAACACTTAAAAAAAACCCAAACACAACAACAAAACAACCAAAACAGTCCAACACTCTTTTAAATCTACACCGTGCTGCCAGATAACAAACAAACCTACTGGCTGTAGGCTCTGCATACTGCGAAATGACACCATCCCAGCAGAATGCTGCTTCTGCAGGATCCTGCCATGTCCTAATGAAGACAGTCTGCCAGTGAACAAAGATTAGCCATGTCTGAGACCTCGACAGGTCAATTCAATCAAACAAATTCAAAGGCATGTTGGGCGGGTAATTCTGGAGCAGACTATTGCTATCACTAACGTAATCCACACGGCAATATTTCAGTGCCAAGGCTTTCATCTGGTGATAAAACAATGTCTCAGGAATATAACACCAGGACAGACAAAAAACAAAAGCAAAAGTGTGTGCGTCATGCCTATACACCCCCACACACTGCATGTTGTAATGTTGAGAGTGTTAAAATCGGGGGTGAGGGGCATTTTCATTTTTTATCAGTTTAGTTAGAAGTTAAAATTGCCATTCTGTTTTGAATATATAACTAACCAAGCAGTAACTTAAAACCTTGAGCTCTGAGTACCCTTGGACGGAGACCAAGAAGCCTGAACACTATATCCATGCAGCTCTGATTCGCTAGTTCCATGCCTATGCTGAGAATGAGGCATGTTTCAAAGCCATTTGAAATGGCTCTTTCCGTGCTGTGCTCTAACATAGGTTAACCATCTGAGAGGCAGAGAGTGCCAGACCATGCTACAAATATTGTTCAGGAGCAGTGGCTAAGTGGAGGCTTGGTTTGCCTGGTTATCTTAGCCAAAGGCCTGGGAAATGCATCAGGAGGAGCCATCTTCAAGCTGGTTTTCAAACATGCCTCCCCCTGTTAGAGGTGAGGTTAATCAAAATAGGGCCAAAGTTTGTTTGCAAGGTTTGTGAACCTTAACAGACCATTTCCTCAACAGACCATCCTGGTCTGAATTTTGAGTTCATAATGAAAACTGAAACCTGGCCGGGGTTCAGTGGTTTGGGACTTGACAGTATTTCACATGGCCCTAGTTACTGGCTAAGGAAATACAGCATGGCTGTGTCTACAAAAGAGAAATAAATCCCTGAAAACTGGGTTGGTAAAATAGCAACAGTGTTATTAAAAAAAGTGTAATGTACAATGGCAGCCTAAGTATTTCTGTGGTGTTTTTGCAAAAAGCCTGTGCTTAGGATGGATTTGGCATAATTTCAACTGCATTATTCTCTAATTATGCAGGCCACAACTCTCCCCACAGCTACCTTAAGATATAGCTTCTGGCAGTTTGAGAAGATCTTCCTAAAGACCAGGGTAACTATGGAAGAAAATTCAGTACTTTGGGGAAAAAACGTAAATCTTTGACAGCTCTGTTAAAGCTTCAGGAAGGAAGTGGACTTTTGACACAACGGCCTATACTCTTCTCTTATAGCCAGCTCTATGCAATGTTTGTAAACGATGCTGGTGAACTGAAATACAGCTTTTGTCCACAAATGGCAACAGGAAAAAAGTGCTTAAATCCTTACATCTGACAGGAAATACAACTCACAACAAGTGAAACATCGATTTGTCATAATGTATAATGTGTCTTGTACCTGGCATAACAGTGGAGATCACCGTGTGACAGTTGGTCATGGATATTGTGGGCTCAGCGCTTTTCCAGCTGTTGCTTTATACAGTTTTGCACAGAGATGGCCGATAGACATCATTAGGCTTGATCAGTTTGGATTCAGGCTGCTAGCACTCTAGCTCTGATAATGGAAAAAATATATAAATAAATTTCAGACTCTAATCTCTGTTATGCATTGCTTTGACTCCAGTTTCATAAGGTACATTGAAATGGATTCTTCACCACTGGTTTAGGAGGAATACTGAAATTGTATGGATGAAAAGACTGAAAAAATCCCAATTTGGACACAATCAGCAAATGAAGGACACTGACTATGAGCCAGGCTGGCTGGTGTAAATCAGCATTAGTCTGTGGGCTTCACTGAGGTTAGGGACAAGCCACCAGGTGATGATTTGCCCCTATATCCCTCTGCTGATGCATGTAGACGGAATCTGATGTGTAACTCTCCCAAAGAAGGATGGGATTTAAGTGTGTAAATCTTTATGTGTTATAATGAAATATATCCCATGAAAAAATTCGACTTCTATTTTGTGTTTGTGTCATAAAGCTTAAAACAAGTGCACATTTTAGCTGGGAGGGAACTTTTATGACCTAGTTATAAATCTCCGCAAGGAGTGGTTTGCAACTGAAACACTGACAAACTCTCCAGCAGAACAGCGCAAGTGGGTGCGCCAGTAACATCCCCTCCAAATTCAACTCCAGCACAGTCAGTGTGTCTCATGCCAGCATGTGGAGTCCACAATGAACTAACCAGTACAAAGAGAGGAAAATAGTCATTTCTGAATTACTGTCCCTCTTCAGAAAATAACCACAAAGACAGGGTAATTTTGTTACTAGAATGTTGTGGTTCGTATGTTCTAACAAGAGACTGTCAAAGAGAAAGCGGCATATTCCCTCTTGTATACGTAAATGGGAGAAGGGGAGGACTAAGAAATTGGTTACAACAGCACTGCTGTGACAAAGAGAAACCATTCTGTGTTGTGCTTAGAGACAAATGAATGGTTTTTAGTCTTCTTTGTCTATTTCATGAGACTATTTCATCATTTTTCCCCCTCTAGCTCTGTTTCATTGATGCTTAAATCATATCTGTTTTTTAATTTTCCTTTTTTTTTGATTATAGAAATGAAGCAAATTAATCTCACAAAACCAATCTTAAAAAAATATATCTCTCAATGTTAACATCTTTATCACATCAAGGTGCTTTGATCTGTCAGTCAGTCCCTTCCACAGTTTGTCTCCTGTGCCCTTTGCTGTCCAAGCTGCTCTTAAGGCAGAATGACATTTCTGTTTTATAATCACACTGATGGAATTAATGACCATGCTTATTAATTAGGATTATTGGAATTTCCCATCTTTCTGTTTCATAGTAGCACTCCACCTCTGCTTGCCAATCATAATTACAACTACTGACTCTATCACATTTTGCTTTTTTAAATGAAATAAAATGTTTGGCTTGGCCCTGTGCCAAGAATAGGGTCATTCCCAAACTTGTAATAACATATCCTTAGCTGATGTTTCTTAGTAACGTGTGTAAATAGGAAAAAACAGTTGCACTGTGGGGGTTTAGCTTGGCCACATGTGACTATGATTAAAGAACATGGGAAGAAAATCAGTGGTCTTTCCACGACAGCCATCCAGTTCAACAGCAAGCACACCGCACAGATACAGAAGTGCAGACAGACACGAAGTTAACCTCTTTCTCTGCTGAGCAGCACGCTAGTGCAGCGTGTCTCTTCTCTGCTGGGAGCCAGCTGTGCAACCTCTGGCAAGAGTGGGGATGAGGAGCTGAGCCTCAAAGATGAGTCTAGCAAAACCACAGTGAACTCTACCAGAATACTCCTGCTATCTTACTCCTGGCAACACTAATTTTCTATTGCAATTAAAGATACACCTTGGCATTAATGACATTGCAAGTGGCTTCTTGGGATCACCCCGTGGATAAAAGCAGAATGTAAGTGTCACTATGAGAGATGGGTTAAAGCTGTGAAGTATGGTCCAGGGTTTGGATCTTGGGTAAGCTGGGTATGACACTTGCGATGAAGGGTTTTGCTGACTGCTGACAAAAATGGGCTGCCCTTCAACTTGGCTCAGTCTTTGATGCTTCTAGCAACTGAAATTCAGGAACTTGGGAATGGAGAGTATTCAAACTCACAGAAAAAAAATGTCCCATGCTTTGCTGCAGGGTACAATTTTATGAAAATAGAGACCTGATATGGACATACAACACAGAGCAGCAATATATTGAGCATTTGTGAAGTTATGGTACATTCATTTTTCCTTCCACAGGCCCCGACGACCTCCCTTATTCAGCTTTTCACTGGTTGTTTCAGATTAAGTGGATTTAACATAGGCATTCTGCAATGGAAACAGTTGCAGCTGAACACTGCTGTTAGGACAAAAAGAGAAATTATTGTCAGCACAGAACAGTTAATCCAGCAGGCTACCCCTAAGACTCTGCAGAATGACAGGTCTGGGAGACAGACTGCCCACATCTATCCGGCGAAGACAAAACCTTTCCTGATGAGGACTCTGCTCATTCAGGACCAGCCGCAGCTCCCCAGCCCTGCTGATTGACCCACCTTCTGGTCTGAGGGTCTGAGGTCTGTCACCAGGGAAAGCCGAAGACCATGGAGCACAGCCTCACCTCTTGGTGCCATGTGCCCTTCCAAGGTACAACACAGCATTTTGAAACCACTGTGATCAGTCTGAGCTGGAACATGGCAGCACAGAGGCAAACTAGAAAATAGCAGGATGGCAAACGAAGAAACAAAGCAAAACTATAGGTTAAAGATTCTTAACTCAATTATTTCTCCTGTCCTTCTAGAGCAGTGAGATCTCCATTTGCAACAGAAAGTTTGCCTTTGCAGAAAGACAATATGCTGCTGATGTGCTCATGAGATGTAAGAAGAGGGACATTGTGTACTGTTCCTCACTACAAATCCTTCTTTGACTTTCAGCAACTCAAGTGCCTTCATCTAATGATGATCCAGTGGAACCAAACTGTTGTTTTCCCCAGGCCAGATGAGTTGATCTCATACTGGGAGGAATCCCTCACGTGTGGTTTGATGGTTATGGCAGGAAATTGGTAGAAAGGGCTTCTGGGAATTGACACTTGCTGAGATGCTGATGTGCAGCAAAGCTGAGGTGGGAAACAAAGCAACAATAATCCAAAGCAATGAGCTTGGATTATCATTCCTACTGCGCACTAGGACTTGAAAGTACAACTGCTCAACTGGTCCTGGATGGAATAGTGAACATTTTGTTTTTCACATAAGCCTAGCACAACTTTAACATAACTTGTGTAGAAGCAGGTGTCCCTTCTATTTTTCACATACTATAAGGTTTCCCATATGGGAAACTGGAAAGTAAGTCCAGCTCTTGGCCCAAGCTGTGGTTGTTGTTTTTTTTTAATCACTCTGCTGGCACAAAGGAATTGCAGAAATGGCTGAGCAGGATATCCAAATATTTCCCTGCTGTGGATTTACGAATGGGAGTTAGTTGGAGATCCATTTCAGTCAAGGCAAGCTGGGGTAAGCATGAGGCCAATCTCATTTTCATGTGGCGTTGATTTGAGTAGAAGAAGTCTAAAAGTACTACTGCCAAGGAATCTCAAAATCTCTAAAATGTTTAACATTCACTCTCCACTCTTCTTTTTCCTCATATTATTTCCTAAGTCAGATCCAAAGTTTCTTTTGCTATATTATGGATTCCATATTAGCTATAGTCACACAAAACTATGCACAGCACTATCACAACACAAGAAACAGTGGGAATAATTCCCCCAAGCTCACTGGGTTAGAAGCAATAACAAAAGCTGGAGTTATCAGAGTTTCCCATATTCAGTAAATGTCTCTGAAGATGACAGATGTTACTTGGTGTGAACGCTGTAAATATAGGTACCACGATACCAGAATGGGAATTGTTATGCTATTAAATTGATGACTAAAGTTTCAGAGTGACCTCCTAAGGATGCCCAGCAAGTTGGTAGAATGCATTTGAGCTGAGTGCTTATCCCCTGAATAAATAAGATGTGCTCTCTGAGGCACAGCACCCTTGGCTTTTATGAGGGTGCAAATATTTTATTCCTACAAGGCTGGAGCTAGTCACCTGGTCAAAGTCCACCACAGTTGGAAGTGACCAGAGCAGGGAAATGGGAATGATTTACTATGATGTGTACCTTTACTCACATGGAAGGTTCCTCACACATACATTGTGACATTTCTTGATGTGATGGCCCTGCTACAGCACTTTCACACGAGGAAAGGATAAAGACCACATGACCGAAGTTAGGAAACATGCCAGTGACAGGTCAATCTCAGGAACTCTGGCACACATTTGTCACCTCTCTCATTTGTGACCATGGGCACTGTGACGCAGCTGATTCACTTTACTGCCTGAAAACTTAGAATTTGAATATGATTTTAAGGGAACCATGTAACTCTATTACAAGGAGATATTCCATGTTTTGATAGCTGCTTGGCACTTGACACAGACACCTCTGAACAGACAGGAACAACATAAAGCCTCATATGCAGATACAGGATGAATTGACTATGTTTTCTTTGACTGCTGTGAAAAGCTGATTTAACCTTGACCAGAGATGCTGGAAGTGAGCCTGTGTGAAATTAAAGAAGAAGAGATCAGGGCCAAATCCTCAGCTGGTAAAATTGTCAGAGTTGCACTGAGGTAAACGGTGTCAAATCCCCACTATCAAATGGGACAGTCCATGTTACATCATCCAAAAAAAGACTCTGAAATATGAAATGCCAGTGAGCAAGCCCAACAAGAACAAATAGGAAAGAACAGGAAAAGATCCTATTCATTAAATAAAGGTTAAGCAATAAGGGTTAAGCATATGGGCCAGCAAACTTTCCTTCATTTGATCAATTATCCTTAAAAAATCAAATGAAAAGCATTCTTAAGGATATGTCAAACAGTTAAAGCCACAAGAATGTCCCACAGTTGGGTAACAGTAAGGTAGTAAATCAGATCTTTTTGTAGGCTGAGCAAATGTGAGGCAGACAATAACTGAACAGACAATGGTAGCAGAGCTGTATTCTTTGAACCAGACCCTGTAACAGATATATGCTGTGCTTCGCAAAAGCAGCACAATAGCATATTGGCGAAAGCATACAGAAAGCTAAAACCAAATGTTTTTGGCTTTTTTTCTACCTTCAGTCCCAAAAAGTCATGAGGAATTTGAGATACGAGGACATCTCAACTGCTTTCAGACAGGTCATGCTGCTATGTGAGGTCAATAGTACTGCTATTGACTTCAGCTGAATCAGATTTTGGCATACTGGTTTTAATTTATCGCATTACTGAAGCTGTACACTGATATAAATCCACAGCAGACCAAAAATGGAATAACACTGCACTTAATCAGGACTAATGAAGCAATAGCCCTCTAGGTCAGAAATGCAGCTGTATCTCTGATGTTGGGATTAATATTCGCTCAGCTTTGAAATTAGTTAAAGAGACTCCTACTATAGATGCCATAGATCACATAGGGACTAATCAGTGCAGCCCTCAGATCTACATTATCTGGAAAAAAATGCCACACAAAGAGGTGCAATCATTCTAATGATCCATCTGGCAAAACAAATGCGACTGGCTAAACAGCAAATGTGAAACTTCAGTGTGATGATAGCGATGAAGCCTAACACCAAAAATAGCCACAGATTCATAAACCTCTTCTTGCAACTCAAGTGATAAAAGAGCAACACATGTTGCACAAGTCACTGAAGACAAGGAATGACATACATGTGCCATCCCACCAAAGTCAAACAGACATTTATATGCTCTGAGGGACTTGCTCTGGGTACCTTTTAAAAACTTATTGATTAAATCTCTTCAGGAATAATTATCTAAATTCTCAGAAATCATAAGATATTGAAAATAAAGTCTGCTGAGTTAAGCCTATATTAATCTTGCCCTAAGACACTCTAAAAATCAGTACCAGAGACCCTTGAGGAATGAAGGAAGTGATGGATTTATCATGACTGATGATTTAATTTGCAAAAGAGGTTTGATCATTTAAAAGACACATTTTTTTCTGTATAATAGAGAAATTACACTGAACTTGATTTAAATCAAGTTGCATAGACCTCCCCAAGGAACTGACGCTAAGCAGAAAGAGTTGATTTACCGCAGGAGTTCCTTTTACTAGCTCAGTTATCCCCTTGCTCCAGCATGCTCTATGTGACGACACAGTGACTCTGGCCTCAGCAGTCTCTGCAAGGCATTTTCTCCTGCAGGCCCTCTGCCCAATACTCCGTTACTTGTCCCGTGCTCACATTCCGGCAAGTGAATGACACCACTTTTGGAATCCATGCTTGAAATGCCCACAAGCCACTGACTGGCATTCTCTGCCCTGCAACACATAGCATACTCTGGCATGGCTGGGAGATGTACTGAAGGAAATACAGCACTTTGAGAATGGCAGTAATTCTCACTGACCTATTCCTGTAAAGCAGTATTTGTGTAGCATTAAGAGATACATATAAACAAACATTTCAGTTACTAAGAACTTTGTTCATTTATTTTAAAACACTTTGTTCTACGAAATTACTTTCTAGTTTAAGCACCTCTAAAAGGAACAGGTACTTAGTGCAGGAAAGGCTGAGACAACTCTCAACAACATAGCAACCACTCTTTGGTTCTAACTGGAACACAGATATTATGCTTGCATTGATAGAACTTTGGCTGGTTGTTTCAGGCTTTACTAATGTAGAATCAAAGAATCATCTAGGTTGGAAAACATCTTCAAGATCACCAAGTCCAATCATTAGCCTGACCAACTGAATCTCATCACTAAGCCACCTCCCTTAGCACCATGTCTGCATGTCATGTAAATACCTCCAGAGACTGGGATTCCACCACTTCCCTGGGCAGCCCCTTCCAGTGCTTGACCAGCCTTCCTAATTATTCCTAGTATCCATCTAAGCTTTCCTGTCATAACTTGAGTCTGTTTCTGTGTATCTCATCACTTGTTACCTGACAAAAGACACTGACATTCATTTCACTACAAGCCATTTTTAGGGCCAGTTCTGTTTAATGTTTTCATCAATTACTTGGATAAAGGACTTGAAAGTACATTAAGTTTGCAGAGGACACTGAACTGGGAGGAGCTTCCCTCCAGGGTAGAGAAGCCTTGCAGAAAGATCCTGACAAATTAGAAGGCTGGACAATTACTAATCACATGAAATTCAACAAGAACAAATGTCGGATTCTGCACATCAGGGCAACTTTGGATGTATGTACAGTCTAGAAGATGAGAGGCTGGAGAGCAGCGCCACAGAAAGGGATCCACAGATGCATTCATTCTCCAGCAACAAACCTTAAGAAAGATCTGAATCCTTTGGAGAACACAAAGCAGTATGAATTGTAATTACTATTATTTTATTTCCAGTAAATCTGCATGTGGTGGAAGTGTACCATGCTCTAGGTATGGCATTTTATAAATAATTTATCACTTCAGTACGGGATTTTTCTGAGTAATTTTTTCATGAGCCTATTCATGAAACATTCTCTTACATGAACTCCAAAGCAAGATAAAATTTGAGCTAAGACAATCATACCAAATGAGCTGCCGTATGCATTGGCCTGTCAATAAGATGTAGCTCATGTTTTGGCAATTTATTGCTTCTCTAATGTGATCTTCAGGCTTCCTAACACATTGAAAAGATTGCCATAGGGTAGGATCAATACTGCCATACTACAACTCATGCTTGATATCAGTGTAAATCAGGGAGTACCACTTAAAAGACTTCATAAGGGATGCTATCCATCAAAATTAACCATTAGTATTTTATTGTTATTATTATTATTTGTGTATCTCTACAGCTAGTATCTAGACTCTTAGCTGTTGATTCTTGCAGAAAATCATTGAACTGATGTTAGAACCCTTGCTTCTACTTCCTTTTGAGAG
>WBMW01005363.1:15821-32018 GCA_013396635.1 Penelope pileata
GATGATCAGAGGGCTGGAGCACCTCCCCTACGAGGACAGGCTGAGAGAGTTAGGACTCTTCAGCCTGGAGAAGAGAAGGCTGCGGGGGGACCAGATAGCAGCCTTCCAGTACCCGAAGGGGACCTACAGGAAAGCTGGGGAAGGACTTTTTACAAGGATAGGTAATGACAGAACAAGGGGTAACAGTTATAAACTGAAAGAGGGTAGATTTAGACTAGATAGAAGGAGGAAATTCTTCCCTGTGAGGGTGGTGAGACACTGAAACAGGTTGCCCAGAGAAGTTGTGGATGTCCTCTCCCTGGAAGTATTCAAAGCCAGGCTGGATGGGGCTTTGGGCAACCTGGTCTAGTGGGAGGTGTCCTTGCCCATGGCAGGGGGATTGGAACAAGATGATCTCTGAGGCCCCTTCCAACCTGAACCATTCTATGATTCTATGATAATGTCATGGCAATGAGACTATCATCTTCAACTCTATCTCATTAGGAAGGCAAAACTGCAAAACATCGTAATTCTGTTTTTATATTATGCTGGAAAGATACATGGACTCTTTGACACTAAGGTCTGTCACTAAGACATTTTAAAAGAAATATATTTATTGAGTGTGTTGTCTAAATCAGCTTTCCCATCAATTTTGCAGCCATTTGCAGTCATGAGTAATGATTGTCTCAGTTCATATGTTTCAAAGTAACTTATTAGGAAATCAAAGCAAGAGTGCAGAAAATGGAAACTGCATCAAACTTCAGAAAGCAATATTGATACATTTTTCCTGCTGAGGCAATTATTGTGAACAGCATATACTGTTTTTGAAGCTATTAGCTGTTGACAATTTAATTATTCTATGGATTTTCTTAAGTTCCTTCAAAGTATTAATATTTTGCACAATGTTGATTTACCTTATATTAACAATGAATTATGAATTACTACTAGATTGCATTTAAATGTAAAATACATTAAATCTCTAAAAGTTAAAAGAGACATTTTTCCTCAAGAGAGCTGAATTAGGAGGGCTGATCTGAAAGTAATGCCTCCTGGTCTAAATTATAAAATGTCTTCTATTTAGATTTGACGTCATGGCCCACAATGTCAGAGGCAGATGTTGGTGATATGGCAATAGAGGTTGAACCTTCTCATCAATATGTCATTACATTTTGTTTCCATGCAGCAGATGGCAGCAGAAGGACATTCTGACAAAATGGCATTCAATATAGAAGTGTGTATGAAGCAAAGGTGTGGAATTGAACTCCTCCATGCAGAAAAAATTGTGCCTTTTAACATTCACTGATACTTGCTGAATGTTTATGGAAACCAAACAGTAGATGTGAGCATAGTGAGGCGGTGGGTGGTGCATTTCAGCAGTGGTGGTGACTATGTTGAAAAAACTGTTTTGTAGTTGAGAATGTACTCTATCAAATACTGTTATTGTACTCTTCGTACCTTCTGTTGTTTCCATGGAAATAAATAGGAGACATCACTTTTGGAGTGACCTACGTATTAATGCCAATGCAACAGGTCTGTTTTTTTATTATTATATTCAGACAATAAATACAGATCATTTCTTTTTTAGAATTGTTTTCTCTGCCTTTAAGAAGTGAGTATAGGTAAGAGAGACAATACATAAGGAGGGCATAAGAAGTAGTTCACCTGTGAAAACAGTGCAAAGATGGAACAGGAAGGGCCATGACATAGAGAAATTTCAAGGTGTGACCAGCCTGTCATTACAAGCAATTTGGACCGTGTTTTGGAAATATTTTGCTTTTCCTCAGAACAATTGGTATACTTGATAGGAGAAGCAGCAACAACATATTTATTTTTCCAAATTTATGTTGGAAAATTAAAAATGTAATAATTCTCATTACAACAATCTTTCCAATGTCTGCTAGATCAATTTGCCTAAATTACATAAAAATTTTGAAAGACTGTGCAAATTTCTCAATTTTAAGTAATTTTGTCTAATGGCAAAAGTTTCAACTGTAGTTTCTGCTTTCTGATCAACATTTCTTTTTATCACTCACAGACTGAATTTAATTAAATGCTGATTATATATTCCTACTTTAACATACTTGTAGAAGTTTCTCCAGCACATATAATGAAAGCAGGTGATAGAACAGTTAATCACCTTTTGCTCACTGTAGGAATTAGAATCGTTGGATGATACCAACGATTATCTTACCTGCACACTAAAGAAGGATGTTACAAATGAGGACTTCTTCAGCATCAGTTACACTTTACTTTATAAGGTAAGAAAATAGAAATATTATAAAATAGGATTATTTTACTACAATCTGTTATTTAAGGAATTCTTCAAAGATCAGGTTTAACTGAAAACAAAGAAATGCTGACATTTTGCCCCAGAACAGAAGCGTTGGTCCTTTGGTGTGGGAGGATTTTCACCTGCTATCATTTTTGTCACCTATGAAGGTCACCTAGAAAAATATAGAGGAAGAGACCAGATAACAGAGTTTAATTGTTTTTTGCGTGTGTGTGGCTTTTTTGCTTGTTTGTTTTTCTGTGACATTTTTTCTAGGTAGGCAAGAAATAACTTGCAAGAGCTTTAAATTATGATTAACAATTTAAATCAGAAATGTTTAAAAGTTTCTTTTTTTTCTTGATTGATTTGAATTTTTTCAGGGAAATGTTTGCTTGTTTTTTCCCTTTTCACTGCCATGAGCTAACTAGAAAAAGAATAAAAATCTGTTTCCCAGAGGATGGCAATTGAATGTGGGCCAATGATAGAAACAGGTGAGCGAGGAGATATTGCACTTGTGAAAGCTACCATAAAATGCTAAGTGCCTTCTTGAGGTAAGATGTGGCATGTTTCCTAATGGTCTGTCAAAAAAAAGAATTGCATACATAAAAAAAATAATATTTTGTATTGACCTGGCAATAATAAAATGATTATTTTCTGTTGTATTTTGTTTTTCGTATTCTGGTTCTGTTTCACTTTTTAATTTACCTACATCTATCAGGAGAAATACTGCCTAAAGCATTGCTTAGAAAATGAACATGTACTTGCATAGAACTTCTTATTTGAAATGAAACAGAAAGTACCAGGGAAACGAAAATAAAAAGAAAGTTAACCAATGAAATTTTCAATCATTTGGATTATCAGATATGGAAAACTTGGGAGAAACTCTGAGGAAATAGTTATTTTATTCCATATACCACTATGGTGGATACCTTGATAAAAGTTTATCTTCAAAAGTGGGAAACTAATCATAGGAGAAGCTCAAAAATAATTTGTTGTACTGCTCAATTATGGAAATAATTGCATTTCTTCCTCTATTTTTTCATCTAAATCTACATCTCCATCCAAAGGAACTTGTCAAGCAGCCTAATAATTTGTTGTCAGAATTTCTGCTTCCCAGACACAGTAATCTAACTAAGCAAGCTGGTAAATAGTGGAGGATCATGCTTCACTTTGTAAAGATATGATAGCCTGATTGTGAAATGAATAGCATCTTTAATTGCAGCAAATGAGAATTCAGCATTTACCAGAAATGTTGGTAAAACAGGGAAGAAATATTCGTACATTATTGGAAAATATAAATCTGTACTGTAAGTTTGACATGGCAAAAAAGTTTTATTAAAGGTACATATTAACTAATGGCACATGTGTATTACAATGATAAAAAGTATTCTGCTAGGATATCTACGTAATTTAGCATCTATTGCCATCTGTACCAGCCATTGTAAAAGAGATAACTGAGACCTTGAGTGAGCTGTTGTCTAGGAAAGAAAGTCAAAAATTCAAAGGCATTCAGTATATCTGAGTTTTTTTTTCCTTCATGGCAAGCCTTAGAAATGAGATTTTCTCTATTTCCAGAGCACTGGAAAAATCCTCTTGGATTCTCAGGAGCTTGGATTCCCACGAGCTTGAGTCCCAGGACAGATCATTCTTGAGCTTGGAGGATGTGATCCTCAAAGCTCAACAAGCTTTTCTGGGCCCTTCTTCTTTCCAGTGCCTTATCCTGTATGAATTTTTCAAGATCCCTGAAGAGGTGAAGTTCTGCTCTCTTAAAGTCTAGGGTTGCAATCTTGCCTTTTGCTGTGTTTGGTCCTCAGAAGATAATAATCTCAGCTTGGAATCACATATTTTGAAGTAAACATTTAGAATTGTTTCTGTGACTTTCTTTATAAAAGAAAATTCAATTGCTGTTTGATTAGCAGTGTTTGTTGACTTACTTCTTCTTAGAAGAGTAGTATAACTAAGAGTTATATTATAACTGGGTACTTGAAACAAGACTAGACTTGGACCACAAGACAGTGGATAAACAGCTAAGACTGAGACTCTTATACCCATAATTCATACAAAGTATCTTCAAAGTCCAGCATTTTCTGTAGGTAGGAAAAAATAGTCATAGAATATCAAAATAAAATCTGATGACGCTTCTTTCTGAGCTTAGTTTCTTTTTGTCTTACAGTTGCAAGCAAAGTTACATTCATTATGTGAGGCTTTTTTTCTCCAACATGATGAATTAGACGTGAAGTAGGAGTGTATAAACATTTACTTTGCCGTTGCCTTCTAGTATATTTTTTGTTGTGTTTTATCAATGGCTAATAGTTTTGTCTTTTTTGTTTATTTCCTTTTCATGATGTTCTTTAGTCTTTGGTAAAGCAGGTAGAATTTTCAAAACAGAAGTCTCTTCTGCTCTTCAGCTGAAATTTTTGGAATGTATACAGATTGGTTATGTTGTGTGATAGGCGAAGTCTCTCAATCATTCAAAATGTTTTTTCGAATGTGGGTTTATGTGGAGAGAGTAAACTAAGCCACAGACCAAGCAAAGCCTCACTAGTGTCTGTGTAAGCATGCACAATACCTAACGCGTTGTTTAGCAAGAGCCTTTCTTTTAATTTAAATAAGCCATTCAGGCAGAACAATGTTTTGGCCCCTCTTCTGTTTCTGCATATGCTTCATATAATTTCCCTAATTTATGCAGCAAATAACATAAATTTCACAATGAAAAAGAAATTCTGTAGTAAATTAGTTTGCTTCATACAGCGATTTTCTTTAAAATACTGCACTTAAGTGAAACTGTGGTATTACTTACATATTTATTTTTGTATCAGTCATTATGGGTAAGAATACGCCTCCCCATTTTAAAACTACCTGTCAATTTTCCTTCGTTGTGAAGGATGTCTCTTATTTTGGAGTCAAACCTTATGTAGAGCTATATTTATTTTTTTTAATTACTTCTTTCAGAAATGCTGAGTCAGTACATGGAATTGATTCAAAATGTTATGCTGAGTCTGTGAAGGGAACAGCAGGGACCGTGACTGCGGGTATTTTTGCTACAGTCACATTTACTTCCAATCCTCTTCCTTATTAAGCTGACAATTAAGAAACTTTCCCACTGAAGACATACATAGAGAAAAATGTTTTGAGTTTTGTTTTTGTTTATTTGTTTGCTTGATTTCAGTGAAGAGTAAGATAGAGAATGAGAAGTTAACACTATTATCTTGAATATTGAAATTAAATACTTGATTTCACACTGTGATCTATTTATTATTCTTTGAGAAAAATTGCAAGGCTTACTGGATGATCATACTGCCAACACAAGCATTCAGAAATCATGTATTATAAAGTCACAATTTTCCTTCAAAAGGAAATTAAATAACAATGCATCTAAAGATGTAAAATTCATCCCCTTACTATCGTGTTTCTAAACTAGTAATAAGTGGTCCGCAATTTGAAATATGCAATTTTTTTGATTGGATAAAATAGATTTTAAGCATGAGTAAAAAATCAAATTAAAGAAGTTGTGTTTATAGAAATATTTTAAAGGATATTGAAGATTAATTGTAAGCAAAGGGTGCTGAAACAAAAACAAGTAAAACCAGAAACTTCATATTTTTAATATAAATGAAGAAAGAATTAATGAAGCCAAATGCTAAACTATCAGACAAGGAAAATCAGGCAAAATTTTGTAGCAAAAGGTAGGAAGTAGACAAGTCAGTGAAACACAAATCGCCTTATATGACAGAGACAGACAGAGACCACATTCATACACAAAATCTAGATAGCAGGTGAACAAATAGATTAGATAGATGGCTAGATACGCAGATACATAGATAGGTATGAAAATGTTCTATGCATTAACTTTGTATTTGATCAACTCTGCAAACAACTTTGCTATACTGTAAATGACTTTGGAGAAGGTCTTTCCCTCTGACTCCCTCAAGACTACATACCTATCTCAATGCTCAGAAACTGAAAAGACAGTAGTAATGAAAATACTTTGTATGAAGTTCAAAATATATTTGACATTTTGAATTATTTATATTATTTTTTTCTTTTCGTTTAAGATTCAGGTGTGGTATCATTGCAGTATCTGATTTTTGTAACACCTCGACCATTTTTTATACCAAGAGTAAGATTAATGTGGTTGCTTAATAGCCTAATTAGGTATAAATTTGGTTTCTCAGGTGTCTTAAAAGTCCTTGAGGCTTCTAAAGAAGAAAGGCTTATTCTGTGACATGAAATAGGATATTTTTCCTATTAAAAGAAATAAAAATAAAAGATCTTAACAGAAAATAATTCTTTTTTTAACATTTATCTTTCTGTTGATTATTTAAGATGTTATTGTCATTCATAAAATATTCTTTGTAAATTTTTCCACCTTACTTGTAAGGAATCAACAATGAAATTCATGACAGCTAATATTTTTGTAGACAATATTATCAATATATGCTTCTATTTCTTCTAATGTCTAAGCAGTCATTCTACATGACTGAGCTTGATTTATTGTCCAGAAAGTTCAAAAGCAGCACTAAGTTTACACAAAGAAAAGTAACAAATCATGAACCAAAGTGTGGAAATTAGTAAGTACAGATTATTTTCATTTCCAAAAGGAAGAAAAATTGTCTAATAGGAAACATAAGCTGTGAATTCTTTCACAGCGTGCTTATTTTCTGGAATTTGCTACCAAATAGGATCTTTAAAGAATTCATTGCTTTGAATAGTTTGTTTTATGCTCACAGTTTCTTTTCCTTAATTATTTTTTATTTTTTTTTAGTCATGGTAAGCTCATGCTAAATATGCCTTATTTAACTATTGTGGTTTAACCCTAGTAGAAAGCTAAGCACCACACAGCTATTTTCTCACTCTCTCCAGGTTGCAGAGTAAGAGAATTGGAAAGGTAAATGTGTGGGAACTCACAGGCTGAGGTATATACAGTTTGACAGGCAAAACAGAAGTTATACACACAAGCAAATTTAAACAAGGAATTAATTTGCAACCTTCCATTTGTAGGCAGACTTTTAGCCACTTCCAGGAAAGCAGAGCTCATTGCGCATGATGGTTTCTTGGGAAGACAAAAGTAATCACTCCAAATGTCCTCCCATTCCTCCTTCTTTACCCCAGTTTTACTGTTGAACATGATGTCACATAGTATGGAATATCCCTTTGGTCAGTTTAGGTTAGCTGTCCTGGCTTTGTCCTCTCCTACCTTCTCACCCACCCCAGCCTGCTTACCAGCAGAGCAGGAGGGGAAGCAGACAAATCCTTGAATCTGTGTAAGCACTGCTCTGTGACAACTAAAGCATAAGTGTTATTATCATTGCTTTTATCAAAAATCCAAAACACAGCATCATGTAGGTTTCTATGAAGAAAATTGATTCTATCCCAGCCAAACCACAATAGTAGAGTACTGCTAGCATGGTTCTTGTGGCAAGAGATGTGAATGATCTGCCAACAAGCATAACAAAAAGGTTAGTTTTCCACAAGAATGCAAAGTAAAATGTAGAGGAGAACATTCCCTCTTTCTTACAGAAGAAAACTCCTAAAATCCAATGATTAAATCTTTTCATTGAAAAAATGATTAGTAGAATGGTTAGAAATACGAGACAAAGAAATGATGAAAAGATCTATGATCAGCAAGCATAGACATTTCTGATGGCTAGTTTAGTTTCGACAACCATATTCTAATTTTCTGACATCTGGCATCTCCAACTCTGCAGTGGCATTTTGTCAACAAGATGTTCATTCACTGTGCTGAACACATGCAACTTGACATTCTTTTGGGTAACAACACATTTTGTTGCAATGTCACAAAAGCTTCTCTTACTTCTGCAGCTACTGAGAGAGTAACAGTTTCACTTGAAATTATCCAGATTAATTTTCTTATGAAGATTTTGCATATATGATATAATATTTTTTGTCCTCATAATAGTAATGAGTGGTATGTATAGGTGATTTAAGCTGTCAGCCTAACTGTCCCTCGCTGAAGTTAGGAGGTTTTTGAATGAGATATGGATAAATAAAAAATGTCTATGAGAATAATTCCCCAAACCTAGCTGTTCTTCAGTACCCCCCCCCCTTTTTTTTAACTGCGTAGTAGAAGTCACATATGAGACTTGTAAAATCTTTCCAAAACTCTAGATCAGCTTTGGGCAGTGTATCATATTAACATAAAAAAACAGGTTTTTTAAGGGACAAAAAATAGTAGAAGATGAAATTTCACAGGGAAAAAACTTAGAATTTTTATTACTTTAAGTAGAAAATTCTTTCAACACAAGCATAGAAAGTTAAATACTGCTCTTTGTCATAAAAATGATCTATCTTTTGTGGATTATTGTCATAACACAAACGGCATTCAGTGAACACTGCAGTCTGCTGCTTTTACATTAAAAAAAAAAAACAAGAACAGTTTTGCTATCACAAGTCTTAACTTCCTATGAAATATCATCTAAAAGGGCTCAAGTGAGCAGAGCATGCAGTGAACAAGTAAAAAATGAACCATAAATGAAAGAAACTTTCTTGGAATCAGTCTAGGCAAATACTACCATATAATGAGATAGTATAAATTCCTGTTTTTGTCAGGTAGGATAGCCCGTGTATGGTTATTTAAAGAAATAAGGAAATCATGACATATTATGCATCATTTTTATACAATTCACTACATTTTGAATCTCATACAAATGTTATATTTGACTTGCCTAGAATTTGTCCCAGACTGTCTCAGATACGGAAAATTCCCAGGGCAAGTCTTGTGAAAAAATGAAGAACAGTTTCTGATTTCATGCAAAGCTGAAAGATTTTGTATCTGTTTGTTTCAATTAATAGATTTTTAATAGATAATAGATAATAATTAATAGATTTCAATTCACAGATTCCACATAAAAAGTGCTTACATTTGAGAAAATTTTGCAAGTTTTATCTTTAGTTCTCCTTTCTATGTGTCAGATTCAAAACAATCATATTTTTAATCTTCCATATAAACATAACTGGACAGTATAAGCAGCTTTTAATTTTGTTATTTTATAGAAGTATGTACTTTACTGTATCCAATACTCTAATGACAGTGACAAAAAATTGCTAGCAGAGATGCAAGCACTGTGATCTGCATATTCTTATACACTCTCTGTACAGCCATCACATTTTTTCAAATGCAGCCACTTTGTTTAGCATCCATGTCATTGTATTTTGCCATTAATCAGAGGGATTTTGTCACTGTTGCAAAGTCTTATATTTTTATTACTATAGATGATGTGTATACTGACAAGCCCTCTTGACACACTATTGATGTAGTTCCACTTCACTCACTCTGACTAAAAGTTAAAATATAGCACTATTATATAAAATCTCCTACTAATACTGAAAGTGGGTCACAAGAGAAACTGTAAAGACCAAAGGAAATGAGGGCTAAATATTTCAAAACACTGCTCCAGAATATACTGAGAGCTTGTCATCACAGTATGTGATGTTGCAAAGCTTATGTATGTTGAGTTACAAAGCTTAAGTTCTCCCCTTGAATGCCTTTCACAGGAAATAAAGAAAGGTCCTTTGGTAGTCTGGAGTTTCCAAATAAAGTCGGTTATCCATATGGTTTCTCCCAAATAGTTGAGCAAAGCTCAAATTTGTAGGTTTGTTTGTTTGAACCAGTTGCGAATCTATCTGCTTTTTCAAAAACTACTTCAATGTTAAAGAAAAGTTGCTTAAGAAAAGAGAGATAGAGGTTCAGTTCCTTTCAGCGTGTGGGTAGATTAGAAACTGCATTTCAATTTTCCACTTAAGTGCCCTAACTATTCTTTAAGCTACGAAGTTTATTAAGGCGGTTCCACCTTGCAGAGTATAATTCAAGAACCATTGCGAGGAAAATATAAAAAAGAACAGTTTTGTGGCTTTTGTAGCTATAGACTTTGTAAAGCTAGGGAGAATCCTAAATTCAAGTTTCAAGTGCCAACCTATTGGAGATAGCTTTTTTTTTTTTTTNCTTTGTGCATTAAATGCAGCAGAACTTACAGTTACCTTAGGTATCCTATCACCTGATAGGGTTATGCATTTCCTGTGCATGTTCTAATGCATTTTTATGCCAGCTACTGAACATCCTCAAAAAGAAGACACAAAAACCATTATTTCCAGTATTTTGTTGAATGTTGTATCTGGTGATTTTTTTCATAATTTGAAGAGAATAACTATTCTTCATATAGTAATAGACACACACACACATATAATCACTTTTCAAGAGTTGCTTTACTTTGGGTTTGCAACAATCATTTATACTATTACAAGTTTTGAAGACCTTAACCAAGTCAGGCTACTAACGGAACTGCTGAGCAATTCCTTTTCAGAAAAGTTCTGTTATATGCAGAAATGCGCCTTGAAGAAGCTAAATAATCTGTTACTTGAAGCATCACGTAAGTCTTTTTTTTTCTGTTCTTGAGTCAGGTAGCAATTGACAAGGGACAATTAAATTTGCAATTTTGAATATATGCGCCTATGTTCAGTAAAAATCTAAGTTAACATCTCAAAACTCTTCTATATCTAGAAACTCTGCTTTGGGATATTGTTTGACATAAAGCTGAGCTTATTACTAGCCACGCTCTGTAAATAAAATGTACGTATATATATATTTGTGATAACAGTTTATCCGTGGTCAATCATGCATGCACATATTGTAATGTGATATAAAACATCTCAGATTGTGCCCAATATGTTGAGAAAATAGATTTGATTAACTTATTATGTGGGAATTAATTTGAAGAAACCAAAGGAAGCTTGCATCAAAAGATTTATATTCATCTTCCATTTATAAGAGTTAATAGCTGTTATTAAAAGTAAAAACAAACAAACCCTCTTAATTTTACTTCATTGAATTGCATTAATTGTTCAAATAAGAAATACAACCAGTAAATAATTAAAATTCATTACCAGTATTTAAGTATGTTGGTACAATCAAGCAAACCAAACAATTAAAATGTTTTGTACATTAAAAAATTGCAAATACAATCAAATTGTGCTGCTTCCATGAATTGTTGATGTAACAGAGCAGAGGGCTGCAGGAGGCCTATGCAACTTCAGGCAAGATCATTAAAGATTTATGAAGGCATGTGTGTTTGCAGCAGGACTGCAGAGTATTATGTTGAGGTATCAGACTGGATTGAACAAAGAATTGATACTGCATAGTGATTTACAGAAGGACCTTGAAGACTGGGTTTTGTTATGTCAGATTTCAAATTCATGTTTTACAATGAGTGCTTTAGCAGAATCTCTTAGTTAAATCTCCATTATAAACTTTTTAAATCAAAAAGTACATTTATACTCATTTCATTACAGTAGTATACATAAACATATGCATATAACAAGTGGAACTAGGCCCTGTGAACATTAACACATTCTATAATGCATTTCTTTATGCTGATATAGGACTTAGAAGTTAGTGTAGGCTCCTAATTGCTGCATGTGAAATAATTTTTACTGTTACCTACTTCTGGCTAATTTCTCCATGCTGCCAGACGATTGATGCTTTTAGACAGATATTTCAGCATTTCATTCTTAACATCTGCTATGATGATTGGGAAATCTAATAAATATGATTTCTGGGATTTCGAACAGTATAAATGAAAAATAATTTGAAGATGATTATTACACAGAAAAGAAAAAAAAACAGCCTAGAATGTTTACTTGCACAAAATTTACATGGAAATTACAAGATCTAATTCTAGAATTTGATTCTTACAGCTCTTCAGTGCTGCTTAATCTTGAAAATTAAGCAGTCTAAACTGTGCAATTAATCATCTTTTGACCCTAGTTTTATCAAAATTTTAAAATGTGTGTTTACACATCAGCAAATACTTATCCAAATCCTTATCAGTTGTTTCCAGAAAGTTTGCGCACTGGTGTTAATAGAATACCCATGTTTTTGTTGTTGCTGACTGATGGGAGCATGCCCAGGGCTGTGCTGGGCTGTTCTGTGGGGCCACCACCACAATTGTGCTGTGGCAGGGTGTGGAGGTGTGTCAGTGGAAGGGAGAGAGATATAGCAGAGCCAGGACAGATGTCCTGGATTGGCCAAAAGGTTATTCCATACAGTGTAACATCATGCGAAAAGCCGTAAAGCTGTGTGGAATTGACCAGCAGACAGGCTGCTGCTTAGGGACTCTTGGGGATTCACTGGGCATCAGCCAGTAAGTGATGAGATATTGCCTTGCTAGCAAGGCGTTGGTCAACAAACAGTTGTGTTTTTAGCTGGGCATTTGTTGTTGACTAGTTGCATTGTGGATGTATATACATAAGTATGTATATATAAAAAGAGAGAGAGAGATCATCACATTTTCTTTTTCTTTTCTTTTTCCTTTTCTGTCTCAGTAAACAGTTTTTTATCTCATCCCATGAGTTCTGTTTTGTTTCCAATTCTTCCCCCTATCCCACTGTGGGGGGAGGAGTTAGCAAATGGTTGGATGGTACTCAGCTTCCTTACATGTTAAACCACAACAGTTTAACTCCCAAACCATGCCTGACATTCTGGGTTTTTGCTATCCTCTATGGGGCAAAACATGCTGAGGTACATTCAAGCATCTAGCCCAGAGAAGTGCATGCCAGTGTTCAAGCCCATGGCTTGTCTTTTTGGTTTGCTGGGACTGATGTAGCCTGAGAGGTGCAATTCTGTGAATCTCCTATTCTTAAAGAATATTGTACAAAGCAGTTCAGATCTTACTGTCTATAAAAGACAGTGGTCTACTTCAAGAGAAAAATCTTCCTTTCAAGATGTGACCTTTGAGGTGGAAGAGCTACTGTGCCTTTCTGGTCATTATCCAGTATCTTGGAGACCTGTTGATTGAGTTAATTCACCTCATATGTCTTCCATTTTAGGAGAGTAGTTTAAGGCTAACTGTAGCCTAAAAGTAAGAATAGGAATCTCAAATGTCAGAAATACTAAGTTCAGTTTTCTTCCCAACATCTGTACTTGTAGTAATTTTACATGAATAGACTCTGCATGCGTTGCACTTGGGACTGGGACACATTGTTCTTGTATCAGTATTTCAATCAATTTGCTGGAGAGTCACGCTTTCTGTCTTCAGATTCAAGTTTGTTTTATTTTTCTGTATAGAACAAGTTATGTGGAATTAGGGCCTTATTGAGCAGCTTTTGAGTATTTTTGATAAATTTATACGAAATTTAGATTTTTTAGATAAAATTATTACTCAAAAGATTTAGGCAAAAATCAAACTTCAGTTAAACATATGCTTTCTCATAATTTGAACAGTAAAAATATTTTTCCCATTTTTGAAAACAGAGTAAAAATTTGCTACCAAATTAAATATTTGTTTCTTATTTTTTCACTTTCTTTTATGGGCAACAAATCTGAAAAATGAGAAAAAAAAGAAAATAGAAAGGTCAGACAAATCTCAGAATACTCCAGAATGATATACTTTAAACTTTTGTAATATTTGAAATGTATTGTATAAACATGTGAATGAAATTAACTAAAAAATGTTAAATATATGCAGGTTTCCACTGGGATAGAGGTAGCTTTCTTAGTATAGTACATACTACAACATAGTAGCTGTTGTGGTGCTATGTTTTACATTTAGCATGAGACAAATTCTGATAAGACACTGGTATTTTATTTCTTGCTAAACAGTAATTGCACTAAGTCAAGGACTTTATACCAAATATCATATTTTAATAAAATTATTTAGTAATCTAAAGGCAGAGAATAAATAGATTGTACATTTTAGAAATGTAATTATTTGCTTGTATTTTGTAATTCTCAAAAAAATTTCGAAGTAGCAATTTTAACTGTTTTGATTTCTTAATATAAAAACAATTAATTTGATTTATTTTTCAAAATGCAAAAGATATTATGATCGATTTTCATAAGCCCTTAGCTGTCTTTCAAACTAGAAAAAAGTATTTTTTGTGTCCTTCACTAAAACGAGTTGTTCAACAGGACCACTTAGTGTCTGTCTTGCTTTCACTGGAAAACAATTATATATCCTTACATTTGTTGTGAAAGTGCATGATTTAGTTCAATCTAGCACAATTAGTGTCAATTAGATATGTAAAATTTACAGAAAAACAAATGCTTAGAGAAGCCCTCTAGTTTTGCAATAAATGTGTGTGGGAAAATAATGTGATTTTCTGATTGATTCAGGTAATATGAATAAATTATTAGTCCTGATTGTAGCAGAGAAAATTAATCTTTTGAGCACAATGAAATTAAAAGGTTTTGGCTTGCCTGATCTGAACAAAGTAAGATGAATTTTTAATACAGCAAATTAATTAGGCACATAATGAGGAATACGATGCATAATAGATCTAATTCTGATAAATAGCAAAGTCATCCAGATCCTCAAGGAAATAAATATCATCCATCACAAACACACTCTAAATTCTGTTTATTGGGAAATATTAATGATGAAAGTGCTTATATAAAGGAGTTAGATAAATACTATTTGCTGATTTTGTTTAGTGCAATTACGTTATATGTTGACCCTCATCTGTAACTTTTTGTGGAATTGATTTTAGGACATTATTCATTTCTGAAGGTGTTAATGTACCATAAAGGATTTGTATTATGGTTGAACATACTGTCTGCACCAGGTGTTACATGTTATTTGCTTCTGCCCTGAAGATCATTTAGCAGCTTATAAATCTTTATGGTCCCATGACGTTTTGCTACAATAATTTGCATCTTTAAATAGCTTCTGAATGATGAATTCTTAAAATATGTAACAAGCAACATTTTCCTTACCAACGTACATATATCTTCTCTTTGAAAATAGTGATAGTTACAAAACTCAGGGAACAGTAGTACTGGAAAAAACAAGTTGATTATAAATGTCAGAAGAAATATTTTATGTAACTTTTTAACAGGATAAAAATATTTCAATGAAGATTAAATTGTTGATCAGTTTATGATATTTTCTTTTATCAGATCTCTCCATGAACTTTTAAAAATACATAAAAATATAAATTTCTCTATTTCTTTAGAATATCATGGATGATATCTATAAATGTACAAGGGCTGCTTCAAAAGTAATGCCTTCTATTTTATTATGTTGGCCATGCTGCCAATATAACAAAGTAGGAGGCATTACTTTCAGAGCACCCTACATAGTTGTATCCCACTTGTTTTATACTGTTATCTTCATTTTACTGGGTATATACCAAAGAAGGAGACTACTCTGGGAGCTTGACTTTGTTGGTGCATATAACTTGAACTGCCACGGAAGAGAGATGTCTTGTGAAAAATTGTTTTCACTCCTACAGAAGAACGTCAGATTGAGATAGATAGGAAATAATGGAAGGAACATGGAGTTTATAACAAGAAAGAAGTTTCTTCTTGGAATCATGAAGAAAACAAATAAGCTACAGAATTTAAGAAATAAAAATACTTCCTATGGATCCTGAGAGGAAATTAATTTGGCAATTTTTGTTTGATCTTCAACTCTGACCACCTAGGAACTATTTAAACTTGTAAGATCCTGATGCTTCTGATGTTGCTGTCTTAGTCATGGCTAACTGGTGTGCAGGTAGTCCCTATACCTGCTTCAAATTGTTTGTTCTGCTCCAGCTGAAATGCATGGAAAAGTCCCCAGTGACTTCATCTTACATTGTTTTGTCTTCTATTTAGATCTTCCATTCTGAGTTATCTTTTCCACAAAAGATAATAGATTTTAAAATATTATTTAAAATATTGTTAAAAATTATTTAAAATACAATTTTCCTATTCTCAAATTCCTGTATCAAAACAGAAAGCAAGGCTTCATATTTTCTTGCTGTTCACAGAACTGTGTTTAGTCAATGTATGAAAATGCATAAAATTATTTGCATAACTGGAGTTTGTATTGCACTGCACCTTCCCTTTGTCTTGGGTTCAGCTCAGACAGTGCAAGTGCTGAGTGATGGGTGTGGGCCTGGGGCCAAGCCAAGCCGGGTCACCAGAATGACCTCTCAGTCCCCGAGATCGGCTG
>WBMW01005367.1:974-36058 GCA_013396635.1 Penelope pileata
TGCTACAAAGCTGTGTTTTGGTTCTAGAAGAAAAACAAGGCTAATAACACCCGGCAGCATTGAACAGAACCAAGGACATTTGTATGTCTCTGCTGGGAGAGTGAAGGGGCTAGCGGGGTTTACAAGGAGCTGGGAGGGGACAAGAACGGGGCAGTTGACCCAACCTGACCAAAGGGATATTCCATACCATATGACATCATGTAATATAAGAAAGGGAAGTTAGCTGGGAGGGCCCGTTTGCTTGGGGATTGGCTAAGCATTGGTCGCAGTCAGTGAGCAATTGCTTTGTGCAATCACTTGTTTTGTATATAATTATCATTACTGTTATTTTATTCTATTTTCCTTTTCTGTTAGTAAATAGTTTTATCTCAACCCACGAGTTCTACCTTATTTCTCGATTCTCTCCCCTATCCCAGCTGGGAGGAGGGGGGGTGTGAGTAAAAGGCTGTGCAGTGTTTTCGGGCCTGCCGGCTCAAACCACAATCACAGATGACCTTAGCATAATAAAAGATGAAATTATTCTAAAGGAAGTTAAATATATGGGCAGCAGCAAGTTCCAGTTGATAACTACTGCTGGAGTAAAATAATTCTAAACACTGACATTTATCAAAAAAATTTTTTTAGCAGTGATGTTGAAAAATGCTTTCCTGCGAGGCAAACTGGCCATATATTTTCCAAGGCAAACTTACACTCCAGTAGCAAAAGAACCAAAAAAGGAAATTTTCTCTTTTCTAGTCTAATTTACTGTGACTCAATAATATCCTCAGTAATATCATTTCATCATCCTTTTATTAAAAAGAAGTTCAGAGAAATGCAACAGATATGCCAGCAGGAGAGGTGTATGCAGACTATATAGAATATAAAACCACTAAAACAAAAGGATTACAGAAATTATTATGGAGACATGCTCTGTAAGTACAGATAACAGTTAAATATTAGAGAAAAAATCATACTAAGAAATTAATCACTGTTATTAATTTTGTTCAGGAACAATCCTGCAAGGATAGTGTAAAAACTTCACTGCTTGGAACAAAACACGAGAACATATGCAAAAAGTGGCAGCAGAAGTTGGTGTGAAGGATACTTTTTCTTTTTTCCATTTATGAATTCTTATTTTTCTGTTGTCCGTGGCATCATCTGGTGTCAAATACTCATATACAACAGCAACACCAACAAACCAACTAAACAAACAAGCAAAAACTAATACAAAACTAAAACAAGCGAAAAACCAACCCACCCTACTTGGTTAAACAGGGACACCCTCAGAGACCAGTTATTCAAATTAGTTTAATTTTTAGGAAAATAGATACCCATTTGGTCTTGAATGTTCTATAAAGGATATTTATGGAGTGTATTTATTTCCCTGTGATTTAAAAAAGAGTTGATAAACAGAACAGATATATACAAATATGAATATATACCCTCAAACACACATATACAATTGGAAGTAGAATGTCCAAACAAACATTAGACGTAGAGATGTTTCAGATATCATTTACAGTAGATACAACTTCCTTGTAAAATACTTTCTTTAAATATCTCCAAAATCATGGAGTACTTATAGTAAGCCATTTCTCCTAGGTAATCCAGTTTAAGAGAACTCATTTTACTTACTGGTGTGATCAGTTACACCACTCGGTTTTAATAACAGTCTAAGTTTTAAAGATAGTTTCAACATACAAAAATAATGGTTGACTACCAATTCCTGTTGCTGTGATAGAATACATAAGAATACAAATATTTATTTTATATAAATATATCGAAAATATATATAGACATAAAGAATTCTTTTATGCATATTTTTTATAAACTTCTGCCTTAAAACATTGAAATTCAGTAACAGAAAACATAGAGAAAAACAAGAAGATATAATCTATTTGGTCATACTTATTAAAAGTCCTTACTAAAAAGACTTTTAGATTGTGTTTATAATTCTGTTGGTATTTTTAAGTACATCACCTCTATATGTACAAGGCAATGCTGCTCAGTAGGAGAGGATGAAGTGCTGGGCCCACAGAAAGCAATTACTGTTCCACAACAACAGAAAAACGAACAACTGAAAGCACAGAAAATTTTCATCTTTGAAGGAGCTCAGTGCCAGAATACTTGTACATTACAACTTTAACACTGTTCACTCCTTGAGCTAAGTCACCATACCTCCTGTGTACGTAACTCTTACAGTTTTCTATGCAGATCTCAAACAAACAAACCAAAAAGTCACATTTACTCTGACATTTAAGAGTTCTATTGTGTTCCAATGTGAATTATGATACATCAAAACAGGGAAAGTACACAGTATTTGGAATGCTGTTATCTCCTAGATAATAAGTAGGTCTTCATATACTTTCAGCTCTTAAAAACATTATTAGAACAAGAAGTAAAAATGTAAAATTAATCTGTCTGAAGTAAACAGAGAATTTAAAGGCCTCAATACAGCATACCTGGTAAAAGGACCCAAAGGAGGTGAACCATAAAAAGACAATAAGGACTTGCAGGATTTCCATAAAAGCTAAATACAATTTCTGGGGAAATTTTCAACTTCTTGGGGTTCTCAAGATAAAAGCCATGTTGAGGCCTCAACTATTAGTCCAAACATAGTACTGTATTATTTAAAAGTGTTATTTCAAATAAATGTTGTATTGTACTACTGAAAAGAAGAACACAAGTCACAGTTACTGTCAAGAATTATGGAAACCTGGACATAAACATAAAAATCAAAATCATAATCAATTTTCATCAGAAGAATATTATTTTACTTGCCATGTGTTTAAAAATCTTTAGCACTCTTCTAAGTGCTTCTGGTTTGAAATATCTTAAGTTATTACAGAAAGTTGATTGCAATATTTCTTGTTGTTGATTATTTCAGGAATTGGAGTAGGCACTTAACCTCTGTGAACAGCTAGACAGGTGAGAGATTTGATTCAAACTAACAAAGCAACAATTTTATTTGATTTTTATATCTGTTTCTTAGCTCCCAGTTTTCATGATCCCTTTCCAGCTCCTGAAACAACTATTTTTGTTTTCATTATAATCTCCTTCATGGGCTACAGAACACGAGCCATGGTAAAAATCCTCATTCTTGAATTGAAATTTTATTGTTTAACCAATTACAGATCTGAAGTATTAAAGCAGGAATAAAATTTGAGCTGTCCTAAATGAAAACCCAGAAGTAATTTTAACTTCAGACTGGCCTGGTCCCACTTAGTTCTCAGTCTTACTCATTATTCATTTCTATTCCATGTTCATCTTCCAGAACTGATTGCTGTGGTTTTGGATTATTAGTAAAGTAATTCAAAAAAAAAAAAAAAAGTCATCATGCTGACTATCTAGAATAAATGCTGGCTGATTTCAGTCTAAAAGTCATTTCTGATCTGGTGTACAGATCCCAATAACTGTCTCAAAAAGAAGGCTGGCTTGTAGATTAGAAAAAGTTGGCCACTACTCACCTTTAGTTTAAATTAATATTCTTTCTCAGTGTAGAAAACATTTGCTTGATTCTTTCTGAGGTTAGTAACTTTCTTTCTTTAAATTATTGCTGGAGTAGGTCTGACAAATAGTATTTACTTGACAAATCAGTCATGCATTCCTACAGAACTAGGAAAATGTATATGTACTGTTCCTTACTCCCCTTTAAACCTACTATGCTTTCACGTGCTACTATAAGCTAAGCTATGCATTTGCTGACCTTTAGTCACTTGGGTCTCATGTCTAGATCTTAGGCAATGAAACCGAGTATTCGTTTGTTTTACAATCTAAGCAGCAGTAATGTTGCATATATTACCACAAGCAGAAATGGGAATAAAACTCCATTTGTAATACATCCAATGGAAGTATTACCGAGTTTTCCAAAGTCTGTTGATTTTATTTTTTTATATACAATTTGTCATGTTTTGGGTAGGCCGCTTCTCCCAGGTAACTAATGATAAGATAAGAGGTAATGGTTTTAAATTGCACCGGGGATGTTCAGGTTGGATAATTAAGAAAAAAATTCTTCTCAGAAAGAGTGGTAAGGCATCGGAACAGGCTTCCCAGGAAAGTGGTGGAATCACCGTCCCTGGAAGTTTTCATGGAAAGGATAGATATGACACAAAGTGACATGGTTTAGTGGGCAAGGTCGTGATGGGTTAATAGTTGGACTAGATGATCTTAGTGGTCTTTTCCAATCTTAATGATTAAATGATTCTATGTTTTATTGTAATGTTCATTAGTATACTACTAGCTCTTATTCTGTCATTTAGTTTAAACTAAGAGGTTTGTCAAAGTGATGTTGACTCCATACTAATTAATATTAAACTTTAAGTAAAGTGGTTTTAGAGACACAGCTCTCAAGCTCATTTCCCGGAGATAACTCAAATATAGTGATTTTACTTTTACTGTTATATATACAGTAACAGATGGTTAGGAGAAAAGAAAGAATCATAGTTCATTCTACTCCTTTTATTGGTAACAGGAGCCAAAAAACACTGTGATAGAAAACATCTGTGTGGAGAATACCTAGATTGGTCCTTGTAGGCTTCCTGGATGGTCCATAATGACAGTTAGGTATCTCGGTAAGTCAATTCAGTTCCCAGTCGTACTCTGACTACTGAAACCTGGAAAACCTGTGTTTTTGTCTTAGCTGTCTCAGTGAAGTGTCTCATAATAAGTGACATGGGCTTGGGCCCCAAGTATCCTCTTTCTGTTCTGTTAGTGGACAAGATCACATATACTTAAAACTGCACATGCATATGGATTACTTAGCCATTATACTTACATAGGACATAATATAGTAGCTACTTGCAAGAAGAAATAAAAGCATGCCATAGAGAATTCTTCTATGCACAATGTTATATAAGTCAATCACTACTGCTTGTATACCAAGGAAAATATTTTTTCAACATTCATGGAAAAGAACACTTTTCATTTTGTTTCTGAAGATCAAGCATGATTTTAGAAAGGTTAGCTAGGAAAGGTAAAATGCCTTGATTGTTTTCCATGTCTTACTCTATTGTTTTTTCAATCCATCTGGCTGTCCATCTGAAATAACTTGCATGAACTACGAAGAAAAAAAATTCCACAAAACTAGGAGAATAATCTGCATTTCAATACAATTTATCTTTCACAAGGACCATATCTGATCACTGCCTTAATAACATAGCCTTGCAACATGGAGATATTTTAAGATTTAGACAAAGGTTTCCTATATCATCAATGATTAAATCCTTTCTAGGATGTCACCACCAGTGATGTTAATACCAGGTCTAATCATGTTATTAACTGTATCATAATCTTGACCAAATCAGTTTGGAAAAGACTTGTGCTTTTAAGATGTACCACTATTAATGTTAGCTGTACACAAGTCACCCACCTTAAAAATATACGATTATGCTAGCCTTCCTTTCAGAAGCACAGGAAAAGGCAAGGAGATTTTTTTGTCTTTTGTCTTTAAGACACACAGCAAAAAGTGGCTTCTTCTTTGATGATTAGATTCACAAATAACTTCAATAACACAAAGTGCAAAAGAGAATAACATTCTCCACCCAATACACTAACAAAACCCCATACATTTTTCAACCTATTACCTTTCTGTAAAAAAGAGGGCTGCAATTAATTGTCAAACCCCAGTTGGGTTAGCAAATGAAAATTATGTAATCTTCCCTATTTATACAGTCTCCCTCTCTACTCTTCTCTGTCTCTGTTCCTCCCTCTCTCTCTTCTCTCTCAGTTGTTGGGGGAATTTTTAGTCTTTAGATGAGACTGAGGGACTCTAGAATTTTCTAAGAATATGATCAGGCAAATACATATTCCGGTATATATATGATTCTACAGAACAGTCACAAAACTTGTAATTACAAACACTCATCGACTATTACAAATATTGCAATTACTTCCAAATTTATTTTAGCAATAGAGTGAAAAATGACTTACAGGGATCAGAGATGTTCCTTCATTGCATACACAGAAATAGCTATCTAAAATAGAACAAACAAACAAAAAAACAACCAGTTGATTGCAAAAGCTGAAAATACCTTACAACTTCCTTTCCCATTTAAATTCACATCTTCTTGGTGAAATGGTAATTTGTTCACCTGAAAATTCAAGAGAATTCTAAATTCATACTGCACATACATTAGAAAATGTACATTGACTTTGCTTTAATATCATTTTAAAACCTTTGTTCATGCCAGGGAGGGTCCATTGTTACTCATGGAAAGGTTAATTCAAAACTTTCTGAATAATTACAGTAGTTATGTACAGCAGGATTTTTACTGCAGACACATATACTAGGCAGAGGTGCCCAGGTGCTGTCAGTGGAGGGCTGACAGAGTCTCTGTGAAGAGAACTCGGCTGCCCTATGCTGGCCATAGCCGGTTCCAGTCAGCTGCAATGGCTACACTGCAGGAGATGACTGGGCCCATCATTCAAGATGGCGGTGCCTCAAGGAAAGCAATTCAAGAAAAGGCAAAATGCTGCACAGCAGTCTAAAGAGTGAGGGGAAAAGTGTGAGAAACATCCCTGTGTACAGCTAAGCCAGAAAGGAAGGAGTGGAAGAAGTGGTCCAGGCATTGGAGCAGAGATTCATTCACAGATGGCGGAGGAGACTCTAGCGGAGTAGATTTATCCTGAAAGCCTACAGGATATGGAAAGGACCTCATGCTGATGCAGGGGAAAAGTGTGAAGGGGAAGAAGTGGACGAGAGGAGCTATTATGTACTGAATGAAATACCCATTCCTCATCACCCTGCACCTCTCGGGAGTGGGGTTTGAAGAACCAGGAGTGAAGAAGTGAAGCTGAACATGGGAAACAGAGGAGGAACCGTATTGTCTTAAAGTCTTTGTTTCTCACTAACTGAACCTACTTTAATTGACAATGAATCACTTTTTTTGCAAAGTCAGGTCCTTTCTGCCTGAGATTCTAGTAAGCAGTATCCCTGTCATTATCTTGACCCACAGCTTTCTCAGTCTATTTTCTTCCCCAGTCCCACTGAGGAAGAGGAGTGAGCGAGCAACTAGACAGGCGTTTGGCCTCTAGCCAAGGCTAAAGCACTATGAAAGGGCAATTAAACATAGGTATGACTCATATCATGCTATAGTAATGTTTTTAAAATGAGACACTGTTTAACCCTTTGGCAATATCTTTAATTTTCTTGTAAGCTCTACTTTTGCTGAATAAACCATACAATAAATTTAATAAATGCTATAAAGTATCCCAAAAGCTGTATGAATTAAACACAAAATTAATTCCAGAAGGTTTAAGTATTCTACTTTGTTTTCACAAATCAGCTGCATCAGTACTGTACATCATAGAATCAAGATGAGGCCTGTGTACCTAAAAGCTATTTCTTTTTACCAACTACAGGAGCTAGCCTAACATCGCCAACAAAACTTAACATAAGCATGTGTTGCTCTTAATTAATAATTAGTGTGTAACAGGATATTACCACTATGGAGTTTGTGTATCAAGATTTTCTTAATTACTTTGTTTTTTAAAATTTTCCTCATCTTAAGCTACGAATATTTTCTGTAGTGGTAAATGTTTTATCATGGCAGAATTCAAAGATCTATGTGACAAAGGCACTAGAAGCCATTGTTTATGCTTTTAATAGCTAAAACTGATATAAAAGATCTGAAAAGTCTTCTGTTATCAAATGAATCAGATAATAGATATTTCCAATGTAAGTATATAATTTAAAAAAAGTACTAAGTAGGCATACAAAAACAAAGCACAACAAAGCAAACAAACCAAAACCAACATCCAAATCATTAATAAGGAAGGAGAAAGTAAATTACCTTTGAAATTCTGAACATGGTAGAGGACTTCTTACAAATAGATTAGGAAAGAAAGGAAAAATACTCAGTGCTCCCTCCATTAATCGTTCTTAAACATTCTTAAATATTCTTCAATCCTGAAACTCAACTGCAAAATAATACTGCATTCCTATATCTGGTACTCAATAAATACTGCATTCCTATATCTGGTACTTGATAAATATCTGAAGCATGGGATACTATGTATGCAGCAAGGGATGCTGCATCTAATCTGATCTAATCTGATCTAATACTAGTCATCTAAATCTCTTCTCTGTGTAGAAGTTCCCTCTTTATCCAGTCCAAAGACTTCTCCCAAAAACTCTTACCTCTGTCAGGCACCTATTTTTGTAAGGTGTTAATCCCTGGATGTCAGTTTCATTCCACTGACCATAGGAGGAGCTAAATGTCCAGTTAACAGTTTGGCAACAATTGTTAAACAATTGAGTTGGCTGAGATAATCCTTTCTCAGGCTAATCATAGGCAATCAATTTCTAGAAAAATAATATCTTCTATTTACCAAAGGGGAGCTAATGCAAAGGTCAGCTTTGTAATGTAGAGTGCTTTAAGGGTTTTATTTTTGGTTTGATTTTGTTTTCTTTGCTTTAACTAAGTCCTCTTTATCTTTAATAACTTTTGATTTAAACCTCATCGCAAAGTAAGTTCCACAGCCTTCCAAAGGAAAAAAGAAAACATAGACTAAGCACCAACATGGTTTAGAAGGTTTACTAAGATTTTAAAAGCCAATCTTTGTAGAAAATTGGAAGCCTATAGGCAGCAGCTCTAAAACAAGTTTTTTTGTAGTTTACCTTATTGCCCTTCTTCTTTTTTGTTTGACTTAGACCTTTCAGGGGCATCTTCTGGTTAATGGGTATATGCTTAGACTGTGGGTTAGGCTCATTCATTACTTCAACCAGTTTAACTCCAGGGGGAATGCACTTCAACCAGAGAACAGCGTAAGTGGTGAAAGGATGACATCTGTTCATTTCTTTTTTTTACAGAGTAGAGAAAAAAATAGTTTAAAATGTAAACAGCATGAACACTGTACTTTTAAATGAGAACTCAAAAAAAAAAAATCTCCCACTTAACAGACTACAGCATATTATCTCATTTCATAGCAGTAAAGAATAATTTCACAGTCCACCAAAGCAATGAGGAACTGCAGTGAAAATGTGAAAATTAACAATAAAACACCAGGGTGTTTAGCTATAGTGTAAAACATCCTAACAAAACTTTCACCTTATATCTTTGACCACCCAGGAAGTAGCTTTAATTAATACAAATTGAAGCTCCATTTAATGTTCCATGTAGTGAGGGAAAAACTATATATTTTGGAAAAGATATTGCACTGTGAAAATGTTCATCCTGTTTACTGCAGATTTTTATCATGTGTGGCCATGAAAAAAAGTTGTTTATGAAAGAACAGATTAGAAAAACCTTAACTAGGATGTATTTACACTGGAAATATATTTATGTAATAAATTCTGTGTACTAAATTCAACCCTATCCCAAAAAAGTCAGTCTTTGTGATTCTTAAGAAGTAGCCTTCTCAAAAAGACAACTCTGTGAAAGGCTTGATCCTCCTGGATTTTCTACCTTGAGTGTTCTGGTTTCAGCAGGCAGGCCTGGAAACCCTACACAGCCTTTCGCTCACACTCCCCCTCCTTCCAGCTGGGATGGGGGAGAGAATCGAGAAATAAGGNGAGTAATCATTTAGACTCCTTCGAAAGTAGTGTAAATCACTGCTAAATCAGATTATCCACTCAGATAAGACAGCAATCAAAGAAGGCAGCAAGTATCATCACATTTCCTGTAAAGTCAATAGCACTGTGACCATTCATGTGAGCAGATCTGCTCCTGAGACCACTTCAGCTATCGTGCACAGGTGTGCGCAACTTTGCAGAGCAGACAAGAGTCTGATCTCAAACAGACATTGTGACTGGAAGTAGAGGAAATACATGGAAAGGCTGCTCAGTTAGAGCACTTCAGTGCATGTGACTATAGGATGATGTTGGAGAAGGGAATATTTGTTGGAGAATGAAGGGAATATATGTTGGAGAATTGATATTTGTTCATACTCTGTCAAGTGCTAATAACTAGATCTGCCCATCATGGTATACTATATTCCTATGAGCTAGATCTTTATACTGTCTTCATGAGAGTTACCATGAGAGTGAATGGAAAGGGTTTAGTCCTGAATTATTAGTATTATTTAATACAAAACTGCATCTTTCCAATGAAACAATAAATAACTGATGAGTTATTTTCCTTCAGAGGTCTCTGGATTTTGTATAAAATATATTAATTTAAAACAAATCAGACTGAAATCAAGTTCATAAATGATACAGAGTTTTTGACAGCAGATTGTATATGTTTTTTCAGAAGAAAGAAAAAGGTATGAGGCTGTTAGCATTTATTTACTTTTCAAGCTGATGTATAAATGATTTAGTGGTGATAAGTCTTCATTCCACAATATATATGAACAACATGAAATTTTATAATCTGTTCCTAAGTAAACTGATTGTTAATTGTGCATTGTGATTACGCAGGTCTTTTACATATTTTATATGACATATCTTCTCTTTTTTCCCCTTTGAGTTTTCTCTTATATTGTCAAAGATTTTAACACTTAAATAAGTGTATTTCCTTCCCTCTCCTTTTTTTTTTTTTTCTCTTTTTTTTTCTTGATAATCAGAAAAATCCCTTTTCCCCTTTTGGTCTTCCTGACATTCCACTAAGTAATTTAGTCATAAATAAATTATGCCAAAATAAACAAATGTCATAAAGACAGCTATAGATCAATATGAATCAATGCCTGGATCAATATGAATATTACAGTTTGCGTTCACAGTCTTTTTAACTCGAAGGAAATCTTTGCCAGTCATATAGAAAATCATTGAGCTTCTACTCTACCAAAATATTAAGAAATTGTCACACAATGTGATGAGAAGACTTTTCTAAGAACTTCAAAGGGAAATTGAACATCATCAGTCTGTCGTGCTCATATATCTTTAGACAAAGTTTTTCACTTTAAAAACATAATGAGGCTTTAAATATCATTATGATGAAGATGCAAGGGGAAAAATACAATGGAAGATAAGTTTTTTATATATTTCTTAATCAGGAAATGTAATAATTATTTAGTTTTTTATAAAATCAATTTGTGTTTAAAACACTATCTGTCACTATCTCAAACCACCTACTCTCTTCTAAGCTGTATTCAATCCAAGGTAGCATATTCTACTAAAACTGCTGTGAAAGAACGTTTCAAGTATCTAGCAATAGAGGCCTCAACGTTATCTGGTACTTTGTTCTTTATCTCTGGAATAATCATGTTTCTATCTATTTCTATGGCCTTGATAACGTATTTCCTAACAGCTTTTAAAATGTTATATTTCTGTCTTGCATACTTCTTCAGTCCTAAGAGGATGTGGAAGCTCACTAATCCAGCAAAGAAAATCAGTATGTTTAAAATGTAGTACCTGCTTAAATTATATAAAATATTAGGCTTACACAATTACCTTATGTCAAATACAGGAATTGAAAACTTTCAATTATTCCATAGCCTTAGAATAATCATTTGTGTTTATTTGTAATTCTACAATTACTTTTGCACAAGTAACAGTTCTAAATATAATTTGAGCTTTTAGAATGCCACAGAGGAGCCAACAGACAGCTAAATACTTAGCGAAACAAAAGAAATAACACAACAACACAAACAAAAAAAATAAACCTCAAACCAAAGAATAAAATAAGACTTGATAGATAGAGGTAGATACCTCTTTTTCACAACAGGGAAGATTGTTGAACTGGAAGCTAGTAAAAGACAACAAGTATGTGACTTATGTAATAGGGATTTTATTTCCCATGCTTTTGAGACATCTTTACTGAACTCAGGAATGTATTCTGCCAGGCATATAATGTGAAAACTGAAAAACAGCATGATGAGGAGAACAAATCTCTTTTAAAAGAAGTCAGCCACTAATCCTACTCTGTCAACAGTTGATAGATTCATGCCAACTTCCATGCATTTTCAGGACTCAATTTTGTTTATTTTACAACGATCTATATCAAGCAGTTTAGCTATTTTAAGATATACTTCAGGACAGAAAAGCCTCAAATATCATAGATGTACTGAAAGTTGGAAGCCGAGAAGGACAAATATTGTGCATGGGCTCATTCACAAAAAATAAAGAGATTAATATTCAAACTCTTCACTAAGAAAACTGAGAAAATATCTCTATTACTGTGTTATCTTCATGTTTCTTTACTTGTACTAAATATCATATCTTATCTGGAATATTCCTAAAGCTGTAAAATAAAATAAAGTATTAAAGAAATTATAAAAGCAGAACTTAGGTAAAGTTAGGAAGAAAGGGCTACTATGTCAATGTTAAAAAGCCTACTTTTTTTTTTTAATATGTATAAAAATACATATTAATAATCCCTACCAAACAGCACCCTTCATGAAAGTACTTGATTTTGATGTTCATATATATTAACATTTTTCCTTTTATTTTTCTTTATATTCTTTAGTAGACTCATAATCCAGATCGTTTGTATCCAAGAGTTCATGGGGCATATAAGAAAAAATCTCTAATATTTTTGAAACAGACAAGAAATCACACTTGTAACTTTCAAGTGTACTGTTGTAACAGACAAAAAGGATTTGGTACATATCTTTAGCCTCTAATAAACAGGAAACATCTTCCAGAATGAGAGAGAAAAGGTACTGGAACTACATAGGTCATTCCAAATGTGATGCCTCCTATTTATTTCCATGGAAACTACTACAGATACAAAGAGCACAGTAACACTACTTGATAGAGCAAATTCTCAGTTATAAAGCACTACTTTTCAACACAGTCACCACCATTAGCTATGCATTTTTGCCAGCGATGAAGAGCCTGCATGCCATGTAAACATCTGCGTCAGTGGAGGTGACCCAGTGTCACTGTTGCCACTGCTGAAACGCACCACCCACCCTTCAATGTGCTCACATCCACTGTTTGGTCTCCATAAATGTTCAGCAAGCAATGATGAATGTCTATAGGTGCCATTTTTTTTCTGCATGGAGGAATTAAATGATACACCTCTGCTTCATCTGCACTTCCATGTCAGATGCCATTTTGTCATACTGCCTCTTTGCTACCATCTGTCACACAGCAACAGAATGTGACAGAATATTGGCAGGAAGGTTCAGCGTCTACTACCATACCAGCAACATCTGCCTCTGACATCATAGGCCAGCATAATAAAATAGGAGACATTAATTCTAGCGCAGCCCTCATAATTTAAAACACAATGGAAGAGGGTTTAAATTTACTGTATGGTGCATTCAGGGTGCAGAATAAGCTCACTAAAATCATTGTGGAGCTTAATTTACCTTAATGATTTGGGATAAAAAATTTTGGAGATTTTTTTAATACCTAGGAGTGCATTGCCAAATTCTAATTATAAATTTACTATAAATAACCGTTGATTCCTTTAATTGTGAATTCATACCCTACCTCCATCATGAGCAATATTTTAGAATATTTTGATGGAATATGTTTATTTCTCACCTTCAGGAAGAAACTAGAGCAACTTCTCCAGAGATTTTAATCATAGGGACAGTATTCATATAAATTGCAATAATCACACTTTTGAGCTTTTCTGTAGTGTTTACTTTCCATAGGCACAGGTCAAGACTGTTTTGCTCATCTCAAAAAAAAATCACATTATTTACAGTTCTGAGTGTCACACATAGCAGAAACCACAATACTTATAACCTTGCATAAAGATTAGTCAGTTGAAAGGTGAAGACCGCAGTGCAATAAAGCTGCTGCTAATGTTGTACTGGTGAGCTTGTCGTAACAATACTGTATGAAAGGCATGACTTTTGATTCATTCAGATTTTACTAGCATGCTAGGTTAATTAATTTTAGCTATTCATAAGTCCAAACTCCACACAATGTCGGTAACAGAATAAGAATGTTCTAAGTTTTACTGCAGTAACTATTCCTGCTTTGGACAGTTCCTCCTTTAAGAGAACGACATAAAGAAATCTATGTTTGACAAACTGAATTATAAGAAACAGCATTATTGTATTATCTATTACAACTTCAAACTTTATTCATGGGTTTTATTCTCCCAGTAAAAATTTTAATGTTCAATTACCAAATCCTCAAGTTCTTCCAACACTGAACTTGTATTCAGGCTCATTAATTATTTTCTTAAAAATAATGAAAGATTCTATGATCTTTTCCTTCCATTTTCTCAAATTTTTTAAGAAGTCTTCTGCGTTAGCTCCTGATCATCTTCAGAAAAGCTTTTGTATCTAATTTACAAAGATAATTTTTTTTTTTTTAATATCTAGGCTCTCCTGTTTACCCATGTGTTAGCAAATGAATTAAATTGTATTCAGTTTTCATCCCTTAATATATTGAACAGACACTACCATATATGCCTTAATTAGCTCAAAATTAATTTATCAGCATTTATTTGTGTAGGCTATAAGATATTTTTCCACCAGCATGCTTATGCATTTTATATAAACCTTCAATAGAGTTATTCAGAAATTAGCCATAGGCCTTTAACTTAATGGTTTATTGGTTTGAGTGTCAATACTAATATGGTGGGGATGATGCAGAAATAGGATTAGTGTTTTTTTGGAAGCATAATTTCCTTAGTGTTTCAAAACTGCTATTAGCTGAAATAAAAAGAGGACAGATTTATTTTATTTTATTTTATTTTATTTTGTTGTAGAAGAGAGATAGCAAGATCATGGATTGCAGATTGTTTACAGAAACTTTCCATCCTTCCTATGATAAAATCAAAGCGGATGTGGAGGAGTTATAAAAAAAGATCACAGTCTAAAAAAGATTGTTCATCTTTCAATTCCTTCAAAAATGTCTTTCTCCATCAAAAAAACCAATTTTGTGGTATAAAAAAAAAATGAATATTCAGAGTCTGCTGAGTGCAAAAATAAACCACTCAATAAGTTTAAAGAACACCGAATTCTGGGAAACTGATAGAGTATAAGCTACAGCATAGATAATAGTTAGACAATGAGAAAGATCTGGCAAGATTTCTGTTACAAAATTCATAACGATAATGATAACTCTGCATCATCAGTTTAGAAGATTCAGGATAAAAAATATATACATGTCCGGCTTAAGTACTGACAGAATATAATACCACATGTTGAAAAGGACAACAATAGGCCAATCTTTTCTGCAAGTTGGAGAAATAATTTAACATAAATCAGCTACAAGTCTATTAAATTTAGAGATTATAACTGTACCCTATAGAAACGTTAGAGGAATCATCTCAAATTATTTGTAAAAAAGAAAGGCTTAAGCTTTAAGGCTTAAGAATAAAATTACTTAAAAGGAATCAATAAATTAAAACTCCATGACTTGATCCAAATTTTATTGTCTTATTATCTATTATCTTTCTACTTACTCAAGTGCTTCTCCATCCTTGCACATAACCTCATTATTTTTGTAAAGTTTGTTTTCTATGATCACTCAGCTACTTAGGACAGTTTCTCTGTGTCTTGACAAGTCTACTTTACCTACTTTCTTGCTGTTCAGACATAGTCTACCTCTGAAAAAAATAAGTACGTGCTATATTTAGGATGCTTAAGTTTTTTTCTGCCTCTGCTGTTGTACAGTTTTGTATCTGTGTCAATTAACTGAATTAAATAAATTACATTATTTACTAGACACTTATAAACATGCATGCAGTGATGAAGCATTTTCACTTCTTGATTTAAAACCCTAAAATAGATCTCCTACAACCATATAAAAACAGACATGTTACACTAATGTAGAATATTATTTCACTAGGAAAAATGCCAACAGCAATAAAAGGAGACCACATAACATAAAATAGTGCTAAAAAATCAATAAATTATCAGTTCAAAAGCCCAGCAGATCACTGTCAAACCATTGAAAAATCAGTATTTACAGTTCTTCTTCTAGTTTCAAGCCCTTTAACCTCCCTGTATTCATCTCAGATTCTAAGAAACCCCTTCAAGGCTTCTTGTTTGTGGTAATTACTGATTCAGCTGTAGACTGATTCTAATACTCACTACATATAAACAGTATCCCTCCCCATAACTTTTTTGCTAGGACAAGAAAGTTGAACTATCTTGCTGCTGATTTATGTTTCTCATCATTCTCACCACAAGTTCAGATCCAACTATCCACACTTAGGTTCTGTTCTGTCTCCAAGGAACTTCTAAGAAATTCTGCTGCAAAATATCATTATAGTAATGCTCTGTTTTCCAAAGCATCAACAAAACTTCAATCACATCTTCATTTTGTTTTCATAACTAATCATGTCAAATGCCCAAACATTTTCACATTTTCATGTATAATTCATTACTGTGCACCAGAGAGAAAAATTAAAATCCAAGAAATCAGTCTGAAAGTTTTCAAACTACAATAAATAAATAAATAAATAAATAAAAAATAAAAAAAGCAAGGAATCAATCATAAAAAGGACAATACAGGACATTAGGACAGAAAAAAGCAACTTAGTCTATACATCTCCTCAAAATCATTTCTAAGAATAATAATCCTCACCAGACTCTCATTTGCAAAGGGCATTAGGTGAAAATAGACATATATATTGAAATTTTTTCCTTGTAGAAGCACCAAACAAAACATTTCTCTCCCTTTTGCAAAGAATTCCCTATATATTTTACTTAATTCAGAAAACTGAAACCAATCCTGAATAGACCAAGTATGTAATCATGGAAGAAAAAGGCTGTTACAGAGTTCAAAAGATCACATTTTTATCCATTTTCCCCAGTACAGAAACAATACTTCTTTCTATTCTAGCTGATATCCATCTAATTTCAAAAATGCTCATCAGTGAACTTTTCAAAACTGTCCTCAACACTTCTAATCCAGTACCTTAGGTATCCTCATTGTTTCAAGATATTTAGAATCATACAATCACAGAAACACGAGGTTGGAAAGGACCTACAAGATCATCTAGTCCAACTGTCCTCCTATCACCATCACTACCCACTAAACTACTACATCATATCCCTTAGCACCTCATCCAGATCCTTCTTGAACACTGCCAGAGTTGATGACTCCACAACCTCCCTGGGCAGGCCATTCCAGTGCCTGACCACTTTTTCAGAGAAGAAGTTTTTCCTTATATCTAATCTAAATTTCCCCTGGCGCAACTTATGGCCATTCCCTCTCACCCTGTCATTAGTTATCTGGGAGAAGAGACTGATCTCTTCCTCATCACAGCTTCCCCTCAGGAAGCTGTAGAGTGTGATGACGTCTCCCCTGAGCCTCCTTTTCTCCAGACTAAACAATCCCAGCTCCCTCAGCCGCTCCTCATAAGACTTGTGCTCTTGACCCCTCACCAGCTTTGCTGCCCTTCTCTGGACACGTTCCAGGGCCTCAATGCCTTTCTTGTAGTGAGAGGCCCAAAACTGAACACAGTACTCAAGATGCGGCCTCACCAGAGCTGAGTACAGGGGAATGATCACCTCCCTGCTCCTGCTGGCTACGCTATTTCTAATGCAGGCCAGGATGCCATTGGCCTTCTTGGCCACCTGGGCACACTGTCAGCTCATGTTCAGCCGAGCATCAACCAACACTCCCAGGTCCTTTTCCTCTGCACAGTCTTCCAGCCACTCTGCCCCAAGCCTATAGCATTGCATGGGGTTATTGTGGCCAAAGTGCAGGACCCAGCACTTGGCCTTGTTGAACCTCATCCCATTAATTTCCAATGTCTTACCTATATCTCTCTTTCTGATTTTAGTCTTTGAAATGTTGATATTTTTGTTCATCTCAGATCTGTTGCTGTGTCTTATTTTAGAAGAAATCTTTGCAGGTTCCTCTGTCTCCAGAACTCTAGCAAATTGTCAGTATTTTTGCTGACATTTCCCAATCACCACAATCAGCCCACTGAATTGGAAATATACACCTTATGTATAAGATTTACAGTTTTGACACAGAGCAGTTCTCTCAATCAGTTTCTTATGCCCCAATATTTTTCTGCATTTTAAATATAAGGGACAATTCAGTAAATTTCTCAGTTTTATACCTCCAAAATTTTCACTTACATAATGATAAAATATGAAGAAAATCCCTGATACATTCCCTGTGTATAATATATAATTCTCTCACCTGCGTAGTCCTTAATTACTTAACAAGTTTACCTATCACTAGTTTAATAAAAAGTTAGAAAATTTCCATTTTTATGTGTCGGCATGCAAGCATGTATTTAATGTGTGGCTTATTGAAGAAGATGGCAATCAATGAACTTACATGCAAGTATACATATAGACAGTTACTGATATATATTTGTATATACATAGAAAGATACGCGTCTATGGATAAGTATATACATATACATCTTTTCATATGCAAACAAACACCTCTTTCAATGAATAATGACCCAACAGTTCAAAGCAACACATTCTCATTCTACAATATAGCATATTTTTCATTAAAGATTATTACAGGTTTATGAAATTTCTGACTTAAATGACTTTTTTCTTCTTTTTTGCCTACTCGACAGTTTTGCTGTTTCATCTTACTTTAATGAGAATTAAAGGAATGTTGGGGTAAAATAATAAAATCCCTATAAAAAAATATTTACAAGAAAAAGCTTTTTTGTATATGAATAATTGTAGGAGACTGTTTCTGAACTTTTTGTCTCAAAGTTTGCATGAAGGCCTACAGATGCTGCCTGAAGGCTTACAGACCAGGGGCAAGGAGAGATAAGCAGCCTTTCAGGTGGGCACCTTGGGGGAGGCGGCCACCCAGAGGAGATGTGTATGCCCATACATGCTCACAGGTGCTGCACATGACAGTTACCTAGGTGCCCAGGAATGCCACGTTGGCAGAAAAAGAGGATAAAAAGACCTCTCTAGCAAGGGAATGATGCCTGGTACCTGCCTGGTGCCTGCTGCCCAAGACCTGAGGCCTTGCTGATCTAAGGCCTTGCTGACCTGAGGCCTGCTCCTGCTTCTCCCAAGCCAGCTGCCGCTTCTCCCGATGCCTGCTGCCACAGGCCTCCTGGCCTGATGCCTGCCTGCTGCCTGCCTGCTGCTGCTGCTCCCACTGCGCTCTTGCTCTCTTGCTCCCATCTGGGCCTGAAGATATTCCCAGACCAATACAACTGCTCAGGATCCATGTTGGTGACTGTCCCTGCTTTTTATACATAACCCTCGCTCTTATTTCCTACCTTTTTACTATCACCTGCCTTCCCATCCCTGTCACCCTCACTGACCAGAATTTGTATTAAACTGGTCGGACAACATCTGACCTCGTTTGTGTCATAATCTCACTCTGGGTAAATCAAAGAATCTTCTCTCAGTCCAATAATTGGAGCGAGACGATAATCGAGGAATAATTCCTGAATGAGATATTCCTTGATACTCAATGAGGTGTTTTTTTTCAGGCCATCACAGTATTTCACAGATCAAAATGTGTAAATGGATACAAACCTAGACTATTAGTATGGACAGAGGCACATCAGGAGTTAAAACTGTTTCGCCAGAAGGTTTTGTTCTATTCTTTCCCTGCCCCCACAACTGGAAGAAAACTGCAGAGCCATCATCTTGCTTAAAATTCAGAGAACATAAGTACTTATTTTATTTTCTGATTTCAGTTTTCTCTGTGTAGGTTATTTACAGCACATTTTTGTCATTCTCATTATCTCTAGCTGTATACTATAACAGAAGGAATCCTGTTCACAGTCCCCATGTTGCCCTTCTGTTGTACCTATATATACCTCACTTGGCCTTTCAATTTAATCCTGTGCTAATGTTTCCTTTCCAATCCTCTTCATTTCGAATGAGCTTGAGAAAAGTTGTTTCTGAAACAGTGATTTAGCTCATTTTCTGGGCCTAGAGGAATACAAGTAACTGATTTATTGCCCAATGGATATTGTAACTGTTGCAAAACATGATGTATTCCCAGAACAGTGATAACAGTATGGCATTTTGAAAGTATGCCTCCCAGCATTTCATTGAAATTAATGAAGCATCATTAAACAGTTGCTGTTCTTAACCATGTTGTATGTTCTAGCACGTAAAGAATTATTGACAAACTTCAAGATATTAGGTGATAATATTTGTCAAGTCAATGCTAAATATAGTAGTAGCTTTTGAAGAGGTATTTTAATAATATTCCAAGCTTTGTGTTTTTAACTCACACAGTAAGAATATAAAATAGGGAATGATGCAAGTACTTTAGGAGTCACCATATAACTGTTAAAATCTATCAGAAAGAACATCCAAAAGAGTAGGAAAACTTGCAAACTTTCAAAAGATTTCCTTGATACAAGCAAAAAGGAAAAACAAATACTAATCCTTCTCTAGTAACTATATATGAGATTCTTTGGGAATATATATATTCCAGTAGAAAAAAAGATGTTCTTGTCATTTCAAATTTGCCAAATAAAATTAAAAGATGGGACAATATATTCTAGATAGGATAACAAACACTTTCAATTTTCTCTAAAATTTAGATTTAGATGACTATATAGAACAGATGATTTTAAAGATACTTAATAGCTCCTATTTGAGTTTTGAAACCTAAGCCACTTAGCTTTCTGTATTCTACTTGTCTGCATAAACTGTTCACTGTCACTCCAATAAAAAAACAGCGATGAAAAAACATTCAATCTGCCTACAGTAACTAGCTAAATAGGTATCATCTGCCTGAAACAGTCAAAATTTTGAGGATTCTGTATTGATCAGATTATTAATAATATGTGAAGAGAAAAATCAAATACATGACTCAATGAATTGAAATGATAAATGAAAACCATAGACATCAGGATAAAGCAAGCATGTCATTTGGTACATACTATCGAAAAGGGAAGGCGGAATAATTTGTTGCACCTAGCCTGATGATACTGCCCTCAGAATGCAAACAAAAGTATCACCTTGGCAATATTCTGTAGTTGGTTAAAGTACAGATGTCACCTACATGATAAATTGATAGCATCTGCATTTAAGAAGGAAAACAGTAATAATAATAATAACTATAACAATAATAACGATAATATTAAACAACTTATAGCTTCTACTTATTTAGGAACCAAGGAGTAAAGCTCAAAGCTTTGCTACAACACAAAATCATGTTAAAATAGGAATAAAATGTTAACAATTTAGAGATTCATCCTTTTTTGATAAATATTCTTAGAAATTATCATAATTCTGTTATCTTACTTCAGTTCAGTGCTTCTTAACAACAGAAAATAAAAGAAAAAATAAAACTGTACGGTATCTTCATAGTTCCTTCCTTGTGAGAGGTACACTCGGATTATAATGGTGGATATGAGTCCAAAATATCACTTGAAAACTGAATGGCTATGAATCAGGTTCTCAGAACTCAGAAATATAAAGCTTACTAATCTGAACTTGATAAAATTCCACCAATGCTACAAGATTAGGTTTGTAAAATGTATTGTCCCAAGAAAACCTTTCCCTATAAAAATGGAACTTAATACTGAAAATTTTATCTTAACACTCTTGGAGAGGGGGGAATCATTCTACAAGCAATATCAACCTTTGTTGAGCATGGTGAGGTTTTTAATTATCTCAAACAAGGAGAGTGCTATTATTCAGCTACAATCTCTCTACTGCCACTTATTTCATTTAGAAGACACTCACATACCATGGTGGTGGACAGCAGACTGCAGTAAATAGATTAGGTTAGATTTAATGCTTTCCTTCCCATTTAAAAGTCTAAGACTTTGTGAATAGGAAAGGGACTTGATCCTATAATATTCCTGCTGTCAGGTGGTAATTTAATGGCTAGCTGACAGCGAAAGGAAGTAACCATCCATCATCTTCAATGCGGAGCCAAAGCAAGAAAAAAAACTCTTAATAATGTTCTGACGAAAACATCAGGGAAAAGGTAGTATAATTTCGAGATGCAAATTCTTGATTTTTATCATACAGAATATCACTTTAAAGAACTGTTCACACCTGGCATAAAGGAGGACTATGCACTATTTAGTTTACTCTTGAGTCTTTCTAATTTGAATATCTCCTGATGAGGACCAAACTATGTACCTAGTAAAATCTTCATTGACTGAAAGCATAGGAGTCTTCTCAATTTGACTTAAGAATGGTATCTGTCCAGCACCTCAGCACAATGATAACTATTTCTTTTGTTGAATTAATAGCAATGAAACGTGCCTGATTTCAGCAGCTGTTGGAAGCAGCAGGGTTGCTTCAGTCAGAATAAAGACAGGCTTCTACCTCCCTAGATAAATGCATTCAAATCAAACAGTGTATGCCAACAGTCGGCAGTATCCTGCTCTTATGTTAACAGTGATTAATCACACTGCTGATTGATTCTCAACTATGTTCACTTCTGTGCACACTGTGGACAAGATCACTGAACTGCTCATTAAAAGAGCTGCATATGAGCTGCAGGAGGAAAGAATGGTGATTCCTGAAGAATTATTTTAATAAGTATGAGGACTTTTCAGCACTTCATATAAGCTTAGCTGAGGTCAAGTCAGTGATTCCCTAGTCTTCCCTTGAGACCAATACTACTTTGCACCCTGCTACTGACAATACTTTACAGATAGCACAATTCAGTTTTATGGGTGGAATATTTATAGGAACTATAGCATGGGAAAAAAAGACAATCAATTGTATATAGTTAATAAGTGGTCTATAATTGAAGCAATGTTGGAATATAGAAAAATTGATACGGATATATTGTTTCACAGTGGCAATAACTTGACAACTTGACACAGGCGCATTATTTATTTAACTCCTCTTCCACAACCTGTTATTTTAGCCTTCCACAGGTTGGGCATCTAATTTAAATTAGTCATCCAATCCACCTCTAAATACAAAAAAGAATGATCCTGTGGAGAACAATTCACACATCAGGAATTAGTTGCCCTGGACAGTGTAACTCACTCTCTTGAGATGCTTGTTTTTCCACACCGCCCAATTGAGAGCTGGGATGGTGAGTTTTGAGCTAGCACCTAACTTTTAGATGGCTAATTTTTAGGAGAGAAAACAAATGTGTCCAAAACCAAATTATGCTCTCACTCACTAGTTTATTTTAAGCTGTTGACTAATCTATTTTTTTCTCTGATTCTTGATCTACAGGCTTTGGTCATATTGCCAAAAGTATTTGGAATATGATGGGACATTACAGCAACCTGACCATGACTCTCCAGTGCAGCACTGGCCTTAAAGAGACTTTCAAGGATCATTGGTGTCAGATCTCAATTGGATTTGAATAGAGCACTAAAAGGGCTCTGTATTGATTGAAACGTTTCACTATTCAGTGTTCTTCCAAATTATCTTCTTCCCCTTTTTTTCCTACTCTCTGATCTGACATTTGTATTGTTTACTCACAGAACCGGATCTATGTAGGGTGCTCCAAAAGTAATGCCTCCTATTTATTTCCATGGAGACTACAACAGATACAAAGAACACTACTTGATACAGCAAATTCTCATTTACAAAACACTAATTTTCAACATAGTCATCACCATTGGATACGTATTTTTTGCCAGTGATGAACAAGAGCCTACACGCCATGCTCGTAAACATCTGCGCCAATGGAGGTGACCCACTGTTGATGTTATCAATGCTGAAATGCACACCTCACTGCCTCATTGTGTTCACATCAACTGTTTGGGCTCCATAAATGTTCAGACAGCATCAACAAATATCAACAATTGACAATTTTTTTGCATGAAGGAATGCTGTTGCCCCCCTTTTCTTCATACTCACTTCCATGTCAGACGCCATTTTGTTGGAGTGCCCCTCTGCTGACATCTGTCACACGGCAACAAAATGTAACAGAATGTTGGATGGAAGGTTGAGCCTCTACTGCCATAGCACCAACATCCACCTCTGACATCACAGGCTAGCATAATAAAACAGGATACACTACTTTCAGAGCAGCCCTTGTATTTGAGCTCATCCACTGCTGCAAGAAAAATGGCTTTTGAAAAATGAATAGCATCGTCTATGTACAAAATGCTGTGCAGGTCACCTCATTAAAGTTTTGATGTTAAGTTACTGAACAGTAGCAAAAGTGATAGCCTTAAAGGCATCTGTTATTTAGCCACACTCCTTGTGGATTTTGGTCTCTGTAACTCCTGACAGCTGCTTGAGTCATTACCATATTCTCATCAATATAATCAGTACCCTAAGGCTGCCCTACCTCTCAAATTCACAATTTGCAATGCTGCTCACTTCAGTGCTTTGGGGCATATTAGCAACTCAAGTTTTTTCTGCTTTGATGTGCATGTTCTGTACCACTGACCCCAAAATATGCAGGTCTAATGAATTGGCTTTAATAGTTTTCTTACACACTTAAATGTTTTTGTTTTAATTGGCTATACTACCATGCGTCCTGAACTACACTGAAAAGTTCACAATGTAGATGCTAATGGTGCCTTTCTAAATACTGCATAATGAACAAAGGTCTGTCAGAGCAATTTCAGAAGTTCGATTTCACAATTAGCAACTCCCTCTTAATTAAAATCAGCTAAAAATTTCACACACAATAGAAATAATCTACACCACAAAACAATATTTTTAAATATCTGATTTTGTTTTTGGGGGAAATATTTGTATAAATTCTTCCAGTTACAATAAAATTACTATTTTCTTCATTCTCTTTTAATCTACCTGCTGATAACCACAACCTCAGTTTTATCACATTGTCACTGAAGTGTACTTCATGGATCACTGCTCTGTGCCTGAACTTGATTTCTCTTTTCATTTACCTGGGGGAGAACTGGTAAGTGAGGGGCAGGGTTATGCCATCTTTTGGCAAGTTTTATGTCTTGGCTTGAATGGATCAGAATGCAATGATTTGTCTTAGTAAACTCCAATGTGTTTTCAAATTAAATCTTTCTTTTTCTTTTCCTTTTTTTTTTTTCTCCCAATATTTCCTATTGCATAAGTATCAGTATGTGGGAGAATTTCTGCACAACAAGGGACATGTGAGCAATCCAGCAACTGTGGACAATGTACAAATCTAAACAGAGATGATTGGTATGAACACAATGCTGGGGTGCGTGTGAAGATGAAGTTTAGTTCCGAGGCACGTGTCGAAGACAAGGTCAGAAGACAGCCAAAACAACAAGAACTTCCTGAGAAAAGAATGACTCCCGTGTGAAAACAAGAACTGTTTTCTCAATAACATTTCATTTCCCAACAGCTGTCAATAACCAATTAGAATTAGACTGCTAACGTGTGTTTTACTGTCTTTAACCAATCACTAATAGCCGTGTGTCTCTGGTAAGATAGCAAATAGTTATAAAAGAATCTGTGTGAGCTGCAATAAATCGGCATTCACTTGATCATATTGATCGTATAGTGTTTGTTCGAGCCTTCGCGTCGCAACATCAGTAAAGCTATTATTTCTAATGGAGACAGAAGATGGAGTGGCTTTTCCTTATTTCTTCTCCTGTGACCTGTTTTGTGCACTGATGACACTCGATAAAATATATGTCTGCTAGCATGAAGACCTATGATCATGATAACATAGTGCAAGTTCAAGATGAGGGTAGATGAAAATAATAGCAGGTCTCCCTGTGTGATGTGAAAAGGCTGTGGATTGGGACTGAGTAAGGTCCAATATCAGCAATCTACATTATCACATTAATTGTCTGCTTCATTCTGCTCATGTGTCATTAGGCTTGATGCTTGTGGAGTCTGACAGAATATTCAACCATCTATGTTGCATACACTAACTATAATTAAAGCCACACCTAATAGTAAGGATGTAAGGATAGTAAGGTTGGTTACACTTTTAAATATTCAGTGACTAGAAAATGTCAATAGCTTCAAGAAGAAAAAAAACACTGGGACATTTCACTGTTGTTTCTAGTTACACATTTAGATACCATTTTTTAGCAATGCAGTATGATATCACACTTTCCTTCCTAAAAATGTGGCAATTTTCTCCACAGTTCCACCTGGCCAAAAACATTTTGGAGGAATTCTCCTATGGAATCTCTTAAATATATACATTAATAAAATATTTTTAAAAGGAAAAAAACAGTAGTTCAGACTGTGTACAGAATTACCTCAATTTCAATTTTGCGAGATTATGCCTAAAGTAATTATGCCTTAACATGACGAAAACAAAACAACAACAACAAAAAAAATGCACACACACACAGAAAAGGCCTTTAAATAATAGCTTTAGAATAAAGCAAATACACACTCTCTCATTTGGAACATATATTTAATTTTCATGTTTAAAGGACTTGCAATCCAATCTCCAAACTGAACTTTAATGCATTTTGTAGGTAAAGAACATCATCTTCATTAAGCATCAACTAGCAATCAAACAAATAAGAACATTTCAAAGTAGTATTCCCACCCTGCAGGGTTCCAGTGAAGGAAATAATAAAGTGAAATATGAAAAATAAAACTGTTCTTCAAGAAGAACAGATCTAATTAAAAGGAAGACCTAACAACTTCATGGATTAATTGGGAACCAACTGAGATAATTAGACCTCTGGGAGTAAGATTACACCCATCATAAACTGCTTTTTTCACAACTACAGGTTAAGTGCTTAAAGCTTTAATTGGGGGCAGCACTAAAAGGAGAGTGGAACTTGCACAGAAGAATTAATATTTGGTGAAGCAATATCCTGAAGTACTTTGGCATCATTAAAAACCACATTATTATTTTTCCCCAAGTGCGTGGGATTCTTGGAGCCAAGTTGACAACAGTGGTTACAATTTGTATCAATCAAAAAGTGTTCACACTATTATACTTTGACCTATAAACCACATGTACCTACTCTGTACATTAGCAGTTCAAACAAAGTTTCACCCTCTGTGATTACAGTTTAAATGGGCTGTTATTTTAACACATTAATACACCATGATGTTTTTGCAGTCAAAGCACGTCTTCCAAAAGAAATCTACCCTGAAAATAATACACTAAATTAAAATAAAATAAAATAAAATTAATAAAAATAAAAATAAAAATAAATAAAATAAAATAAAATAAAATAAAATAAAATAAAATAAAATAAAAAAGAGTCATCTGAAAACCTAGTAAACTACAGCAAAGAATAACCACTTCTCAGAATTTCACTGAGGACTAATTTGAGTTATACAATTTGAAACATAAACAATTTAAATACATAATAATGTAAGTGTCATGGAAACTTTGGCATTCAGCTGATGAACTGTATGTCCATCAGGCAATGTAGAAATCACAATAGGAAAGCTTTACTAACACAACACAAAAGGTGGTCAAAGTTCCTGCTTTAAACTCTTCCTTCAGTGGTAGGAAAATGTATGCAGAAGAAAGAGATTCTATATTTTCTTAAAGTTATTTCTAAAAAACGTTATTTCCTAAGCAATAATATTCAAAATGAAGACAAATTTATTTCAATTATAAATCACAGAATCACAGAATCACAGAATCACAGAATTGTAGAGGTTGGAAGGGACCTCAAGAGGTCATCGAGTCCAACCCCCCGGCCAGAGCAGGTTCCCTACAGCAGGTTGCACAGGTAGGCGTCCAGGCGGGTCTTGAATATCTCCAGGGAAGGAGACTCCACAACCTCCCTGGGCAGCCTGTTCCAGTGCTCCGTCACCCGCACCGTGAAGAAGTTCTTCCGCATGTTGGTGCGGAACTTCCTGTGCTCCAGCTTAAGGCCATTGCCCCTTGTCCTGTCCCCACTGACCACCGAAAAGAGGTTCCCCACCTCCATTTGCCTCCCGCAACTAAGATACTTATAAACATGGATCAGGTCCCCTCTCAGCCTTCTTTTCTCAAGGCTGAACAGACCCAGCTTACTGAGCCTCTCCTCATAGGGGAGATGCTCCAGGCCCTTGATCATCTTTGTGGCCCTCCGCTGGACTCTTTCCAGGAGGTCCCTGTCTTTCTTATACAGGGGAGCCCAGAACTGGATACAGTACTCCAGCTGAGGCCTGACCAGGGCAGAGTAGAGGGGGAGGATCACCTCCCTCGACCTGCTGGCAATACTCTTTTTAATGCACCCTAGGATCCCATTGGCCTTCTTGGCCACCAGGGCACACTGCTGGCTCATGGCCAACCTGTCGTCTACCAGGACCCCCAGGTCCCTCTCAGTAGAGCTTCTCTCCAGCAGGTCATCCCCCAGCCTGTACTGGTGCATGCGGTTATTCCTCCCCAGGTGCAAGACTCTACACTTGCTTTTGTTGAACCTCATCAGGTTCCTCTCTGCCCATCTCTCCAGCCTGTCCAGGTCTTGCTGGATGGCAGCACAGCCTTCTGGCGTGTCAGCCACTCCCCCCAGCTTTGTGTCGTCAGCAAACTTGCTGAGGGTGGACACTATCCCCTCATCAAGGTCGTTGATGAAGACATTGAACAAGACCGGACCCAGCACCGACCCCTGGGGAACACTGCTAGTTACAGGAATCTTACTTGCAAGCACAATAAGCTATTTCAAATCTAACTCACGATCTTTATCTTTGAGAGCGTACACAACAAAGCAGAAGGCTGCATTCTGGACATATTTTAAAATACTGTGGGACTCAACTTACCATGGTATAATTTTGATGCAAAACAAGTTATACATTCTATAGGAAGCCAGAGAGTTATGGCTATAATTAATCACTCATAAAAATTTGGAAAAGTTTGAAGCATGTTCTTGAGACGTGTTGTAAACATGTTACAACTTTCTCCTTTGAATGTGTATGGTGCTGCCTGTTGCTACATGTTCAATTCAGTAAAATATTTTTGAGAAGTCTCAAGCCATTCTTGGATTAAAGTAGAGAAAAAATGTGTCTAGGATTTTTTACTATTGTTTTTTAACAAAGATGAAGCATGGATGGAATAAATTGTTTAAACCAATGGCATCCAATCATTTTGTCCTGCAGGCTGTCACATTTCTTGGTTCACCCAGTCCTCCACTGATTCTTCTGGACTTTAACCATGGGTACCTTACAGCTTTTCTTGTTCATGATTTTTTCTATCTCCAAAACCACCTCTAGCCACATCCTATTAGAATCATACCACACAGTTATATTAACTGACATGATTTCAGAAGTCAGTTATAGTCAACAAAATTGTGATAAAGTTGGTATAGCACTATGACTTAGTAAGATAACAATATGCACCTCATTAATAATAAGTGTCATCTAGTTTGTAACTAGGTGTGAGATATAAACATACAATCATACAGAAGTACTTCTATTAGGTATCTTAACAGTATAATCTTCAGTAGTTTCTCAAAACACAGGCACATTATTAAAAAAACATTGTTAACCTATTTATCAGTTCATCACATTTCAAGCCAAGATTGTCAGTTGATGATATTTCTATATACCTTCTGGATTCAGGCTCTAATGAACCAATAGCTATCAGCATGACTTTTGCTGAAATACTGTTACATTAATGAGTTTAGATCGGCTGCTCAGTTTGGCTGAAAAAGATGTCTGCTCAGGAAATATATTGGGGAGGGAGAGGAGAACATTAATGTTAAGATTTGGCCCCTTAAATTAAGTTGATTACAAACATGATCCTTGAAACCTTTTTTATATTTAGCTTGATCAGATATATTCCTGAATAAATTAGACTGTATATAAAACTACATTGTTTATTTTCATGTAAAAACACTGTGACAACTTCTTCACTTTATTATACAATTCATAAACCAAATGGCATCCTATGTTACACTTGTGTAAACCACGGGTGAATTTGTCACTATCATAATGAAGTCAGCATTATTCAAATCTAAAAGTTATTTCCTCAGTTGTGATATGCTTCTATATTATCCTGTCTGAGACTGACACAAACTCTAGTGGGTCACATATCCCTAGAATTAATATTCTGATGTGAAAAGGCAATGGGGATTTACATATGATATTGCTTAAATTAATTCTTTTTGTTGTCTTCAGTACAGTACCTCCCTGGAGCACCTTTAGTCGTTCAATCCACATGGAATGAGGAAACTCTCTGTCTATTAGTCTATTAAAGGAACTAGAATATGAGTCACTGGTTATGTAATTTGACTTTAAGGAAACTGTCCTCAGATAATGATTGGACTACACCTAAAAGATTGATTCTTTGCACCTTTTTAGATGTTGAAGATAGTACACCTGAAGCAGATGACTCAGAATTGTGTAGACCAAACAATGTGTTTGAACTAAGGAGGGAAAAAGGACCACGGAGGACAAAACTATGTATATCATCTTGTTTTCACTTATGCTTTACTAAATATTAAAGTACTTTACCACACATTGGAATACATTCAAACTAGCTTTACGAGACAATCTGAAACAGAAATTCCAAAGATCAAAAATATTTTATTGACATATCCTACATAGGAAGAATCTGTATTTATATGTATTTATCTTCTTTAAGTCAGACATCAGCACTTGGGATTTGTTCAGCTCTAGGGTCATATCGTAAATTCCGTAAGGGGATTCACAATCCACCAAATGACGTATTGTTATTATCACCAAAAGGGAACCGTATTAAACAAAACAGTACTCAGAGGGCAACAATTCTACAGTGTATAATTACAGTTGCCTTTCCCCAGTATTAAATGTTTTTACTTTTCAGTGAACATAAATAAATAAATAAAATACTTACACTTTTGTCCACCACTAAGCACTCAATATATTAGTTTTATATTTAGCAATTTTTTACCTTGATTCTTTGAATAAATCCAACCTATCCTGTTCTTTCATTACAACATCTGGATTTTCCTTCCTTTTTAACATTACTCTGGTATTTGAGGTTTGGGATTTTTTTTGTTTTGTTGTGTTTTTCTTTCTTTCTTTTTTTTTTTTTTTTTTTTGTTTTTTTAAAAAACTATGTTTACTTTTTAATTAANTGAGTATATGACAAAACTATGTCTACATTATAATTAAGGCCTTGTTATTCCGTTGATTACTGTAAATGGCTTGACAAAAGCAAAAAAAAAAAATCTTTTTTAGCACTATAAAAGACTGATGCTCCACTTTATGAGTTTTTGCAATTTATGCAGTATTGTTGGTGTCATAATCTAGCTAAAATTCCCTAAATTTCTCACCTAGAGAGTCTTTCTGAAGAATTTTCAAATAATAGATAATTAGAATGAATAGTAGTCTTATATTTATATTGGAATAAAGGTCAATAAACCTAACTCATAGCTCAGGAAGTTTCATTTGTGGTTTCATGCAGGAAACCACACAATAATCCCTACTGGTGTAAAGGATTAAAGGGTCTTACAGTGCATTGAGCATCAAAAGAAATCTGATATTTTATCACTATATTACACCTCCTCATCGGAGCCCTGATGAGCATGTTCATACAACACAAGCAATCACATGACATATATCCTTGAGCAAGCAATGTCTGAAATATATTTTGAATAAAAGCAACATAACCATATTCATGAAAAGCTAAGGAATAATTGGACATTGCACCAATAAAATGTGATCTAGTTCATTTCCATAGTGATGCGGCAGATTTATTTGCTTACATTGACATTAGCTCACAGATCCATACATGAGAATCTACGTCATTGTTTCACTTATATCCTGTTTCAGTATGGTATGAATTTTGTTTTACCGCTTCTGACATTCAAAAGCAGATGTGCAGTTCTGTGCTAGAGGAGAAAGATATTGTCCTGAGAAATCATAAGAAAACATATGACAAAGATTCTCATCCTGTTTCTTACAGTCTCCCCACCCCTTATCTTTCTCTTCCTTTTTCTTTTCAATATACACATATGCCTAATAAGACACACCCTGTCCGTGTGTTCTCAACTTTTCAGTAAATTAGTTGGCTGGGTCAGTTTTTGTTGTTTTTTTTTTCTTTTTCTTTTTTTTTTTTTTAAATAAGATGTTCCCTGTCACCTTTTGAAGATGAAGCTTTGCATCCACAAAACCTTTAGCAGTGGCAGAGCAATTATGAATGGAAATATGAAAAACGGTATCTTTGACTGCCTAATGCCCATGCAAATAAAGCAGTGAGAGGCAGTTACTCGAGTGACCCGGTTTGTAGATAAGGGGTTGTACATCTGTTTTTCCTTTCTAAAAGCATGTCAATAAAGACTCCTCACCACACTAATGAAAAGCACACAGGAAAAGAATGCAGTCTGAGAATAAATTTAAGGATGTTTGTGTAAGAGTAAGAAGAGTATGTGAAGTTGCTATCTTGTGTTTACCTTGCCTGAAATGGCAGTAATTCTAGAGATGGTTCATACTTCTAACTGCAGATTGAACTTTGCAGCCTTTCTAATTGGTCTTGCTTGTCACACTTAATTTGTTCTGATTTTATCTTAAACAATAATTAAATAGAAATGAAAACACTGAAAGCTATTTTGTTCTATTAGCCTTGTACATTCCATTCTATGCTCAGACCCTACATCAACAACTGCTGCAGCAATACTGTTTCTTTCAGGATCAAGACAAAACATGGACTACATCCAATTTTTAATCAGCTGTACAGATGGGTTTATTTCACAAATGCACTAGGTTGCACAGATGGAAGTTCCTGAATGCCTGACAAGGTGTTAAAATGGTTACTGAGATTACAAAGGAATAAAAAAAGCAGGACTGGAAATTACAATTAGTCTATCTCTTAAGGACTTACTAGTTCAGAACTTAGATTTTGCCCTTGGTGCACAGAAAATTGTTTGCAGAGGGCAAAAAGGTATGACATTAGCTACTATAACTGTTTTATATCCCTTAAGAATACACGAAATCTTACAAATATCTAACTCAATTGTTATACCTGATACAATATCTACTGAAACCAGCCAAAAGCATGACATAATATTTTTGACTTTCCAAAGGTAGAACAAATAGGGCAGCAGTTTGTGCTCAGTGGCACACTAAGCAGCAGTTAAAAAATCCCACAGGTATCAGTGGAGAAAAACAGCTTTATATACACTTAATTATATTATGCTTTAGAGAAATTTTGTTATAAACTTACAGATTTTATGCCTAAAAATATTAACTGAAAGTTAACTTGACTGAACAGGTTACAGAATTCATCACCTCATGAAGCAGGATGCCAAGTTGTTATTATGATGCCAAATGTTCTAAATTGTGTTTTGGAAATAATGCAGTAATAAAGGAGGTCATGAATAACTGTGATCATTTCAGATTCCCATGCTCCTGTTTGCAAGAATGGAGGGCTGAAGAGACAGTGACATTTGTATGCTAAGAACTTTTCTCCATCTTTAACAGGGTAAGTTTTGGGTTATTTGGGGAAGAAACAAGGTGTAAAAGTGCCTCTGAAGTTTCTTAATCTACATGGAATTAGGACAGTCATGTATGAGAGAATCAGGAACAATTTGTACTGGAAACTGCCACCATAATTTAAAGCAGAGCTTTGTTGTGAATATTTTATTCGTAATACGCTCTTGTGAAAGTCTTCGATCTTTCAGTGCTATGAATAAGAGATATCTGTTGTCCAAAATTTTAGTTTGTCTTCCATGTTAAAGGCACAGTTTAGTGATAAACATAATACTCAATGAGATAAGCACATCAATTTTTTCTGTTTATTGAATTGCCTGTGATAATATGTAAATAGGTGCTTATGTGACACCATAGAGGCAGCAGGAATCTTTAAAGGGATTATATACAGATAAGGGAAAAAATGTTGTACTAGATCCCAAAGGATACAGTGATCAAGAAAGATGGTAGTACTTATTTTAAAAGTCAGCTTAGAGCAAAAAAGAAAATGTCTTTTAGAAGTAGACACTAAATTCAGAAGACTGAGAGTGTGGCTGGCATAGTGGAATACTCAAAGATGACACAAAAGCAAATATATTCCATAAACAATTTTTTAAAGGATATAGAAGTCAATTTCATTCTAACTCTCAGCAAAGTAATACATACCTATAGGGATATAAAAGTAAGGTAAACATAAGTAGTAAATAAGATAATATAGATTCATGAAAAACAAATTCAGTCAAATTAATAAAATTCTGTTTGACAAAATTAATTTGATAAGATAACAAAAATTATAGTGGTTAAGTGACATTGTTTCCTATTTCAAAAATAAAAATCTGAATCTTCATTGCATTTTACTGGTGAAACTAGACTCTTCTTCAAGCCTTTACAGATTAAATTAATAAAAAGTTGTTAATAATCAAGTGTCAAAATGCAATTGTAAACAGAGAGTCATGATCAGGATTATTTCTACTGGTATCCTTCAGGGAGCAAATTTTGGCTCTGTGATTTAAAATTTTTAGCAATGAACGCAACAAAGTAATTAGAGATGAAGTCTGCAGATGAGATGAGAACTAGGGGAAAAGAGAATAAATAAATTTCTGATTAGGAGGAATTTTGGATCTTCGTGTAATCTGGGCCCAAGTAAGCTATGTGTTCTAACTCACTTAGCTGTAAAAAACATAAATGGAGGATGGGGATGATGGTGGGCAAAGAATAACAAAAAACTTTGCAGATCATATTTACAGAACTGAGGAAATACATCCAAGAAGATACAAGGGCCATCATTAATAATCAGTTGAGCATGAGCTTCAAGTACAAGACAGTAAACAAGTCTAATGTGATTCTTATCTATATGGTAATAATGTGGTTCTTACCTTACACCGATGCCCCTCCCCCCAAACCCCACAGAAATTTGGGAATGATAAAGTTAAGTGTCTATGGATAAGGATCAGGGGGAAGGTCTGTAGGGGTGACATTTTGGTGGGGGTCTGTTATAGACCATCTAATCAGGATGAAGAGATGGATGAGACATTCAATGAGCAGCTGGTAGAAGTTGCACGATCAGCAGCACTCATTCTCATGGGGGACTTCAACTTCCCTGATATACGCTGGAAATATAATAGTGCACAGAGGAAGCAGTCCAGGAGGTTTCTAGAGTGTGTGGAAGATAGCTTCCTGACACAGCTGGTACGAGAGCCTACCAGGGGAGGTGCCCCGCTAGACCTGCTTCACTAACAGAGAAGGACTGGTGGGAGATGTGAAGGTTGGGGACTGTCTTGGGCAGAGTGACCACGAAATTGTAGAGCTCTCTATTCTTGGTGATGTCAGGAGGGTGACTAGCAAAACTGCTATCTTGGACTTCCGGAGGGCAGACTTTGACCTGTTCAGGACACTTGTTACAAGGGTCCTTTGGGAGTCACTCCTGAAGGGTAAAGGAGTCCAGGAAGCCGGGACGCTCCTCCTGACGGAAGACGGAAATCTTAAAGGCACAGGAGCAGGCTGTCCCTGAGTCCCATAAGGTGAGCCAGAGGGGAAGAAGACCAGAGTGGATGAACCAGGAACTCTTGTTGAGACTCCGGGAGAAAANGCCACAAGCCCTTGGGAACAGACAGGACCCACCCTAGGGTGTTGAGGGAGCTGGCAGAGGT
>WBMW01005368.1:9656-20377 GCA_013396635.1 Penelope pileata
CCATGTCGAGTTGTAGGGTGTCAATGATGTCGAGTCATTGGGTGTCAGCCATGTCGAGTTGTAGGGTGTCAGCCATGTCAAGCTGTTGGGTGTCAGCCATGTCGAGTCGTTGGGTGCCAGCCACGTCCCACTGCTCCACGTCCCACTGCTCCACTTCCCACTGCTCCACTTCCCACTGCTCCACTTCCCACCCCACATCACTTCTTTGTGGGGCTGTGCAGGAAGAACTAGGGCTGGGCATGGGGCTGCCTCGTAGTCCTTCAGCAAAATGGTCCAAGTTCAAGAATTATTTATATAATAATACATATTACATTATGTATACATTATTATATAGAACATATATAAATATATATAGAATCTGGCCACACATACACCTCCCCGTGCTCTGCGCAGCAGCTGGCACATCACTTCTCACGAGCTGAAAACCTCCTTCCATCCAAAGCACTCCCATTATTTTTGGATTTTTTTTCATTTCGTGCTCCTCAGGTGAATAGTGCTGTGTAAGAGCTAAGTGTTATTATTTATTAGGCACATATATTCTGTAATTACTTTGCAAATATGATCATTATATTTGAAGTTACAGTGTACTTCAAACATTAATTGCCACATAACTTGCAGATTTCGGATCTGATACACAAACCTAATCATCAGTCATTAAGTATTAAAGAAGAGAGCACTGGAAATATATTAAATTACCTCAGATCACTGATTAAACCTAATCCTTGGAAATTCCTAAAAGCCTATTGAGGCGCTGAGATTCGCTTCCAAGTGACCACTGGGAATTGAGGCCTGCAGAAACAGCCGGATGCGTTAATTCTCAGGGATATCAAGATTCTGCGACCCGGCAAAATGCTCCTTTTTTGGAGCCCTGCCCCAGCCGTATCTAATTGCTGCTCTGGGTTTCTCTGAGGCTGACGTGATGGCTGTGTGCTCCCCAGTGGTTTTCCTCCGCTGATCCCACCACTGTGCAAATGCATCGGCCAAGAGCTGCCCTCCCGGGGCAGGGGCTGGGGGAGAGGGGTCCACCAGGGCATGAGCCCTGCGTGCTGCCTGGAGCGTTCCCTCTGCCTGTTCCCATCCACATCCACCACCTGAGCTGGGGCTGGGGCTGGTGTTCCCAGCCATGGTGGCAGAGGTGAAGGAGAAACGGAGAAGTTTGTCTAATCATAAGGTCGTTAAGGCTGGAAAAGACCTCCAAGATCATCAGGTCCAACCGCTGACCCATCCCCACTCATCAAATCATAGAATTGTTTAGATTGGAGAAGACCCCTGAGACCTTTGGATTGGAGGTCCCCAAGCCCAACCCCAACCCATCCCACCATGCCCACTGAGCCATGTCCCCAAGTGCCACATCTCCACGGATCTGGGACACCCCCAGGGATGGTGCCTCCACCATTCCTCTGGGCGTTACCATTTCCAGTGCATTACCATTGCTCACCTGGGGCTTGCATGGGGTTGCTGTGACTGAAGTGTAGATCTTGCTGGACCTCATCCCATTGGCCTCAGCCCAGCCATGCAGCCTGTCCAGATCATTGAAGGTCATAGAGCCATAGAATGTCTTGGGTTGGAAGAGTCCTTAAAGGTCATAGAGCCATAGGATGTCTTGGGTTGGAAGGGTCCTTAAAGGTCATAGAGCTATAGAATGTCTTGGGTTGGAAGGGTCCTTAAAGGTCATAGAGCTGTAGAATGTCCTGGATTGGAAGGGCCCTTAAAGGTCATAGAGCCATAGAATGTCTTGGGTTGGAAGGGTCCTTAAAGGTCATAGAGCCATAGAATGTCTTGAGTTGGAAGGGTCCTTAAAGGTCATAGAGCCATAGAATGTCTTGGGTTGGAAGGGTCCTTAAAGGTCATAGAGCCATAGAATGTCTTGAGTTGGAAGGGCACCCAACCCTGTTCCGTTGGGTGCCACAGCAGCCACTCGTGAGCCCTGGGCTGCCACCAGGGGGGTGGCCCAAGGTCCTGTGCAGGGGGTTACACATGGAAAAGTGACATTCATTGTCTGTGTAGAAATAAAGAGAATAAAATTGAGGGTAAGTCGGAGGAAAACAGGATCTGTAAGTGCTGCAGATGGCAACCCAGTCATTATTTTAGCTATACAGGAGGCACAAGCAATCACTCACAAATTATCCAACCACGTGGTTAAGGCCTGCGTTTTTTTGCGACGGAGATTGGCAGCGAAAACCCCTCCATGTCATTGTGGAAATAATCAGGTCTCCATTTATGACTTCCTTCCTCTGATAATCAGCACCGCCAGCTCCGAGAGGGCAAAGAGCCTCACGTAGACCTTAACCAACTTCTGGTTAAACCAAACCAACTTTTGGGTGGTTAAGGCACTTGGAGTCCTTTTTGGCACCTCAAAATATCATTCAAAGAAAAAGTATGTGAAGAGCTTGTTCCGTGTCTCTTTTTAATTGTTTTGTAGGGTGTTTGACATTTTTAAGGATTCCTATGCAGTTAAATATATTCTTAGTAAAATCCTTGCTTCTTAGTAAATGATATTGTGGGTTCATGTGAAGTGTAAAAATCTGTCATAAAAGAAGTAAATTTCAAATATACAGGGGAAAATTAGTGTAAAACACCAAACTGATTTTTTATTTATATTTTGGTAGGCGAATTTTAACCTTGGTCTGATTACGTCTTTTCCTAAGAAAATATTTCTGGGTACTTTTTTGGTTTTAATAGGGAATGCTGTTCTTTAAGAAGCCCTTTTAATACAGCATAACTCAGAGTAAAATATAAAATATACCATTGTTTAATACAGCTATCATAGGCACAATTCTGAATACATAAAAGTTAGCTGCTTGGCTTGAAAATAGAGCATAACCCCATTGCAATATGTCTCTTTTATTTGCTGTGAGGATTTTCAGTCAAATATAACGTATTTGTTCGTAACGACCTGGAACGTAGCTGCCCCATAGATGTGGGAGAACAGTGAGCCAAACACTAATGCTGGAAGTTTGTGAAGAAGTTCTGAATAATCTTGTTTCTCCTTTTTTAATCGGCACGGTAAGATAGAAAATAAACGCTTAAATGCAAAACAAACAGAAAACAGATTGAAAGCTCGACGTTGTACTCCAGAAGATTTTGATGCTGCTCTGACTACTCTTTTTGAATATTGTACAACCCTCACAATTTTAATCACTTTCAGCTTCTCTAATATATATTACTTGTGCTTTTAAATGTTGAGCTTTTACGTAATACTTGGAGACAATAAAGAAGAGGTTTAGAAGAGCTTTCTCCCACGCAAACCTCAAAGGGGTTTTGCTCCGGCTCTCTCCGGTGCATTTCCACGCTGGCTTTTCTGTTCTGCAGAGCAGCTTTCCGTGCCAGAGGAAATGCCAAAGCGGGAGACAAGCTGACACCCCCCGGCCACCGCCGCGAGCGGTTGGCATCTGGGTGCCGCAGCTGCCCAGCCCTCCCCGCCAGCGGCCGCAGCAATCAGCTCCGGGATGCAGCAAAGCGCGGCGAAGGGCATGTGGTGCACAATCAGCGCCGCGATCAAAGGCAAGAGGCAGGGCCAGCTGGTCGCTGCGGCTCCGGCCCCGTGCCAAGAGCACAAAATCACGTTGAAAGGAAGCGTTGGCAGAGCGGGGCGGCCTGCACGGCCCCGGCAGCGAGGGCAGGGGGAGCGGTGGCCGCGTGCGTGGCACGGCCGCGAGCCCGCTGGCTCCTCACCCCCCGCCAGCTCATGCTGGGCTTTGGTGCAGCTCAAAAAACTCCTGCTCCTGGTAAAAGTGTGGGTGCTGCCAGGAAAAGTGGGGATTTGCACAGCCGAGAGCAAGGGCAGTGCTTGATGGCATAAGGCCGGCGATGCGGTGCGGATGTCGGGAGACGCCGGTGCTGGTAGCGGGCAGGCCGGCGCAGAACAAACATTGGAATGTGTCAAAATGGGGAAAAACGCCCTGCCGTGCGCCGGGTGAATTGTTTTACTGTGTTGAGCGTTCTCTTCAGCTCTTTTGAAAGTGTATTTTCTGCTGGAGAAACGGAAAAGTGAGGCGGATAGAAGGGGAAGTTGTGTGTTCCGTCGCGATCGCACGGCAGCGTGCAGCCACCCGCCGCGAGGGTCCGCAACCACCTCCAAGGAGCCAAACTCCAAACCTGCTCTGATCAAACCACGAAAGGTGATGAGAAAGGAGCTGGAACCTTTCCGCTGGAGCTGTGGGGATGTGGCACTTGGGGACGCGGCTCGATGGGCACGGTGGGGATGGGTTGGGGTTGGTCTTGATGGTCTTCAAAGTCTTTTCCAACCTTTGTGATTCTATGAACGGGCATGGTGGTGATGGGTTGGCCATTGGACTTGATGACCTTGGAGGTCTTTTCCGACCTTAATGGTTCTCTGATTGTATATCTCCACCCCCAGCACAGCACTGATTCATGCCTAACTTTCATCATAAAGCAACCGGGGAGTAATGGATTGCGTATGTATCGGTATCTTATGAAAAATATTTGCTTCAAGATGGAATTATCTCAGTAATTTTTGAGGATAGTGATGAATGGATGGCAAAAATTGCTGGCAGTGCCGGTTAAGCACTGGGCATACAGGGAAGAATCCCGGCACAGCAGGCCCGGACACTGCAAAATCAAATTTTATTCTTTGCCTGCTCCTCGTCCCTGCAACCTGCTGCAGTCAGCACGGAGCTGGGACATCCCTGCGATCTCTGAGCTGCTATGGGGCAACGGGGAGCTTTGCACAGCTTGCACGCGCGTGTGCACAGGCCAAGCAACAGCCTCGTCCTGCTGGTCCTGGAGGGGCAGCTGGTTTGAAGGGCTGCTGCAGTGTTATTAGACAGCAGCAATAGGACAGCATTCAAATTTGGCTGCTCCTGCAGATGGCTTTGCTCTTTGCTTACCCTGTGTGACAGCTCTGGAGCCGTGAAATGGTTATTGATGTGCTCGGCCGGTGCCAAAGGCGACGTTGCCCAGCTGATGGGACCAAAAGAGGCTTTTGTGCACAACCCAGCTACAAACCCTGCTCTTCCTATTTGCAATAAAACGAGGAGAGGGAGAAGCATTTCGCGCAGAGCTTCGTTACGGGCTCGCGGGTGCTCCAGCCAAGCCAGCGGCAGCCTCGGTGCTGATGGGTGTGGGGAACAGAAACCCCAGCCGAGCCAACAGCAGAAACGAGCTTTGGTTTCAAGAAAGACTGCAACAAACTGCCCAGATTTCAGCCAGGATGGTTCATACGCGGCCAGTGGCCGTACTGAGCAAACACAGAACATAAAGAGAAAATTTGGTTAGAGTTGGGCATAAATCCCCTCTTTTTCTAATGCAGAAAAGGCATTCCTTAGGCAAAGAGCTGCCTTGGTCAAGAGCATTGCTTCTAGAAGGAAAATAAAACCAGCAAACTTTTTTTGCTGAACTCACTGCTGAAAACTCATCTGTGCGTCCAGGACAGGTGCGACAGATTTGTGTCATTCTCTGCTCTAAAATTCTTTGCATGTTTCTAATATTTATTTAGAATAAACTGCAGGATTCTCCCTGATCTTCTGGATTTCCACTCTGGAATCTTTTTCTACTTTTTTCTTCTTTCTTCTCCTTTCATTATTATTATTTTTTTTTAATTAGGAACGTGCTTTAGGTAGCAAGCAGCAATTTCCCAGTGCGGTGCACGTGAAATCACACAAACCACTGCTCTTATCAACAAAGTTCTGCATCCCCTCCCCTCCCCTTGCATCCCCTTCCCCAGCACTGAGCAATCTGATGCTCTTCGTACTCACACAGCCCAGTGCTCCCATGGCTCAACTGGAAGGTGCCTATGGGAGCGTCGTTGGCTGTGCTCTCTGCTGGCCCCCAGTTTTCTGCAGCTCCCACATCAGCCAGATCCACTGATTTTTACCAACACCGAAGACAATTAAAGCTTTGATTTTTCAGACCACGCAGAGTTAACCTCGGGCTCTGCTTGGGCTTCTTGCACCACCTCCCGTGAAATATCTGTGCTAGTGTCTGCTGTCTGAGTTCTTAATTGCTTGTATTTATTAATCACCTTTGAGGAAGACTATCCAGAGCAGATCTTCGGGCTGTTTTTGCATCTTTTTGCCAAAGCCGCTTGTTTCTGCCTCTCATTAATATCTTCCCTGCTGGTGGCACGCACGGCTCGTGGACGCGTGCTGCAGGAACACCGCGTGCTTCTGCACTGCTGTGCCTGGCGAGCACCGACCGCTCCCTCCATCACCACGTTCTGGTCCTCCTCTGCTGGCCCTGGCAGCCTTTCAGCTTCCATGACTCCAAACGCCTCCCTCTTCCAACAGCCATCCCTGGGATGTCGGGTACCACGTCCCCCACCTTTCCATGAGAGCACGGAGCCATCCATTGGGATCGAGCATCTCTCCGGTTTTTTCCAGCCTGAGAGCCGTGGGTGCCTGCCCAGCCCGTGCTCTCCTGGCACTCCAGCTCCACAGGACGATGGCTACACAACAACCTCCCCCTGCCCTTTGCTTTGTGGTTCTCACTCTCTCAGCGTAGGCTTTGTGCTGCTCTCTGGGACTCTCCCATCTCTCCTCCCATATATCTTGATGAACTCACCTCAGATCCCAGCCGTTCGCTGCAGGCAGGACCCTCAGTGCCCGGGAGCCACATTCCTTTCGTGCTTTTCACCTCCAGCTTACTTGGAGTCTTGTGGCCGTATCCCATGGGATCTCACAGCTAATTCTTCTCCCGGAGTTGTTTGACATTGAAGATGACAAATCTGTGGAATTAAAAGATGTTTTCTTCGGGGAAACTCCTTCAAAGAGATATTGCACGTACCCGTCACTCGGTTATCAGCACTAAATCAATCACGCTTCTCCCAATGCCTTTTGCAGTTTCTCTGCCTCTGTTTGCTCCCAGATCTGTTGTGCATTCCAGCAGGCAGTGGAATTTTGCAAAGTTCTATTCCCTCCTGGCTTTGAATTCACCCACGGTGCTTTCCAAGTCGATTTGGGGCAGTACCAATGTGCACGCTCCCTTTGCTCACCCCTACAAACTCCCTCCTGGAAGGGGCTGTGCCCTGCTCCTGCCTGGAGTCATAAAACCCTTCACTTTCCTGCCACGGTGGGGTTCAAGCGGTGACCTTTGCAGGAGACACAGCTGCTGCCAAAGCCCAGCCCAGGCCCTGTGCTCTTTGCTGGGGCTTCCCCAAGGGCCGTGTGCTGTGAATGCCTTCGCTGACACAGGCTATGGAAAACCTTGGTGGGATAATTCCCATCCTCACTAATCTCAGTTTTCTACTGGCAGGCAGGAGGTAAAAAAATCTGCAGTCATCTGACAGTTCTTTAATTATGGATAATTATCAGTCCCACGTGGATCTTAGCCTTGGGTGATCTTAGTGGCCTTTTCCAACCTTCACGTTTCTATTCTATTCTATTCTATTCTATTCTATTCTATTCTATTCTATTCTATTCTATTCTATTCTATTCTATTCTATTCTATTCCATTCTACTCCATTCCATTCCATTCCATTCCATTCCATTCCATTCCATTCCATTCCATTCCATTCCATTCTTCATGGAGTGACTTCTTCCCTGCCCTACTACGAAGCACAGAAAATTTCCCATGCTCAGAACGACACCTTGTAGGTGAGAAACCATCACTTTTCTACAAGAAACTCATCTGGAGCAGACAGTTTACGATGAATTTATTTTTTGCAGGGCTGGTGGATGGACTCATTGCTTCGAGGGCAGAGTCCTTCAGCACAGAGCAATGCCATGTGCAAGCTGTCCTCCCCTGCTAGGAACTTTTTTTCTTCGTGGTATGGTGTTGTGTGGCTGGGAAACACATCCCACATCTTCTTCAAGAGTATTCTGGTGTATCTTTGAAAGGAAATGTGTAGTTTCAAGAAAGGATAAAAGATGTAGAATATTGTTAGCAGCAGGATGCCGCCTCAGATCCCAGGAAAATCATGGATTCACAAAATCATTAAGGTTGGAGAAGACCTCTAAGACCACCAAGTCCAATCCCAACCCCTCCCCACTCAAACACAGAATCATACAAGTTGGAGAAGATCTCCAAGGTCATCAAGTCTGACCGTTGACCACTCATAGAATCACAGAATCGTTGAGGTTGGAGAAGACCTCTGAGGTCACCAAGATCCAACCCCAATCCCATCCCCACTCAAACACAGAATCATACAAGTTGGAGAAGATCTCCAAGGTCATCAAGTCCGACCGTTGACCACTCATAAAATCACAGAATCATTGAGGTTGGAGAAGACCTCTAAGACCACCAAGTCCAACCCCAACCCATCCCCACTCACACACAGAATCATACAAGTTGGAGAAGATCTCCAAGGTCATCAAGTCTGACCGTTGACCACTCATAGAATCACAGAATCGGTGAGGTTGGAGAAGACCTCTGAGGTCACCAAGCCCAACCCCAGCCCATCCCACCAACCCCACTGACCACATCCCCAGGAGCCCCATCTCCATGCTGCATTTATTTCGGTACCCCACTAACAACTCTAACAGAACTTAGATAGCAGCCTTCCAGGACCTGCAGGGGCCTACAGGAAAGCTGGGGAGGGGCTTTTTACAAGGATAGATCATGACAGGACAAGGGGCAATGGCTATAAACTGGAAGAGGGTGGATTTAGACTGGATAGAAGGAGGAAATTCTTCCCTGTGAGGGTGGGGAGACACTGGCACAGGTTGCCCAGAGAAGTCGTTGATGCTCCCTCCCTGGCAGTGCTCAAGGCCAGGCTGGATGGGGCTTTGGGCAACCTGGTCTGGTGGGAGGGGTCCTTGCCCATGGCAGGGGGGTTGGGACAAGATGATCTCTAAGGTCCCTTCCAACCTGCACCATTCTGTGATTCTATGAACTTGAGCGGATGCCGCGTGCTCCTCCTGCTTGTCCCTGCTGCAGAGCCAGCAGCAGGCAGCCTCGCTGCGAGCACGGTGCTGAGCTCAGGAGCCGAGCAGCAGCGAGCAAAGCCCCAGCCTGTGCCATAAACCACGAGGACGCGGCGAGCGCTGGGGCCCGCAGCCACCTCAGCTCTTCAATATTGCATGGGCTGCAGCAGCCGCTCCGGGCACGGCGCTCCCTTTCCCGCGGCTCCTTCCCCAAGGCTGCCGCCCGCTCCCACCACCGCTGCTTTTCATTTGGCAGAAATGATCACCCTTCCCTTTTGTTAATAACGGAGCTGAAATGCCCAGACCGGTGCTTGCCTTTCCAAGCATCCTCAGCAGCATCGTCGGTGATGTCAGCTCAGAGCACGCTAATTAATCTACAGTCCCTCTTCTGGCTGCTTCTGCAGTAACAGAGCAAAAATAATTTTAGGTTATGCACCAAGGCTGCCTGTTGTTTATTTTTTATTTGCTTTCTCTTTGCATGGCACGATTAAAAAACCAACCTGGGCTTCGTGTTCGGGGCAGGACCGCAGGTGGGAGCGTGTCTCCTTCCTGCCCTCTAAGTTTTTCCGTGCTCATTGAGCTCCTCAATGCTGACAGCACGGAGCTCATCCATCCCTCTTCATTTTTTTCTCAAAGGATCCCAATCCCCGCGCCCTCCATGGGGATGCCCCACTTGCATGGAGTTTATCTGGATCCATTTGGAGCGATTGGGTCGTGCCAAGTGGGTGAGCCCTGAGGTTTTCCAGGAGCCATCCACGAGGCCATGGCTTGGGACGGGCGATCTTTCCTCCTCTTTGCAGCAGAAACAGAATTTCATTCCGATTAACAAACTCCAGAGCAGCTTGCGTGCAGCTTTTGCAAGGGAAAGGGTTGGGATAAAGGGGCCTGGGGGTGATAGACGGGGAAATCCAGTTAGGAGGATTTATCCTCTTCATTAAAAGCTGCCGAGATCTTCATCTCTGCTATTTAATGCACCAAATTCAATATTCCGAACATAGTTTGCATGTAAAAATAGCAATATTGTATTGTTAAAAATGGAAGGGACGAGGGGAACGTTTAACTAAGCCTCACGCTTTAATGGCTTTTTGCCCCGTAAATCCAAGCTTTAGCAAATATTTTTTGAACAAGAATAAACTCTTTGTAATAACTGAAGGTTTTCCTCCCATTTTTCTTCCTGTGAAAGTTCTGTTTTCCTCCTACACTAAGCAAGATGCCCTGAGAAGCAAAATTACGAATCCTTAGGAAAAAGAAAAGATCTGCTGCCCTTGGCTGGGAGAGAATCAGCCTTGAAAAGCCCGGGTTTATAAATGAAGAAAACGTAAGAATAATAAAAACCACACGACCTGAAATCTAATTAATTTGAGTGAGTCGATAACTTCGTGTTTCTGGATGGTGGGAACAGAGGGGGAGGGGGAAAAAAAAAAAAAAAAGGATGCAAGATTTCTTGCTTAATCTTTCTCATTCAACTGCTTGAAAAAATGACCTGGACAAACGCTTCGATGAAGCCAAACGATTAGAAATAGCGATTTGTTTATTGTGGGGCTTCATCTCGCTGTGTGCATCCCTGGATTTGTTGCTCGCCGAGATGCTCCCGTGCCCCGGTGGGCAGAGCCGTGCCGTGCCCCCAGCCCTCCATCTCCCACCCTGCTGGCACAGCTGGGCTCACCCCGCTCAATAAATCCCTGTGCTGAAGTCACTCCTTTCCCCCTGGATTTCCAGGGTTGTTGAAAGCAGAGCGCGGCCCGGCAAGTTGGAAGATGCTCATTTCTCAGGGATAGATTTGCATCGAGCTCCTACACGTGGCACAAGGACTTAGCAGCACCGAAGAGAGAGCTCAATCCTGCACCAGCCAGCCCAGAAACACGACGTTTCAAACCCGTGCTCCATGGCACTGCAACC
>WBMW01005376.1:0-94725 GCA_013396635.1 Penelope pileata
CAGTTCCCGATCCACCCCCATGGAGATATCTCTCTTTTAAAGAGAGATAACTAATTATCCAACCAAGCAGACTGAGTGTAGTATGTAGTTAATGGTTCTTTAAATATGGACCAAAAGCCCTTTTTCTGCCTTTACAGAAGGTACCAAGACAACACAGACCAAATTCATTTACATTATTTTTTTAAGTACTTTGCTGAAATCTCAAAGATAAGAGCATATTTATACTAACCTCTGTGTGATTTCAGTGAACAAAGATAGAGATCTCCAAAGGAATCCAAGAGATTAAGGATCCTCTGAAGATAAATCAGAAACCAGCAAGACAACAGAGAAACACTGTAACAGAAGTTTTGGCGAAACACTTTCCAAACACAAGTTGAATTTTAGGGAAGCCTTTTTTTATTTTCTTCCAAATGAGGCCCTTCAAAAACAAAACTTCATAAAATTTAACTCAAAATTATACCTGTAAAGAAAACAAAAGCTGGCATTATGATCGGATGACTGGCAAAAGCCAGCCTCATTACCAAGTAAGAGGAAACAGGTATGACAAGAACAAGCACTGAACAAAGAAAAGTGGTCTGTATTTGACACAGTACAAAAAAGGCAGACACAACAAAGAGTATAAAAGGAAAGAAGAAAGTAACTGAATCTTGTAGTCTATTTATAAATTGCAGGCCTCCTTTGCTCAGCCAGAAACACCAATTTGTATCCTTTTCACTTAACACCTATATTACCTGGGTCTGTCATAGTTGAACATGTCAGGCAAAGAGAACAAAAAATAGTTTTCCCTTTTTTTAGACATTTTAAGACACATTTATTATGTAGTGGAATCTTCAGAAAGTGATGAAGAGGAGTTGCTAACCTTATACTAAATTCATTTAAACCACTCCAACTATGCCAGTTCCACCACCAGCACATTTTTTCTCTGAGTTATACTTATTCAGTGGTAACTTCATCGTCATTCAGGAAAATTGAAAAACTTTATTTGACAGCTGGAGGAGGTGAAATGCAAGAGAAGACTTGAAGACCCAGTGCAATCCCTCCTGCAACAGTTTAGCCATAACTAGAACCATAAATATACATATCTACCACATTCAAATATCTTTCTTCTTTTTAGCTATGAAATTAATGAGGAGACCATAGATCTTCACTAAATTAGATATATATATAACTAGTTAATGGTTTCTTAAACCTGATTTAATAATTCATTTTATGGTGAAGTTTCAAACAACTATATTGCCCTAACTAGGGGACAGTATGTGTTGCGGACCTATACTTTAATTAATGATTTCCAGCTATAACTCATAACTCAGGAGTAGAAAAATACGGTAATCATCATCACTAAAAAACTGCGTCAGGAAAATATTAAATTATATGAAGCCCTGCTATTCAAATCTTAGCTCATGAACTACAGCTCTACATACATCTTGATGTTTGGCTGTTTGCATCTGTTACTATTACTTGAAATAAATTACATGTTTATAAAACATTTTGTAATACTCATTTTGATACTGAATTTGTTTATACAACTTCCCAACCCAAAAATGGAGAAATCACGAAGTCAGATACCATAAGCTTTCCTAGATAAAAATGACTATTCCCCAAAAGATAGATTTTCTGTTAAATTATGTTTATTTTGGCTTATACTCAGAAAAGTAGCAGGTTTCCACCTTGGCAATCTCCAATGACATATTTTTTCCCGATTTTCCTAACTTCTCTCTACCAAAGTCTTTCTTTCATTTAAAAAAAAAAAGATTTCTGCATAGCTACCTACATGTACTCCAATGTAAGTTGTTTTTTATTTTTTTTAAATCCCAAAATTCACTGTCCTGTTACAGAGGGTAGGTTTCCTTTCTTGCCAGACTTCTTTCCTGTCTGTAAAAGCAAAGTTGTGTAAGAAAGGATATAGCTATTTGCCTTTCAGCATGCCAGTGTCTCTCAATCAGCTTACTCCACATTAAACTAGAAACAATCCATATTTCAGAAATGTATTTCAGTATGGGCATTAGTTTAAGAAATAGTGAGTTGTTTACACTCAAAAAAAAAGGATCCCAAATTACTATACAGACAGAAATAAAAGTATGCACATTCTTCTAAATATTTAAATTTTTGCATGCACGAATTTATATTTAAGTCTTTCTATTATCATTTATGTGTTAGTCCTATAACTGGAACTGAATTCCAAAACAGCAATGCCAAACTAGAAGCAGACACTCAATTTTTTTTAACTGCAGTTCTGAGCTTCTGGCATCATTCTCTCTACAGCACTCATACTGCCTCAAGTTAGATATTTTCTTACAGTTTTTTGTTTGCTTTTTTATTTTTCCAGGAAAAAACAACACAGTTGTGTGTGTCTGTTTGGAAACTTTCTATAGCCTTGTTCTCATACACCTTGAGGTAGTATGGGGAAAAAAAAAAAAAAAAAAGCAAAGGGTTAGAGAATATCATAGATTCGTAACAGTTGTAAAAGACCTCTAAGATCATCTAGTCCAACTGTAGAGGAGAATTAGGCCCCTATTGAAACAGTAACACAGCCTGTAATGAGAGTAGAATCATTTCTTGACAGACAAGGAGACAGAAATATTCTACATGGGACTAAAAATCCAGCTTCTTAATTTTTTTCCTCTCTGACTAAAGCTAGAAAACAGTTAAGCATATCAAGCACAGGTCTGTAAGAGCAATTCCTCTTTGCTTTCAAAAACAGAAGATAATGATAATAAAGACTTAATGCAGATATATAACAACAGTTAAAAGAACTAGAGGAGACTACCCTAGATGCTATTCCTTCTACACAAAAGAAGGAAAAGGTAACTTGGTCAGAAACACAAAGAATAGAAAATATTCTTGATTTGAATTGCAACATTTCAGTATATCTTCCATTTTGATTTGGACTGACTGGCATGCAGGGAATTCAAATTACATTCCAACATGTAATATCTATATTTAGTCTCACTGCCAACACCTCCACAATTACTTTTACACCGTATTTAGGTACCCAACAGGACAGCTACTAGAACTAAGCTAAAAACTTATTGTACACACAACACAACTATTTCTGGTAAAGCAGGGAAGAGAGGATAGATTCTGCACATGAATTCAGAGAATCATAGGATAAATACGGTTGGAAGAGACCTCTAAGATCATCTAGTCCAATCTTTGAGCCATCATCACCATGTCCACTAAACCAAGTCCATCAGTGCCACATCTACCCTTTTCTTGAAAACCTCCAGGGACAGTGACTCCACTGCTTCCCTGGGCAGCCTGTTCCAGTGCCTGACCACTCTTTCTGAGAAGAAATTTTTCCTAATATCCAACCCAAACCTGTCCTGGTGCAGCTTAAAGCCGTTACTTCTCATCCTATCACTAGTTACCTGAGAGGCCAACCCCCACCGCACCATAATCTCCTTTCAGGTAGTTGTAGAGAGCAATAAGGTCTCCCCCCAAGCCTCGTCTTCTCCAGACTCAACAATCCCAGCTCCCTCAGCCGCTCCTCATAAGACCTGTGCTCCAGACCCTTCACCAGCTTCGTTGCCCTTCTCTGGACACATTCCAGGGCCTCAATGTCTTTCTTGTAGTGAGGGGCCCATAAAAAATGGTTTTAGGATGGGCAGGGGAAAGCTACCTCAGGTCACCTATATGATAAATCCCTCTATTCTGTCTCTCCCCATATATAGTTACTTTCATGTCATGTAAATCACATTGGTGTAACTAATACCCACACACAAATGCTTCACATTTCTGACAGGCCTTTACAGGTCTTCATCAGGTACTGGACTGAAGCCAATATCTGATGTACAAAAGGAAGACAGAACGTAGTGGCTGCCTGGATAGCTGAATTTTAGACAGCACTTTCAGGGATTTATTTCAGCAGCTTAATTACAACACAACAGTATCTTACTGGGATGGGTCAGACTGGAGGTCAGAGTGAATACGTGCTGCTAAATGTATTTTATATCATTTTAGGGTATTAATTAAAAAAACAAAGCAAACATCAAATTTTATATAACACTAATCTTAGTAAGACCAGGTTTTACAATCAAGTAGAAATCTTTCAATATTTATCACAGAAAGGCAAATTTGCCAAATGTTAATCACTGTAATTAATTCAGAAGTAAAGAGAATCTGTGGATGCATAATGGCTAAAATGCAGAGCTGACACTGTCCTGAAAAATACAATTCAAGTGTGTTTTTAGTGAATGGAAAAATAAGGCCATTATGCATGCACAAGTTTCGCAGAAAACGTAAGCAAAGTCAGCAACACCAGCCTTTGCCAAGCCTCGATTCAGCAAACCACTGGAGTGTGCATCCAGGATTTAACCAGTATATTGCTGAAGTACAGTCCTGCTGCTGAAACCAGCAGGTCACTGTGCACAGCTGGCGACGCCACACATGGGAAACTAGACCTGGGGTGCCTGCGGGGCCTGTGAAGGCTTTTGCATGGGTGGGAGCCCCAGCTGGCTGTGATGATCAGCAGGGGCACACAGGACTGCAGCACCCATGTCTCCAGCACAAAACGAAATCATAAGATATCACAGAATCATAGAATGGCTTGAGTTGGAACAGACCTTGAAGATCATCTGGTTCCAACAAATCTGTGGTGTGTAAATATGGACTATTTAGAAATGTGTGGACCTCCTAACATTTTCTTAAATATCATGTATCAGATTTTATCTGTGCTGTTGCTGACATTAATCCTGAACAGACAGTATACTAATCACCAATTACTTAGCTACCATTTACATATAAACAAGTAGCTTCATTCTTGGTTTAATTTTAACCATGTGAGTTTTTCCCTGCAATATCCCTCCAAGGAAAGGGAAAAAGCCAGCTTCTTCTCCCTGTACACAGACATACTGATACTGAAAGGCTAAGGACAACAACAAAAAAAAATGAGTAGATCCTGTTTCTTTGTGCAGACACTCAAGAGTAAAGCATGCTATGGAAGAGCAAACTTTGTAGCAGAGAACATACCCTTTAAAAACATGAGTATATATATTTAAAAACATGAGTATATATGAGAAATATTCCTCACCAGCAAAAGTCAATTATAATACAAGTCAAACTTTGACAAGGTGGACAAGTGTCATTTTCAGTAAAAGTTACCTGAAACATATATTACTTGCAAGATACTGAAAACATTAAGTTGCATTTTTAGAAACTAAATTTGAAGATGGACGTTTTAAACTTTAAGTGACAATTACAGTGCAGAACTGCCACCAAAACACATAGTCAGGGAGTGAAGAAAAGTGGCAGCTGAAGGGGACAGACATCCTTCTTAAAATTCCTGCCTATCATTATAATTTGCAAGACAAGTGGGAAATGAAATATAGCTGTGTCATACTGTTTCACCATTTTGCTATTTTATCATGTTGAGATCTCTTCGAAAATTATTTGCCCTTTACAGACAAATAAATTTTTACTGAAAATCTTACCTTAAGAAGAAAAAGTAAGGTTTCTTGACAAAGCAGCGTTCTAGTGTCATAATTTATATCCATATATTTCTACATAGTCTGAAAAGGAGCTGGAAATAATATATTTGTGATTATTTTGCTTTTACAGCACAACCAAAATATGCCAAAAGTCGACCCAAACAAAACTGAATAGTCAGTTCTGTACACTTCACAGAGGTTATGCTAATCTTGAAAAGTTCATATCATGAATATGAGCTATGAAACCCTGTCACTAAGTAAAATAATAAAATGAAAAAAAAAAGGATTTATAGATGAGGTCATTCTTCTATATTATTTCATTTAAACAAATAATGCCCTATGATATCAGGAAAAAGAAAACTCCTTTGACTAATTTTTGACCCTGCATACAGAGCACTGACATTCTCCAGGATGCTCCTGTGCAGGTCACAAGAGTCTATATCTGAAACTGGAAAGATAAATTTGCCATGAAGGAACAAAAGTCAAGAAACAAGCTCTTTTCTCATTCTCCAAATCCCCCAAAAACCCTTGTGCAGTTCTCACTTGTCTGTTATTACTCAGCCTTGCTTCCACCTGGTTGCTGGCTGCTAGTTCAGTCACAAACATAAAAAACAAGGCTTTTCTCATGGGCTTAGAGATGTTCTAAGTGCAGAAGGAGGAAAGGCAGGAAAGCCAAGGCAGCGTGTCACCATTCCCTGTACCACTTTTGAAATCTGCACAGCAACACAAGGTACACCGTCTGCAGGTGTTCCCAGAGCACATCCATTAGCTTCACGGGACTTCAACTTCCAAAAAGTTTTAGTGAAAAAGTCTTTTTTCCACTGACCAATGTCACACATAGTCAAGCATGATCTGAAATCCATCACTGTTCAGAAATCAAGAAAAAAAAATACAGAACTCAGTGTTTTGGATTTTATTCTATCTATTCTGTTTTCAGATCTACTTAACTGGTATGCTTGTTCCCAAGGTATTTGCCGGTTTGCTGGCAAGGTTTTGGTAGCAGGGGTCTGCAGGGACAGCTTCTGTGAGAAGAGCCCAGCAACTGCTCCATGTCAGACCAGAGCCAGCTCCAGCTGCTCCAAAAGGGACCTACTGTTGCCAGAGCTGAGCCATGAGTAATGCTGGGTGTGCTCTGGAAAAGCAGATTTAAGGAAGAGAAAAATTGCTTTGTAACAGCAGCTGGGAGAGAAGAGTGAGAAGTGGGAGAGCGTGAATGAGGTGTAAATGTTTGGAGTTTGCTTTTAGTTCTCACTGTTCTAGTCTGTTTTCAATAGGTAATAAATGTCATTAATGTTTTTCTACGCTGAGTGAGTTTTGCTCAAGGTGGTAACTGGTGAATTCCTCTTTGATTTTATCTCAACCTAGGAGCCTTTGTTCCCATCATATTTTCTCCTCCATCCTTCTGAGGAAGGGGAGTAAGAGAGCAGCTTGATGGTACTGAGCTGTCTGCAGGTATTAAACTGCAACAGTTGGGTTAGCCAAATAGCTCATTATAAATGCATTCAGAAGAGACAGATCAGATAAACCTAGCTGTTACCAAAAGAAATAGAAAGAGGTTTGTTGCATTTACGGCATTTATTCTGGAAGCATTTGAATTATAGATTAATACTGTCTTCTCAAGACATTGCCATACTTACAGTGAATCATTTAAAGAAAAAGGAGGATAGAAATGCAGTGCATATTGAGGCAGTTCTCAGTTCTGCTTTATCTTTATGCATACACAAAAAAAATTAATAATGTAAGAATCGCTAATTGCTCTCCTACTAGGTGATAAATAATAATATGGTCAAGAAAAAACTCTTGGTAAATAACAGAGTGGAACATAACTGGATTTCCTATTTGTCACTTGATCAATTTGTAAAACATCACACTGAATGAAGAAGACATCCACAAAATATTATGAAGACATTAGAGCAGGCAAAAGAGAACCAATACTTCATTGACACTGTATTAACACTGTAATTATCGGCAGTCTTCATTAATCTTCCTCCTTCCAAAATTAAACACTTGGATTCCTGTTTTATACTCTGCAAGGCAACAGCTACATAAAACCCTCATGCTTGTATTCCATCCCACTTCACTCTGTTTAAAACTTGTATTAAAAGTTATAATCAAGTTACTTAATGTAAATGTAACTAGAAACTACTTGTCACTTTGATCGGGCACATGACACTGTCATCTCATCATTTTATGATTGTTCTATTTCCTTTTTATACTGTAAATCCCCAGCTGCGCGTGGAGGAGGCAGGAACACAACAAAAGAATTTGTTAGCCATTAAATTTTCTCAAGGATCAACGTTAACTAGCCTTATGGTAATTGTCTAATCCAACTGTCAGTTGAAAACACTTTAAGACAATATTTTTTCATGATCCCTCATCTGATCATACACAGGGTCCCACAGGAATACCTGAGCACAGGGCTTTACAATTCTTAACCATCCACTGCACCAGTGTACGAGCAGTTTGGCATAATCACCTTTTACAAGACTAAGAGTCAGATAAAACTGCATTATCATGACAGCAGAGTGCACAATTACATGATATTACCCACTGATTGTTCAGAATAAAAACGAGTTATTTTGTCAGGCAAGAACACATGCAGAAAAGCTTGTCTATACTACGCTAGTATACTGATCTGGAGTACCTCCATTAATCAATTATCAAAGACATTCAAATATTTAAGAAAAACATTTTCATAGAAATGTTTCCTTAATAATATAAATAGAAATTGTAATGAAAAGCTATATACTGAAAAGACTGAAAAATAGTATCAGAAGACCATTTACACTGAACTTCTTCATTAACCGTAGATTCTAATAATTTCCATGATTTGAAACGTTTTTTCTAAGTGTAACTAAGGCCACATGCTTTGAGGACTAAAAATTGCAACTCGTGAATTCTCACTCTGCCACTATCACATTAGTTATTCCCTCTGTCTCTACAGCTTTACATTTAAATGGGAAACAAAATAAAAATATAAAATCATCCCCTCTGAGAGCTTCTATTCTCAGCATGCGAAAACATGAAAAAGTCTAGATAGGAGTCTACAGTTCATCAGCTCCTTCACAGTATTTTGCTCCCTGGTATACTACTGTTCCCAAGTAAACAGAGATAGGTTATGAAAAGCTACCACACATTCATCATTCTGCAGACAAATGATGAGGGAATTACTGTGGAATAAATCATTTTAAATAAATATTTAAAATTTACATACTCTTTGAACCGTCAAAATAAAAAGTGTATATTAAACTCTAAGCAGCTGATTGTATAACAACAGTTAATACTTCAGGAGGAAATAATATTGAAAACAGAATTTCAGTTTAAGGTTATTTAGCAGAAACAATCAGTGATGCTATTTTCACCGAATATCATTTAAGCCTTTTACAATCTCAACCATAATTACTAATCATAAAAGTAATAATGCCATAATAGATGCGTTAATAAATTATTTTAAAATAATTTATGAATAAGACAGCTTCTTGTATATAACTGCCATCTCTACAAATCATAATTAAGAGATTTTTTTGACCTAGATGTGAAGGCAGGTGTAAGCACTCAGAAAGAGTCTCTCTCTTATAATACCTGTTCAGACAGCCTCCAAAAGCATACATAGCCCAGAAACGAATGCAATATTCAAAATCTGGTGGATTTGCCAGCAAGTTATCCTAATAATATGAGGCCTCATCACCCTGATTAGCATCAGTAAGAAGCAGCAACTATCTACCGATGGAAGAGAAGGAGAGTAACTGCAGAGCACCCTGACAGACAAGAGATCAGCATGGCTCAAGGTCAGGACAACAGCACAGGTTTGGACGGGAGCATCTCTTACACACGTGAGCTGTATGAAGTTCTGCACCCATAATTTATATAAAACCTATATACAACAGTAAAGCTTTAAGAAATGTTTTTTGTTGCACCATACAAAACATCTGTGGCTCTTCTGAACAAACACATTGTATCTTTACACTTCCTGTTAATACTCAAATTGACTAAGAATTAGCTATTATCTTATTTCTGGTAACAATATACACATGAAATTCCACTTTAAAGAACAATCTTAAGATACTTTGCATTCACTAGGCTACTAAAATTTCTTCAAAACACTTAAATCATAGAATCATAGAATGGTTCAGGTTGGAAGGGACCTTAGAGATCATCTTGTTCCAACACCCCTGCCATGGGCAAGGACACCTCCCACTAGAGGACACCTCCCACTAGAAAGAAATGTGCAGATATTCTGTCAAGTGTAGTGCATGCTGAAGATCCCGTATGTAGCAAGCAGTCTAGCTGCATGTATGCATGCATACCCACAACAGAATATCTTCCTTTAACAAGTCAAAGTGAATTAATGAAAACATTTAGACCAGAGTGTGATCTTTCTATATGCTGATGCACAGCAGACCTCTTTATCCTTTCAGTTTCAAAACATGTTTAATTCTAAATAAAGCAGAGATGTCAAAGAGAAGCTCTGGTGGAATGCACTTTTTAGAATAGAAAGCTTCATCTTCTGAACATTGCGAACAGCTGCTATACCAAACACAATGATTCAAAAAAGGATTTGTCTGTGTTCTGTTTCCCTTCACAGCTTTTCCAATTCAACTTGAGGTGGTCCTGTTTGTCATTTCACACCTCTGTCTGTTTGCTTGTTTTGCCCGTGTTGTGCAGAGCAAGATGGACAAGCTGCTAAAGGCAAATGTCATCCATGCCTTCTAAAGGGCTCTTGTCTTTCCTTCCTAGTTTTCTGTATTTCTACGACTTCTCAGTTTTCATACTCATATAGGATTCCTTCCTCTAAGTTACATCTGTCAAATTTTCAGTGCATTTGACTTTAGCACTTTATTTTTCCTATCTTTTGCCTTGTTCTTTTTCTTGTTTACTTCCTCCTCTCCTTTTGCTATTTCACACACAGTACTTCTATTGGAAGTATTAGTCATTAGCCTTATCTGCAAGCAGCAGACAATAAAATCCTGATTTTTTCATTTTTGCTAGGAAATGTGGAATATAGTTGGTGTGGGGAACTGTTTCAGGGTATATTAAGGTAATCCAAACAAAAGATTCTATCTAAAAAACAACCTTACAGAAGTCAATTTCACAATTTTCTCCCTGCTATTTATTTCTAAGCTGTACTTAATTTACTTTCTGGAACAATATGAATTTCTACACTAGCTATTAAACAAAAGGAAACTACTTTGGTGTCAGTATAACACTATATCTGAAATTTCACACACCTCATATTACGTCTATGATCATGATCATGCAGGAGGAGTTCACAAAATAAAATAATTTCTCTCTAGTTGTCAGTCTTCACTGAATGGAATATATTTGACGGCTGTAAAAGGAAATATATTAAATTCAAGGGAGAAATACTGGAGTTTAAATACACCTGACAGCTTACAATCATAGTATCACATCATCTATGCCTGCAGTGCTTTGGGGATAATGGGTTCATGACGGGCTGCAGTTGTATATAGTGTAGCAGCTAGGTGGCTTCTACACACATTTTTTTTTCCAGTTATGCCCTTCCCAGACATCTTATTCTGACAAAGAGAAAACCAACTATTACTATTAACCAACTAAAAATTATTCCATGAATTAGATATTATCAGGCTATCTAAAGTGAAATTACAACAAAAAAAAATTAACATGTAGGACTTTTTAGAAAATAGACTGTGAAGTGGTAAATAAGTAGCACATGTGATTGGAACTTTTTTCCTTTTTCTTTCATTTTTTCCCCTTTAAATTTAGATCAAACATCTGAATTGTTGTTGTTTTATCTCCCAAATATCTCAGTAGGCTTTATCATTTCCTGAAGAAAAGGAGACCCTTAACAGTGTTTGCCTAGCTAGTACTTTCTGCAAAATTGTGCCATTTACTAAAAAAGTAAAAGCCTGTCAATTTTTCCATTGAGAAAAAAGGAAAAAGCCTTTCTGACAGGTTTTTCTGTAATGTTGGACTAACTTACAAGGCAGATTGTGGCACTAAGTAGTGACTTTCATCTGTGCTCTCAAGACATGTGAGGAGGATTTTTGTTTTTATTAAAGAACTTTTTTTTTCTGTCAAATACTTTTTTGTAGCTACTTTTTGTATAAGAATATCATTTCAGTCTCTTTATGAAGATTGACTTTTTGCTTCATTGCATTGCAGGAGATGAAGTCAGCACCTCAGCTGAGCAAAGGCGAGGTAGGCCCTGTGGGGAGCCGCTAAGGGAGCTGGGTCTGAGCAGCCTGGAGGCCCACGGAACCTAACGACAGTCCTCAGTACCTACACGGAGATTGCCAAGAACACTGAGCCAGGCTCTTCAGCAGTGCATGGCAGAAGGACAAGAAGAAATGGGCACAAGCCAAGATAACACATAAAGCAACACAATCCTCCAGAAGCAGTCCAGCAATGGAGCAGGTTGCCCACAGATATGTAATCTCCATCCTGGGAGGTTTTTAAGACGTAACTGAAGAAAGTCCTGAGCAATGTGGTCTGATCTCCAAGGTGATCATGTTTCAGGCAGGAGGTTGGAATACATGTTTCTTGAGATCTCTTCAACTTGAATTATCTTACCAACCTCCAAAACTTTTGAGAGCAGTCTTAAAGATATTTCTGCAAAAATATGCTAATAAACAAAACCAGCAGAAATCTGTTGAATATTCAAGTGGCCTGTAAAATTATCTAGTGTTTTGTATTCTTGTTTTAAAGAGAATTCTATGCATTCTTAAACAAACCTATTAGAAATGTGTTCACTTTGTCATACATAACTTCGGCATTTTTCTTAGAAAATAAACTGTTAAAACATAACCTCACAGCAGTGAGTTCTTCACAGCTTAGCAGACACAGGTATCTTTATATTTTTCTGCAACCAGTGCCACAGATGAGACTAGCTGTCCAGTTAACCATAATCTGATGGTTTCTCTACCAAGTTGGCCCAGGTAGCATAACAGCATCAGTGCTTCACACAAGTCACATGCTAGTGAGAGGTGAACATGCAGAATCTCAAAAGCAGAAACCACTGGAAAAGCAAAGCACTGCTTTGTTACCCTCTGCCATGTTATGTGTGGGCAGCCCTTAGAAACTACTGTCAGCATCACTAGTGAGCCTGTTATGCCAGCCCATCCTCTCCACTTTCCTACTGCGTCTAAGAAGTGAGGTTCAAAGCATGCTTTGCATTTACCTCAAGTCTCAATGGCTTCACTGGATCTGTGACAGGTGAAGAAAATACACAGCTGCTTAACAAGTGATGCTGTTAAACAAGTGAAGCTGCTAAAAATTGTCTGCCTTCAGATTGCAGCACTTCACAGAAGCATGGTTAACAGAGCAAAAGGTGATCTAAGTCATTTTTCAGGACCTTGAAAAACCCCGAATCAGTACACACTCCTTTGCAATTAGCCCCACCTTTTCGAAAAAAGTTTTTCAATAAGTTCACACTATTTTCCTTAATTCCTGTAGGAAGCAAGCACAAAGCACTATTCAGCTGCAAGCACCATCTGCAATCCTATTTGTTCAAATTCAGACTGCCCCGTTTCACCACAGGATGTGCTCATTCTAGCAGTGAAATAAACAGCTCTCCCCACTCACTACAGCAGCTTTGAATTTATGAAAAGCCATTTTTTATCTGAGCCCAGCAGCTAATTATAGAGAACTACTACTTCCTGCATCAGAACTTCTTTTGTTGATCAAAAAAGCAACATGAAACTCAGACATCTCTCATGAGATGGCTTTTCTTTACCTTAATAATTTCAGGATCTCACCTTGTACCTCTTCTGTTTTGAAGTAGTTTTTTTCAAAACTTATGATTAAAACAGTGCAGTATGCTGTTTTTTATAGAACAGCATTTGTACTTTCTCATCATTACTGGACATAAATCATTTGGTAGTCAAGAATCATACTTGCCTTTTCCCTGACAAAATTATAATAGCACCTCTCAACCATCTTGAGATTGCTAATAAGTTAACTTTGTTTCACTTCTGCATTTGCAATTTCTGAATTTCATATTTACTGAAAGATACATATACTTTTTTCTTAAAATTAATGAACAACTTCACACTTTTTAATATTAAGCTTCATTCTAATTCACTTCAAGACTTTGTCCTCAAGGCCGTTTATGTTATTGTTACCTTACTAGCTGCAGATTTAACAACAATTAACTTTGAATCACCAGTAATTTTGTTGATTTCACTGTCAAATTCCAAAATTCTCCTCCTCAGATCATTTGTGAAAACAATTTCACGATGGATACTACAATTATGTTTCACTAGCAGAGTACTTAACCCAGTCCACCGGTAGATTCTGTACAGCTAGTCTCTTAGGAGTTCTACTATCAAATTTTAAATTCAGTTACAAACTTTTCCAACTTAATGCTTCCATACAGCATATAATCAAAAACATTCTTGTAGAGCTGATACACTAATTCCATAATTAATCCCATAGAATTATAGAATAGAATCGTGGAATCATAGAATCATAAAGGTTGGAAAAGACCTCTAAGATCATCTAGTTCAACCATCCACCTGCCACCAATATTGCCCACTAAACCATTAAACCTTTAGCACCACATCTACACATTTCTTGAACCCCTCCAGGGATGATGACTCAAACACCTTCCTGGGCAGCCAATTCCAGTACCTGACCACTCTTTCAGAGAAGCTTTTCCTAATATCCAACTTGAATCTCCCCTGGCACAACTTGAGGCCATTCCCTCTAGTCCTATTGCAGTTACCTGGGAGAAGTTACCTCCATACAAGTGCTTTGACAGTAACAATGTTAACCTATATAATATCAATTTTCATAGTAAACCTCAGAAAACTAAGTTTACTTCTTCAGCAAGGCATCTGGCACTACATTATGAAATACGAAATCCAACTAGAAAATTAATTATTTTCTATTCTTATTTTAAAATCCCCTCTTAACTAGTTGCTCTTGTGTAGTTTAGAAGAACAATAGCAAAGCTTAAAAACACAAACTGGAAATCTGAAAACTAAGTTTGCAGCAAGCCAAAAATGCTACCTTGCAAATTATATTAACTTGCCATATTTACCTAAAAAATACAAAATCAAAATTAAATGGTTTAGTATAAATGCTCATCTAAGTGAAACGAAAACTTCTGTTTAAATTCACCTTTGCCTTCTAGTTTTTCACAAGTTCCTTCATCTTTGAATTACCTCAAATAAAATTTCCTAATAAACTGAAGTTATCTATTTGTCTCTTGTTAACCTTTCCAGCTTTGGGATCTTGGCCTCACAATTTAAACAGCTAAAGAAAAAGAAGCCTAATAAGCTATCTGTAGAATTTCTGGAGTCCACCAACTCAGAATTCATCTGTAATCAACTCTGATGAAATTCACTGTCTTTGCTAGACAGACAAGTTATCCGTCAAAGCATTTAGAATAGAATGACACAAAAATCATACATTTATACAGAAGAGGGGATTTAGCAGTGTTGCAGGGTTGAGGTATAACTCAGGCTACAGGATGCAGAATATAGCTCCTTTAAATGTTCCTGGAAAATAAACTTTCAGAAATGGTGACAACATCACAAAACTGTCCGCAATGAATTATGTGGGGTTGGATTTAGTTTTATATGTACATAAAACTATTGTTGCTACATTCACATGTATATACACATAAAAAAGGTATTCATACAATATATTAAATGCGCCCATATATAAATATGAAATTAAAGTATGTCTATGTATCTATTTGAAGCCATTGGTAATTTTGTTAAAAAAAAAATCTATCACTTCTTTAAAGTCATGCTAATATCTTAGATGTCTACTCTTCTCATATCAGTGTAGCTTATAGCAATGGAATTCTAACTTGTTAATCACAAGTCAAAAAACAAACAGTCTATCATTTAAATGAATGCTAAAAGATATTTGATTGAGGAAGAGATCTGACCAAAAATGCAAAACCAAAAATATTTGGATGGAAAGGATTCAATACATGCAATACTGTTTAGATATATGAAGTCATGGTTGTTGTATTTTCCCTTACAATTCTAAGGAAAAATTCAACATCTAATCTACCATTTCATGTAAGTAACATCTAAAAGTATTCCCTAAGGAATGTAAGAGACAGAACGGTTTTCCTCTTCATTCATTTTACACAAGTATCATTGACTACTCGTGGCAATACTGGCATTGGCAAGGAATTTATTTTTTCACTGTTTATTTTACAGTGGAAGAACAACCAAGCTGAATTGGTTATGTGTGAATTATTCACTCCAGCAACGGAGAGCTTGGCATAGTTCAGCTCTTCAACACTGCTCTGAAGTGTGCACTTGCATTGGGGTTAGAAGAGACACAATCACTGCCCAGAGGACTGCCTGGCTAACAGTACAGGAAGAACGGAGGAATATTTTAAGCACCTGGCAATACTGAGCATGCATTGTGCATGTTTTTTGGCCACATCTGCAACTCACTGAAAGGGCAGATGCTTGGGTCTCATGAGATAGTAGCAGTCACAATCCAGGAAGAGAGATGGGGACACAGGCATTTCTAGACTACCTCTCCACTTCTCTCTTAACCATTAATCTTCTTTACTGGCAGGAATTATTTTAGTCTTAATAACCTACTCAGAGCAACTTGAGGATTGTTCTAATTAACATTAAGCGTTGATGCAGAGACTGAGTCAGGACTTGCAGAACACAGGATGTTTTACCCAACTCCCATGGAAACAACGCAAACAGAAGTGCCCCATCTGTAGTGAAAGGAAGTAGGTAAAGGAGAAGAAAAATAGGATCACAGAAACAGAAGTCAGAGATATTTCCTATTATAGCCCCAGCCTACTTCATTTGAATCCCCTTTTAAAGTTATCTATTCCTTGATAGGATATTTTTATAATTTTAAAGTTATGAGAAGGTTAGAAAATAGGTGGCATATACAAGCTGATTGTGAAAGAACCTAAAATGACTGGTCCATTATTAAGTACCTTTTACTTAATGAAATTCAGCATATATTGAAATTCACTCAACTTCTCTAACTCAACTTCTGGGATTGGATCCCAGTCCACTTTCTGATTCTCATTTCTCTAAAAACCAGTCTTTGTGACTTAGGATTGTGTATTTATGTAGACACACACAAGCACTATTGAAGACAGTAACTGCCGCAACAATTCAGAAACCTAGGACAACTTTTCTTGCAGCAGCTCAGTATGAATACAAAAAATACAAAATACAAACAAAACACTAACAACAAATTATGGGAATCACAAAGCATCACCATGAACTCAAATTACATATCTATTACATAACATATATATTCTACAAAGTAATTTGTGTACTTCACTTATCAACCATTATAAAATCTTCTCAAAGAAGCTCAATTTTTTATACAAAGACTGGTCTCAGCAGTGATATACCACATCCCTTTGTGGCTATTTAATTATTGCACTTGTGAAATTGAGACAGTAATTATTCTATTTTAACTAGCAAAGTAAGCTTAAACTAGTCTCTTGTCAAGTGCACCCCTAAGGCCACAAGTCTGGTTGTCTCCAGGAGAGGCCTAGATGCACTTAATATCCATATGATATTCTTCATCAGATGTAAATAAAAATTAATATACTCAAGAAAAAAAGGTAATTCACACCTGCTACATCTTCATCATCCAATCTCTAGTTTTATAGTAACACTATTCTGTTTGAGCATTTCCATGTTAGTCTTAGTTTCCCCTCATGACAACACTCCTGTTTTGCCTCACTTTTGCATCACTAACATTAAAGATTTTACTGTCTTCTTTGGTCATAGAACAAACCTATAGAGAACAGGCTTTGGCAGCCTTATTGGAGCAACTGGAGTATTCCCATATCAACTACTAATCCATCACTTTCTCAAGCCCCTTGGTACTTTCTGAATTGTAGCAGTCATATTTAATCCTGTTTAAAACTGCTTGTTTCAAACATACTAACTCAAACATCTTCTTTCACTTCTCACAAAGAACCAGGCAGGCAATTATCAAGCATACGATAGCCAAAAATAGTGCATGGCCCTCCATGAGTTCTTAGAGATGCAAAACAAAACCATTACAGTCTAAGTAGCTTTTTCAGAGTAATACAGACCATGCAATTTGAATCCCAAATATATTCAGGTGCACACACTTCTGTTTGAAAGGAATCATTTTATGAAAATCAGCAACTTTTTCTGAGCAAAATTTTGAAGCATACTATAATGAAAAAAGCTAAGTTGAACTTAAAAAAACCTGACTGTTATAACAAATCAAAGTGAGTTAGTCATCATTAACCCCTTTTGTACAAAGGAGTGTAAATAAACCATTTGTAACATATTTGAATTCATTTAGCTTCAGCATCTAAGTTTTTTTGGTTAAAAAAAACCCAACATGCAAACTCTTAGCAATATATTCTAGTCAGAAATAGAGCTGACTGAGTTAACTGTAGGCAATGATTTCCTTTTAAAAGAGAACTGGATTGGAACTCAAAAAAAAATAACTGCAGTTAATATAAAAGTATATCATTAAAAAGTTAACTGTTAGAAGAGATATAGAAACTATGATGAAGGATTCTGCTCTTTGACCAAGAACTGTATGCGCCTGTTGTCCTTACAGAGTCTTTTTTTTTTTAATTCAAGTTGCTGCCTGGTCAGAGGTGTGCAACGGTCCACAAGTTTCCAGGAATAATGCATTTCCATTCATTTCTCCATAAGAAGTTAGTGGATGTTACACGGGATATAAATACAGTAACAAGGCATACAGATCTACTCCTTTTTCAAGGTTTAATATTCTCACTCTGAAACTAGTATTTTTCAAATTGCACCAAATTTCTCATCCTTGCAAAAACAAACAAACAAACAACAACAACACCCAAACGTGATTACTGTCTATTCTCCTTCACATCCCTTTGGAAAGAAGAGTAGGCCATGCAAAAATCACAAAGTTGAAATATTATGCCTACAGAGTATGTTATCACTCATATTTAACAGAACTTCATTAGTTCTTCTAATTAATTCCTTCTTAATATGCAGTCATCAAACAAAGTCTAATCATTTTGTTGCTAGTTATTGGAAAGTCTGCACTATAGCTCTGGCCTATGATGCGACTCAATTGAGGAGAGACCATGAAAAATACAGATAAATTTAAGATGCAGCTGAGAGCACTACAAATGTAGCAGTACACTGCAGAAGCCCAGTTCTGTTTAATGCCTGTTTATGAAGTTTGCCTCTAAAGCAGACGCTACAATAGGAACCATGGCAACTGCTAAACTATGGCAAAAGAGGTAAGAGCATGAAGTGTAAATAATCAAATTGCATGCAGCTTATAATTTTACTTTTAAATTTATAAAGAATAGAAAATTATGTGGCTTCATGCAATACATATTTTCCAGTAATTTCCCCTAGCACAAAAACCTCAAAGTTTTCAAAAGCTCAGGCAGACAAGAGCTAGAGTGCCAATGAACCAAAGTGGCAATGAATTCATGACAGCCTTGACCGTGAGACATACTAAGCATATTTTATAAATTAGGTATTATTAGGTATTATATTAGGTATATTATACCTAATATATTATTAGGTATATATTATTAGGTATATATTAGGTATTATGTGGCTGTGCTAAACACCACACATAGCACAGCCTAGGACATCTCAATCAATAGTTGGCTAAGAAGGCAGGAGTCTGGCTTGAAGATGCCCTTTTTCTTTTTTTTCTATCCTGGTAACGTGTTGTAGAAGCTGAAATCTCCTTTGAAATTGGACTAGACATATTTGCCTGGCCACCTCCAGTTTCCTAATGGAATAGAAAGAACTTCCTTAAAATTATTCAGTTGACAGCATTATTTAGAAATAGCATCTCAAAACACCTAACCGTGGCTTTATAGCATCTTAAACGCATGTAGAGTAGGAAATACGATTATTTTTTTTTCTCTCCATTTTCCACACCTCCTCCTTTACACTAATGCTATTGCTTCAGTATCAGAATGTTGAAAGAATACTTAAAAATTCTTCTAGGACTAAGTTGCTATCAAATGAATGCCCTGGACTGGGTCACCAGGAAGCTGTACAACTTGACTACACAATAGTAGTCTTTGAAAATAGAAATAAACTTCATTGAATGAGATGCAATATTCTCAGCATCTAGATCAGAATTTTCAAATTGTGTGTTTTCTCCCTCTTTTATTCAACTTTAATTACTTTAAGAAATAAAAAAAGAATAATGTGAGTTTATGCAAGTAAGGAAAGCATCATATCTTAATATCTCTAACTGCTAATTCAGCTGATACAAAATTACTCATCTTTCTTCTACAGTATGAAATCACAGATAGCTTTAGATAAAGAACATTTAGACGTCTAAATTAGGAATAAGAACATTGATTTATCTGGACAAGAATGAGGTACTGTTTTTCCCTGCTTCATCCCACACAATTGTCCAAAAGAACACTGAGTAGAAAACTGGTACTTCTATTTAATGTTTGACATGGAGGACTTTCAGTTCAAAAGGTAGCATCATCTTCACATGAAACAATAAGAAAACTTCTCAAAACATTGAGAACTATTTTAATGGATTATTTTCTTCTAGTGTTAGTAACTGGCTATTTAAGGAATTCTATTTTGAAGTATTTTTTCCTTAAATTTAAATCTTAGAAATGACTACGTTGTTGGTTTAGTTCAGAGGGAGCACAGAGAACAATATAAAAATGGCCTTTCCCTATTCTTAAAACAAAATTACTGAGCATCAGCAGTATTTCTCATTTTGATTATTTACTTCCAAGTAGTGCTCTCTAGGTAAAAGTATTAGTTCCACAAAACACTTAGAAAACTCACAAAAATCATGAAAAATGAATGATTCTGTGATCACAAATCATTCATAATGAAAGTTTGCAAGCAATTCTCATTATTGTTTTCTGTCAGATAGGTGATAGATATACACTTTCATCAGGAATGACTCACTATAAGTGATCCATTTTAAAAGTACATGCAGTCTCCCCTAATAAGATTTCTTCGTAAGTATACTTAGACAGACATTTTACAAGACTAAAAGAAACATCAGAATATACACACTGATGTAGCATCAACTCTTGTCCAGTAATTCTACAAATTATACATTTTATACCATCATCTGTGAGATAACTTACACTCTTTTACATATTCATGTATATAATTATATAGATACGCATTATACAAGTATCTCTGAATATACAAATTATATTTTAAAAGTTTGGGTTTACAATCCCAAATTCAGTGCAGAATCAGTCCTAAACTCTTAAAGCATCCCGTACAATCAGACCTGTACAGAAATACCCATTGAAAGATAATTCACCACTCAATCCTTCACTTATGAGTACTCAGATAGTTTACTCAAATTTTGCTCAATATTTCTTACATTCAGTTATAAATGACCAACAAAAGTGAGGTAAATGACCACAATCAATTTACTTCTTCAGTCTGTTTATAATCCTTACTTTTTGATTTACAGTACTTCTAAAACAAAATATATAGATTCATGGCCTAAGTATTCTTACCTGTTTTCAGTTTCTCACTTAACATTCCTTCTCTATCTTATGAATTTTCTTATGCAAGTTATCAAACTCAGCTTTCACTCATATCATCATAAAAATTCACAAAATGTTTTAACATTGCTGTAAGAATATCCACTTGCTATAACTGCACCACTAACAACCATGTTATACATCAGCTACTATGTTTCAGGACAGGAGTTTCATGATAAAACAATACATGATACACTTGTAAATTACTCCCTCATCTGTAGGGAAGGAACTTTAATGGCTAGCAGTTCAGCAGAGTATCAGATATCTTCTACTTATGAATGCAAATCAGACTTCTGTTAAAGGAAGTTAGTATTTCGGGTTAAGGAGTTATTACCCATGTTTCCAAATCAATGTAAATGTCTACTCTATTGCTACAGAAGTGATAAAAGAAATGGCCTTTATTACAAGAACGCTGTAATTATGAAGTGCTTTTTGTTCCAGATCAAGTGTTCCCTCTAACTCTAATTACACTTAAGACACTTAGGGCCCTTCTACAAGCACAAGCGGTCTTTTTTCCTCCCCCCTCATTTTCCTATCCCTAGTTGCTTGGAAGGGGCATTTGACTACTTCAGTAAAATGCTGCGACTCAAAACCTTTGGTAAACTGGAAACTCTGCTGATGAAATGATCCTGCTTCCATACTAAAGAGGACAGTCTCTGGCACAGACTATGGATAATTGCAACCTATGTTTATATCCATCTGCTAAATGTAACTATAAAAAAGAAAATCATCGGCCTGTGCTCAGAGTAAGTGGTTTGGAGAGCTTGATTTTTTAACTTGTGTCACCTTTCAATTTTATTCATTTCATTCATTTTTCATAACTGTGCACTCTAATGAAGCCCAATACGCACATTCTCTCCTGGCTTTTTACCCTTAATAACAACGTTCTGAATGAGGAGGAACAATCAGATATTTAGCAGTTAAGCAAAACTCACATACTGTAACCTGTTGAAGTAGTTACGCAAAAAGCTAAATTAAAAAAGCATTAGGTTAAAAAAAAAAAGTAAATCTTTCAATACATTTGCTTGCACAATATATATTTGTCAGCCAAGTCAGCCAAAGCCAATACGATCAAGGTGTAAAACATATTTAGAGGCAAACATGACTGCTTTTATTCTAATGCTTCCTTCCCCACACATGTGTAGGTAAAACCTTATTTCCTATAAAATTTATTGGGCTCTGTGCATACTCTGCGTTTCATCTTCCTGTTATTTACTCCAATGAGACTGTAAGCCTTGAAGATGATAAACCAGGCACCAAACACAACAGAGGAGTAACTCTGATGGACAACAGTTTCTATTCCTACTTAGTGTAACAGTATGGTGCTTTCTGAAAATTGCAATGGATGTTATGCACATCCCTTTAATTTCCTAAATGAAAATTTAAATTTAACTGAAAATTTAACATATGAAAAATGAAAATTTAAAAGAATATTCCTCTCTGGGGAAGTGGAAGGTTGTTGCTGTTTTTTTTTTTTTCTTGGTATGTTTTTGAAGGAGATAGGTGAAAAAGCAAGTAATTGCAGTCAGATAATTTCTATTTGTACTGTTTGTATTGCTATGCATATTTATCTACACATGCATTTACACAGGCACACACATACATAAGATATATATATTATGTATATTATATACACACATATACAGGGCAGTGTTAATAAGTAAAACTGGTGATTTTTTTTTTACTTGCTCAGCCAGAATAACGTAATGTAAACTAAGTAATATGTCAAGAAATTTGTAAAGAGTATCTGACTGTTAACTGCCTCTACTCCCAAGACTAGGTAACTGGTAATTAACAGCATTTTAGACATGCAAGCTTGCATTAACGGGATGTTTCAGTTATCAAAAAAATAACAATGAGCAACACAAGTTATGTAACTCTATGAGTAATCTTTTATACTCTTCTTTACTTGTCCAGACAGAACTTATTTTTTACAGGTAATCAAGTAAATGTATTTACTTTATAAAGATTTGGACGTATGTAAAGCACCTATATTATATTTGGGAGGAAAGATCTGGGCAAGGATGGCATTTTATTCTGACCTCACCGATCATGAAAGAAGTACAATTTCTAAAGGCAACAATTAACAAACAGGGTAAACACTAAATACAATTAAAAAAAAATCATGACAAAAGCTAAATTATGTAGCCTAATTTGATATCTACCTTGTCATTCTAGATGAGAAGTATTTGATAGATTTAATTTGCCTGGATGTCAGTAAAATAAAATAAAAGGCAGAAGACAAATGAAGCAAACAATAACAAATTGCACTGAAAGGATAAAGTATCAAACTAGAGGGATACTACATGTGGAACTCCCCAGAGGATACTTCTCTGTCGAAACACATCTAATACTGTATTTATAATTTGTTACAAAAGTCTGTTAAAATAAAATTGATAAGGACACAAGGGTAGGAGGTACTGTCAGCACAAGGAAGGTTCAAATATAAAGAGCAAGAGTTATATTTGCTTAAGGGAATAGTTAAGATTTGATAATATGTTTCAAGGCCATGAATGTCAAAACAAAAAACATCAAGATCTTGGTAGCTGGATAGATGAGATTCTGCACAGAATAGCTCTGATCTATCAGTGTAAAACAATAACAGCAGAAAGAAATGTCATAAGATTTCATTTGGAGCACAAGGAGATTGCAAACTGAAATATACAGTGTATAATTCTAGTCATTGCTGTTCAAGAAGGACTAAAATATAGTAACATTCAAAGGAAATAGTTTGTTTTGTATAGCAAGAAGAGGGGAGAGGAAAGTGATTGCTCTCAAACATCTCAAGAGAAAAATCCAGGTAAGAGCAACTAAACCTGAAGGCACTTTAGTCAGAACAAGTAATACAAAAAAGCAATATTAAGCAACCCATCCTATTCATAAATCAAAAAATATCAAATGTGTTTTAAAAGTTTAACATGGAAGTAACAGCAATAGAAGAGGAATGTACAAACAAGAACGGATTTAAGAGGGGAGAAATAGAAAAAATTTCCTACATCCATCATGTTTTTTGACCTAAATAAAATCACAATGTAATATTCTTAAGGTACTATTTAACTCAAAGAAACCACATCTGCTTATAGTCATAAGTTTCATCTTTTTTCTTTTTTTTCTGACAAAATAATTTAATATTAACATTTTAATGAACTATTACATATGGATATTGATAGGACATAACAGTAAGCAATGCTGAATATATCAATTTTTAGAAGAACATTATATGGCATGTAGTAATTGGAAACTACTTGCCAAAGATTTCCAGATAAGTATAATTTAATATTCTTTATTTTGAGCTCAAATTAAAATAGAGAGAAAATTAAAATATGTATTAATGGAGCCTGGAGCTGACAAAAGAAACTTCAAGCTTCACTCCTGGATACTTAAGTATTGACAAATAAGAAATACTTGAAATTTAATTAATAAAGTAGCACTGAATTGCTCTGAATATTGTCTCAATTTTCTCTTTTCCATATATTACAGTACTTTAAAGGGGATTATATCAAATACATATTTTCAAAGACTATTCTTACAGATAGTATGAACCTTCTGAAGTGCAACATGCCTGTCTTCCTTGCTCTTTTCTCGATAAAAATCTATGATAAACATATTACCGGTGCTTCTTACATAGATATACTCTGAACAGCAAGATTTTTCACCTCTACATTCAAAATAAAATATTGACAATGAATGAAATAAAACTCACATGACCAAGAGAACTATTGTCTTGTTCAAAAACCTTGGAAGACTTTTAGAGCAAGGCAACATCAGAATTTCCAAAATGACTTTTTTCCTACTATTAAAAATAAATGTACTTTAACATACAAAAAGCACAGTCTACCATTAAATTAAACTTTGAAAGATTAAATTAGATTTTACTACTAATAACTATAAAAAACAAAGCTCATTGTTTTACATAAAAATAGTTTTACATTTCTTTTTTGCTAGGAGACACATTACTAAATTAGTATGGGAAAAAAAAAAGCAGCTCTTTAAAAATTTTAAATTATTCTAGCTATGCTTTCCATACTAGAAGTAGTAGGACTGAGCACCTGAAGCAAGTTTAGAATGCTAAATGAGAACTTAAGAGAAAACAATAGAGTGGCTGTTGAACAAACCGTAATTTAAAAGGTCAACAATCTATTTTCATAACTATTAAAGTTGAAAGGACAACAAATTTATAACATTTCTTCCTGCAGTAAAATCTATTCTTTTACTCTTTTGGGGAAAATAAAATGTATTTTATTTGTGTAAGTTATTGCCAATCAGAACAATGCAATACTCTAGTGACATTGAAGTCAAAACCTGTAGGTAATTTTAGATGTTATTATTGAAAATGAAAGCTTAACTGACAAGAAAATGAAGTACACACAAGCTAAGTGGACTATGACATATTGAGACATCAACTATATCAAAACGTGTATTGCCTTTTTTCATTTATGACAGAAGAAATTTAGTACTGTCTCTCACATACTGAAGAAAGAATACATTGCCATTAACGTTCTGCTAAAATAGCTTCTGTTCTCTTTGTACTTCAGCATTTCTTAAATCTTAACAACCATTTGTAGGACTGTGGGAGTTAGCATCAAGTGGCTCACAGACAGTGATTTTCACCCACTTTTCCAAGTGGCAAAGTGCACAGATGTACTGCAGGCTCAGGGTAGTATAATCTAAAGGGATGTGGAAAACTGCCAACAAAGCAGGCAAAAGAACAAGGCATTGCAGGATGGGATCAAAAGAGGTTTTGAGGCTTGTTAGGAAGAAAGGAAAAACTAGACAGAGTTCACAAAGCACAATTAATTAGGTGGTGTAAGGGAAACACTAGGTCATGGCCTGAAACAGTGATTGAGCACCTGGTGAAGGGAGGTGGCTGGCCTAGGGAGCACCTGTGCTCCCCATCCCACGTGACCAGGAGGGGTGGGCCCACGGTGGGGCTACCCTGGGCTCATTTAAGAGCCAGTCACCAAGAGGAAAACATCTCTCTTACGGAATCTGGCTGCTTCTGGAGGAAGTGTCATCAACTTGGTGGGAGATTGCCATTGAGTAAGTCTGTAACTTTTGTCTGTGACCATTAAACTGTGTAATACTTTACCTGGGTTTGCTAGAAATTTATCTGAAGCACTCTTGCTTCTTTGTTTGTGTGACAGGTGGACACGTAATGCAGAACTCTGCTCCACCACAACAACCATAGAGAAGTTGAGATTGGAAAGGAACTCTGAAGATCGTCTAGTCCAACCCCTACTCATAAGAGGGAACACTAGAGCAGGATGGACAGGACTATTTAATATTCCACAACCTCTGCCTAGTCCATTCCAGTGTTTGACCAACCTCACAGTAAAGAGTTACTCTATATTTAAACAGAATTTTCCATGTTCCAGTTTTTGCGCATTGCCTATGAGCAGAAACTACCGAAGACAGCCTGTTTGTCTTCTTTACTCCCTCTCATCAGGTACGTATGTATACATACTGATAAGAATATATCCCCCACCAATCTTCTCATCTCCAGGTGGAACAGTTTCAGCTCTCAATCCCTTCTTGTATGAAAGATGCTTCACACCCTTCACCTCTATGGCCCCTTGCTGGACTTGTTCCAGTATATCCATGAGCCTCTCTTGTACAGAAGAGCCTAGAACTGGACACAGCACTCAAGGTATGGCTTTACAACTGTTGAATAGAGGGGAAGAACTACCTCCCTTGACCTGCTGGTAATACTGCTCCTAATGCAGACAATGCCATTAACCTAATTTGCTGTGAGGGTGTATTGCTGGGTCATGTTCAGCTTGATGTCCATGAGGAACTCCAGGTTATTTTATGTAAATGTTCTCAGCCTATTGCTTGTGGTTATTTCTTGCCAGATACAGGACTTACAATTGCCCTATTTTGAGCTTCATGAAATTCCTCTCTTCTCATTTCTTCAGACAGAAAATGCCTCTATGTAGCCATCTGGTGTATCAGCCACTACCTGCAAACTTGAAGACTATGCACTCTGTCCCATCATCTGGATAATTACTGCAGCCATTGAACAGTAACTGCTCTAATATCCAACTCTGGGAACACCACTAGTGATCAATATTCAGGTCGACATCTTCCACTCAACACAACTCCTTAGACCTAGCAGTTAATCCAGTTTTCAGCATGCCTCACTGTCCACTTATCTAGTCCGTATTCATCAATCTAACAAGGGGGAGACACTGTAAAGCCTTCCTAAAGCCAAAACATCCACTCCTAACCTCTCACCAACAGAGACAATTGGGGAAGGCCATGAGGTTTGTCAGGTCTGATTTCCCCTTTGTAAATCAATACTGACCACCTCCTTGTCCATCATGTGTATGGAAACTGTTCCAGGATTTTCCTTGACTACCTTCCTAGAAAAAAAGTGACCATAACTACTCTGTAGTTTCCCAGATTCACCACCTTCTTCCTGAGAAGAGCAGTGGTATTTCCTTTCTTCTGCTTCAGAAGAACTTCAGAAGAACTACCAGCCTTGACCTTTCAAAGTTCAGAAGTGACCCCAAAACAACAGTGGACAACTTCCTAACAGTAACAATTATGTGCATGCCCACCAGTCCCACGCACTTGTCTATGTCTGATTTATTTAATTTTTCCCTAATCTGATCTTCCACCAAGGGAATGTATTCCTTGCTCCAGAGGTTCTCTCTGGTCTCAGGGACCTTAGAATACTTGAAGGCCTATCTTAGCAGGGAAGGCCAATGCAAAGAACGCATTGAGTATCTCATCTGCTGAAACATAAAATTATTTGAGACATTAAGTAAAAATATTTGCCAGCTAAAAAGGTGAGAAATAAATGATAGGAGCAAATCAACAGGTACTTTAGTCAGACTGATCATTACATATTAATGTTTTCATATTACATGTATGATTTCTTTGCTTAAAGCAGATGCTTAATAGATTATCACTTCAGTACATGAAAAGATGAAATTTTCCTTCCGTGCTCAGCTGCAAGTATATATATTTGTATATACATACATATATACGCACATTCTAAACACTTGAGTCACCTCTGTTTATAAAATATGAATATGCCCTATCAAATGACAGGGATGCTGACAGACATGTAAATGAAGAAGCTGCTCAAAGAGATGGAAGAGGACAGTATATAGAAGTACAAACCTGCTAAAATTGCCAACTTTCCATTGGCACCTGCTGCCTACTAAGCCTACATCTCCTCTCTACAGGAGAAGAAAGCCCCAGCTGTCTACTTTAACCCAAATGCAAGCAATTATTAAAAGCTTATCTTGCTAAGATCTTTTGGAGAGAAAAGAGGATATAGCCAAAAATCCAAGTCATTGCATTATATAAACCAAATTTCATTTCTTTTAAAGCATTTAAAAAAACCTTAATACAAGAATAAAATAAAAAANNAAAACCTTAAAAAAAAAAAAAAAAAAAAAAAAAAAAAAAAAAAAAAAAAGACAAAGTGTAAAAAAATTTTTTTTTTTTTTTTTTTTTAAAAAAAAAAAGGATAAATATTTTGCCTGGCTCTGAAATACAAAAAAAAAACAAAACATTTGGAATAAATAAAAAGTATTTCCTGTACTCCAAAGTACTTGATATGGAAAACAGCTCCACTAGAAACCTTTAACTTTATATTCATGATTATTCTGGAAAAAGACAAATACAATTATGAATGCAGACTAATCTAAAAAGTAATCAAAAGGCATCTTTGAAAACAAACTATGTGAAAGCGATTCCAATATTTGAAACTATCCTCAGTGGTGAAGAATGTTTTTTAAGGCATTATTAGTATGCTAGATAAAATCTGAGAGGTATGCAGTTTTCTGCAGTAGTCGTTTGTTAAAGACATACAGGTAGATTTAAAATAACTTTAAACAGGAAATGTACCTCAACATTTGCATGACATCAGATAAAGAATCAATAGTGAAAATGTTTATTAAAGTCAGTTTATAATAATGGCTGACAAAACCAATGAATAAGAATTTGCTACCTATCAATTGCGTACCCCTTTCAATAATTTAGTTTTCATCTTGGGTTTGTGCTCAGGGAATACATTGCAATGCCAAACTCTCAACCATTTTTTCAGCTAGAGGTGAAACGATTACTTAGCCTTTTGTTCCTATTTGTAGTTCAGTTCACAATGCCTTCACAGTAACTTCAGGTTGTGGCAATTATGTTATTAGGAAAATTATTTCATTACTCTAAAATGAACGAGAAACTTTTGAACGTGTTCAGGGCACAGCTTACCTTCCTCAGTGAATATTCTAATCCTGCAGGATATTGTTCACATTCCTACCTTTTCCATTCAAAAGATAAAGATGTTACACCATCATTATATTCTCCCTGAAGTTTGCACTGACAGTTTGCATACTGTGTAATGTGCATAATATGTATGTTAACCTCCTAGAAGAATGTTTATGGTATAATTAATTCAATTACACACCAAATCCATTATTCTTTTCTGATTACTGTAAAACACAAAGTGCAACATGTGTAATAAATGTAGCTATAAAATACTTATGGTACAAGGAGTTTTACCTGTGCTAGCACTTCATCTTTACTATGAAGAAGTGCTATTATATTCCCCCACTGAGCTAACAGCTATGACAAAGGCCAGTAAGAATGAAGCAGACATTAAATCCAAAGATGAAATTAAGAAAGGTGAGCAGAAAACCAACTGCCATGCCTGACTCAAATATTAATGCAAGACGGTAAGGTGTGAAGTTCTAATTAGAATTTTGTAATGAATACAGAGAAGATGATGATAGAGTGCCCATAAGGAAAACCCTTGAACTCCAGATCTACAAATTTAGTGAAAGGAAATAGAATTAATAATTAATAAAATCACAATATTAAGATCAAGTGTTTGTCAAAATATTTTCTAATACTCCAGTCTAATTTTCAAGAAATGAGACTACAACTATATCCAACTTGAAACCCATTTTGCCCATATAACTGCACTTCAACATTAATTTTTAGTCAGTTACTATATGGCAGGAAACACATGATGGAAATCTAAAAATGATTGGTCATATAGCTAGAAAGCAATAGTAACTATATATAACCACTACGTGAATGATTTAGCATTCTCATACATCAGACTTTTACAAGAACTCAACCCAGTTGAGTAAAAGGACCTTGTAAAAGGACTACATACTGGAATATATTCTGATGCTAAAAGAACCCTAACCTCTAGGTGAGTAGTAATTTGTTTGATGGCAAAGAAATCTAAGAATCCAAGTCAACTCTCCTATCCCTCAATATGCAACATCCTCGGTTATTTCAGTATGATTAGATTCATGTAAACAACTGCTCGGCAAAAATTAAATTTCATTATGTTGCCAAAGAAAATAAAATGAGAAACTATACTCTTATGCTCAGATTCTCCAATTTTTATGCTTGGGAGCATACTTATGCAGTCCCAAAGAAGTTAAGTCAAGACCAAGCTGCTGCGTTGGAACTCTGCTCAGGTATCTCATTGTAGAACTACACTTCTTACTCATTCCCTTCACAGTAAATGCATTAAATAGCACATAGTATAATGTAATATAATCAAAAGAAGTTCTCATTAACTATAACCAAAATAACTGAAATGGGAAAATTTAGAACATAAAGTGCTGTAGGTAAAAAACAGAATATATTCTTTGATCTGCAATTCCACATATTATCTAACTGTAATATACTTTTCAATATGCTTTCCTATGTTTTCTATGTTGGATGCTTTTTCTATTTTTTTCTTTTCTTTTTGAACTCCTAGTATCAATTTTACTTTATTCCAAAGAGCTCATTCCCTCTGTGATCAGTAATTGAACACAGGAGAATTGTTTACAGCCCCGGGGTCTGCATGCCATTCTCTGTTCTTGCAATTTTTATTCCCTTTCAATCACTGCATGCCTCTACTCCTCTAAGCTGCATCCTTCTCCTACAGAGATGGTTCCTCCTACACAGAGGTAACAGCTCAATCCTACTGCATTATTAGTGATAGAAATATATGAAATTCTAAGAAAAATGGCTTTTCGCTACATAATCCTACAAAACTCAGCTAAAACTAAAATGGATAAGGAAACAATTACTTGGTTTTTACACAATTGACATTACAATTGAGCAAGCTGTAGCAGGTCTCCAGGCGAGTACAAGGTGAGACAAAGTAAGCTTGACAAGCCCCTGTCAGGAAGTAAAGTGAGGCAANAGGGGCAACGGCCTTAAGCTGGAGCACAGGAAGTTCCGCACCAACATGCGGAAGAACTTCTTCACAGTGCGGGTGACAGAGCACTGGAACAGGCTGCCCAGGGAGGTTGTGGAGTCTCCTTCCCTGGAGATATTCAAGACCCGCCTGGACGCCTACCTGTGCAACCTGCAGTAGGGAACCTGCTCTGGCAGGGGGGTTGGACTCGATGATCTCTTGAGGTCCCTTCCAACCCCTGCAATTCTGTGATTCTGTGATTTTCGCTACATAATCCTACAAAACTCAGCTAAAACTAAAATGGATAAGGAAACAATTACTTGGTTTTTACACAATTGACATTACAATTGAGCAAGCTGTAGCAGGTCTCCAGGCGAGTACAAGGTAAGACAAAGTAAGCTTGACAAGCCCCTGTCAGGAAGTAAAGTGAGGCAAGAAAACCTATGGCTTGTTGTGGACAATGAAAACATTTCTTGTGATATAGACATTTATTTTCTACCCTAAAAAGTTTCCTGGTTTGGAACCAAGAGCTGTGATATTGAGAATGACTGATCTGGAGACAGTGAAAATATAAGCTATAACATGGAGAAGTATTTCTAACAATACTGCTTGGCCTACAACAATCCTGTACACTTTTAACAAAGAAATACAGTTATACATCCGATATTTGTACTTAACTGAATCTGCACCAATCCATAGCCAATGGGTGCACACATAGTTTTTCTGCCTTTTGAATTAAAATGTTCAAAGGAAGGCAGATGTTCAGCCTGCAAAACAAAATCCAAAGTACTTCCAGCAACAACTGCAATTTTTTGTTCTATGCTATGGGAATACTTTCAAAATGAAAGGTCCCCTCCTATGCTGCTTGTGCCACCTTTCTCTTCTAGATTCATTAACTTTTCAGCCAGGTATCTGTTTGGCTGTGAGCAGAACATATTCCTTTCCTTACTTCCAGTACTGATTCCCTATTCTGTTCTTACAGCTTTCCAATACGAAAAGACCTCTTGGGAAAAAGAAAATCACTTACGAGAGATGAATATCTCTAGTTCTCAAAAATAAACTTATAAAACAAAGAATAGCACTTTTTCTTTTTTTTAATCCTTTTTTTTGCCTTCACCAATTTATGGGAAAAGTTAATAAGTTATCTTTTTCTCAGCTAACAGTAGACAAGGAAAATGGCAAATTTCAAGTTAACACCTACATATTCTTCTAAATTCAGAAGTGAAATTCCCCCGCACCATCTCTGCTGAATATCAAGTGTTCACTGTATGATGACTTCAGGCTTTTTTTTTTTTTTTTTTTAAAACAACATTTAAGCAACTTTATTTGTTTAAGAGACATTCCATTGAAGCTAGAAACAACATATTATTCAGAAGTCTGGTTCACTACATAACAAATCTGCCATTAGTTCACTGACAGGTTGATCTGCAAAGAATTAAAGAAAATTTATTTCAAAAGAGATTATTTTTCTGGATCATTTAAACATTTACACTCCACTGTTAAGGTAGTTATGTTTTAACTTCAAAGAAAAGTAAACAAAAATAGTAAAAATATCTAGTTCTATATATTTGTGTATTTTTTAAAAACTGTTAAAAAAAGTCAACTAATACACTTACAAAACTAATGTATACACTGACGAATGTGTATATTTATAAATTTACAGTTTAAACTATCATTTACTAGGTCAATCGCACACGTGATCAGCTGCTAAATGGATCACATTCCCATGTGAAAATACTGTTCCAGAAAATTATTTCCAAAGGCTGCTCTTAATAAAGCAGGTTTTCACAAGGAAAGTGATATTTAAGTAACTTAATTTTATCTGTTAGAACCATGCAACTTGCTAAGGATTAAGTTCTTTCCTTCAGCATAAGATGAAATGTGTTTCACTGAACGCCTGAAGCCTTTCTATATTTATCTGTTACTCAGAGGAATCACTGTTTAGTAGTCAGTGGTCTGCTCCATCACACATGTGGGTTCTAAGAAGGTTCACGAAATTGGATGAGTAAAGGCATAAAGTCTAAAAATGTTATTTAGAGAAAAAAAAAATTCAGTATTAGAAATCTATTCCTTCAAAGAGATGATCAAATGACTGCATAGCCTTCTCTTATAGCACAAAAGACAGCCTTCCTGCTATCAATTCTCATGATGAATATTAGAATGATCACCATCAAGAGACACTTTCAGAGTTGGAAAGCTTGGTCAAAGTTGTGTGTTACTCCGCAGGAAAGCAAAAAGTACAATTCCCTGGAGCTATCACACTTCCCAGACTTCAAATCACCTATAAAAAGAAAATGCAATCCATCAAAATAAGAATCTTTCCAGTAGTTTTTAAACAGAAATTGAGAATTTGTGGCAGACAGTCTTAATTTTATATTGCCTGCATACAAGTACTGCATGCTAGTAGATTTAGATTCCACAAAAGTAGATATAGTCAGTTCCTCAGATTTAAACAGTAATTAAAACTTTCTAATTCCCCTAAACAGATTCCTATTAGAAAAGAACACTTTTTATTCATCCAACTAGATTTATTTTTCATCCTGTTTTCTATTTAATTCAGAGATTTTATTCAGGTAAGCTGGAGCTATAGTTTGACTTCACGGCCTATGCACCATCCCACCATAAAGCAAACGAGTCCCTCACTGATATCCTCTGCCTAGCCTGTCTTCCCTTTATGCCTGTGTGCTTCTGGTTAGTAAATGAATTCCTCAATACTTACAGTTTTCTAAGCAAGTAAAGGATATTTTACTCAAAATCTGAACTGAGATTTTTAATCAAAATCTGAGCAAGTGGCAGTGCCCTTGTTACGTTACCCAGCAGTACTCAGATGTTTGCAGTTCCATCATTTCTGTAACTGCACCTCAAACATTTGAAGACAGCCACCAGACCACACTTTTGCTTTACTTTCATCTCCACTTACAAGTGCTGAAGCAACGCAACAGACATTCTTCCAGAAAATAGAATTTGGACCCCTTAGAACCTTAAATGCATATCAGCCTGCAACAGATCCTGGAAACATAAGTTGTCTAGAAAGATATTACAGAGAGATTACACAGTTCCATAACCAGAGTCATCAGAAAAATGAATGTATGCATCTCTCCCAGTGAGGCTGCAGTCTTGGAAAGAGATCTGCGCCAGAGCCATTTGAAAACATGAGGAAAACCAGCAGAGTACCTGGAGGCTATAAGTGAACCACAAGAGCAGATGGTTATATACACTGCACAGCTGAACTGTTTAGGTACTGAATACATAACTAGAACAACGTTCTGGAGCCACAGAGGTGTCTCTCCATCAGTGAACTTTCTCACACTCTGGAGAAGGTTTTGCTGAATTCTGCTGTATCCCAAATACTCTCCTGAGACCTTCTGCAAAGATGCAGCTTTTTGCTGGAGCACAGTTGTACCAAAAAGGCACTGTGAAGCCTTCAGGCAGTCTTATTTCCACTGGAGTCACTGGTAGCTTTTCTAAAGTAAAGAGGAAAAAAGTTTGGGTGAAAAAAGTTTTGACAAAAACATAAAAGAGAAAGAAAGAAATAAACACTATAAAATGTGTAGAGAAACTTACCTAAGGAATAAAAGCATGCCATTTAAGTAGCTGTTGTAGAAGTTTCTAAAGCAGAACTGTGACTTCTGCCAAGTCATAAACAAAGGACTCTGCACGTGTTGTTATGTTGGCACATACTTCAGGGCCATGTCTCAAAGTAAGGTAGAATTAATTACTGTAATGTAATCAACATTCTATAAACTTAGTGCCAAATGATCATTTTTGCAGAAAACATATCTGCAAACTGCATTTGTGCTACCAAAATGCAAGAGTACACAAGATATGAGAGCTTAACACTTTAAGTAACTGACAAAACTTGTCCGAGGGCTGTTTTGAAAGTAATACCTCCAATTTTACTAAGTTGGCCCACGATATCAAAGGCGGATGTTGGTAGTACAACAGTAGAGGTTGAACATTTCCATCAATATTCGATTACATTTTGTTGCCATGTGACAGATGGCAGCAGAGGGGCAGTCTGACACAATGGCATCTGACATGGAAGTGTGTAAGAAGCAAAGGTGTGGAACTGAATTCAGAAAAATGAATGCAGAAAAAATTGTACCCGTTGACATTCATCTTCCTGAACATTTCTGGAGACCTAACAGTGGACATGAGCACAGTGAGGCAGTGGATGGTGTGTTTCAGCAGTGGCAACAGCGACGTGAAAGACAAACCATGTCCTGGACAGCCAGGCACAGCTGTCACACCACAAAATGAACAGTATCTTGATCAGCTCATCTGTGCAAATTGGCTTATGGTGGTGGCTATGTTGAAAAATGTTTTGTAGCTGAGATTTTGCTGTATCAAATAGTGTCACTGAGCTCTTTGTATCTGTTTCCATGGAAATAAAAGGCATTATTTTGGAGCAGCCTATGTATAAAAATATAGATCTGTTAAATTTATTGTGAAAAACAGTTCAATTGCTGGCCATCAAGGGCAGTGATAAGCAGCAGGATGTCCAGCTGGAGACAAGTCACTAGTAGAGTACATTGGAGGTAGACACTTGGGCAAATACTGTTTAACATGATCATTTATGACCTTATAATGGGACAGAGCATAGCTACAACAAGCCTACAGACTATATAAAACAAGCTGGAAGGGTGGTACACAAGATGTTTGTGGGCCATTCAGATAGATCTTGAGAAGTTGGAGAAATAGGTCAACATGAATGTCATGAAATCCAGAGGGAAGATAAGCCCTGAACTTGGGAAGGAATGACTTCATGCATCAATATCGGCTGGGAACAACTGGCTTTGAAAAGCATCTTTACAGAAAAAAGTTCCGAGGGTCCTGGTGGACATCAAGTTGAGCATAACCCATGACCACAAGCCAACAATGTACCCTTGTGGAAAACAATGCTGGCAGCAGTGAACTGTATGAAGAGGACTGTCCAGCGGGACAAGGAGGGTAGTGAGCCTTTCTCTCCACTTGGCACTGGTGAGCCATCCAGAGTGCTGGCTCCGGTGTGAGGATGCCCAGACAAATGAGACATGGACATACTGGAGTAAGTATAGTGAAGGCCCATGAAGGTCACAGGGCTAGAGCAGGCACGTCCAACTCGCAGCCCATGGGCCACGGGTAGTCCAGCACAGTTCTTAATTCAGCCTGCCCCCTGCTGCTGAGCCATCACAGCAGCAGACAAGCCTGGCCAGGCCCTAGTCCCAGGCACGCACGTATCACTCAGCTGCTAGCATTGTCTGAGCTGAAGCCAGGACAAGGGAAGGGTGAAGTGCAGTGTTAACTCAAGTTATGACAAATAATTTTATGCATTTTGATACATTGGCTAAACACAGTCCTGTGAACAGTGAAAAACATGCAGTCTTGCTTTCTGTTTTGATAAGTTTCGAGATTGCCAAAAAAACCATCAATTTTTTGGTATATTTGTGACTCCATTTTCAGTCAACATAAATACATTACCTGCAAATTTTCAAATGGAATGTATAGAGTTGCAATCAGATATTCAACTCAAAGAAAAATTTGAACATGTCTCTCTACTAAACAAGACCTGTCTTACCGGAGAAATCTCTCTCTCCCTTCACAATCATGTCTTATTCACGTTATTGCTTTCTGGCAGTATGTACATTTGTGAAAAACTATTTTCAAGGATGAAGTACCAAAAGAGTAAAATTTCATCAAAAATCTCTGATGAGCTCCTTAAGAACACACTGAGAACTGCAACCACTTCCATCAAAACAGACAGTTGCATTAGTTTCACAAAAACAAGGTCAAATATCCTACCATTTTTACATTTTTGTTGTTTTTTTTATGTTTTAATAAAAAATACAAAAAAATGAAATGCTTTGTTAGTTATGTACATTAACTATATTACATATTTTATATGTGGCCCAAGACAATTCTCTTCATTCAGTGTGGCTCAGGCAAGCCAAAATTTTGGGCTCCTATGGGCTAGAGTATCTGACATGAGTACACACAGAAAGCTGCGTCTGTCCAGCCAAGAAAGAGAAGGCTCAGTGTGGGTCTCATCAATGGATAAAATTACCTGATGGAGGCAGTCTTCCTTCTGATGATCTTCAGAAGCTCCTTCCAACGTGAACTATTCTGTGATCTTGTTAACACTGAATTATGCTTAAGCTAGAACCAGTTATTTCTTTGGAGCTAGGAGGCATGATTTTTACTGTAGGACGTAAGTTATTTTGAGGTGAAACACATATTTCCTATATACACTATAAGTATTTAATTTGTCATTATATAAGTTACTCACTATACAGGGACTTGCAATCTAAGCCGTTCTGAAACAGAAACATGGCACCAGAAATGAACACCACAGCTACTGCTTTTGAAATCCTCTGTCACATTGCCCTTAAAAGATGTTGCAGCGTTACAACTGCAGGGAGAGTTTGCTGTTTTGCATATAAGCATTTTTAAATGCAAATCTGCTGGAAACAACAAGGACATATCTATAAACTCATTAAGTGAATAAATGGCTTGTTTTTGAATTTCTTATCAGTCATCAGTAATCTAGTTATAAACAATGAGGAAATACCTGTCAGATTTTTCACATTGAACCGTATTTATTCTATGCAGTATCGGAAATATAACTTGAGTTGCAAAAAATAAACCCCAGGAAGCTCCTGCGCAAACAATTCCTATAGATTTGGTTTGATCTCAAGAAAATACATTTTTAGTGTGCGATGTAATACCAGCAAGCATGTTTAAAGTGACAAAAAAATAAAGTTGTTGCAGAAGACCTGTCATTTTAAATGGAGAAAAGCTTAGTATCAACCAATGATTACAAGCTGAAGCAATTTGAGTCAAATGTACTCTAAAAGTGACAACAAGTTGTGCAGAAAATGTATAACTTCTCCCAAAGCACATCCATTCTAACAAATTAATCAGCACCAGGATATGGACAGAAGTCACCCATACTAATTAAATGTTAGCTTACTCCTTGGCATAGTTTGGCCTGTGCTGATGAGTACTCCCCCAGCAAATACCCCAGCATAGACCAAAAGAGAGCACTAATCAAGGACAGTGCTTCATGGGCAGTACATGTAAGGCCATCCACTTCAGAGCAGAAAAGAGACTAGTTGCTTCTAAGCGAGCTGTCACATGTCCTCAGGTAATATCCTCACAACTTTCACTCCCCATTCTTTCCCTTTTTTGATCTGCACTTAACTCTCACTTGAATATCATATTCCTGGAAAGTTCAGCAATAGAGCTGCATCAACCTTAAGCACAACACAGAAAATATTAAATACACCATTTTTCATTTTTAACAGAAATCGTTAGCTAAAAGTGTGTACTGTTTACTGAATTTCACGGAGTATTTATACTTCAAAAAATTATGAATTGCTATTCAGAAACAGAAAAAACAAGCACTACGAAACATCAGGAATCTTTCTAAGCAACAGTAATTAAAACAAATTGGAACTATAATCTCTACTATGACTCACTAAATATTTATATTTTAGCATTTGCATTAAATGTTTACTGAGACTATGCTCCTTATAAATAAGAATGCCTTGTTAGACAACAGTCACATCAGAGAATATAAAAAAAATATGCAACATATTAACAGGAAGAATAACATTCTTTGACTTTATACAAATGAAAATCATGCTTTTACCAATCAAAGTATCAGTGTGAACACTTTTACCTGAAGAGATACAGTCTCAAAGCAAAAAACAAGCAAACAAAACAAGCACAGAACTCTAGTCAAAACAGAACCCACTTGCGTTTTTAATGCCTCCCAAGTTTTTCGTCACAAAATCTCCTATTAATTAATATTTGTCAAGCGTTCCAACATCACTATAGATCTGGACTGCTAAACACTTTAGACACGCAGCAAATGCATTGCTCCAAACTACCTAAGAATCAGGGTAGAAGAATGCATTGGGATATATTGACCTCATTTGAAATTAATATCTTATTGGGGACAACTCCAACCCCTGTTTTTCATGTCCTTTTAAGAGCCAGTTTGTAAGCAAAGATTACTTCTTAGTTCTCTAAGAAAGTAAGACAGGCATATTTTGATAAGAAAGATACTAAGCTTGCCAAATAGTTGTGCAAAGTTTAACTACAGCATCCCTTTGCCAATTAGGACCTAGATTCTGTCATCCTTTAGTCTGACTCTGCGGACCTTTTAAGGCATTCCTTACAAAATATTTATTAACATCTTTTTATTAACATCTTACACAATTCTATTAGAATTGTTTAGTTCAAAGGAACTGTGAATTCCACTCATATATTCCAAACCACATAAAACACATTACAAATTCCCCCATCACTCTCAGACTTTCAAAGGAGACCCTTCAAATTAATTTCTGCTTCTTAAGGAAAAAAAAAAAACTTGCCATTTGAAATGAAGTATAAAAGTCTTCCTTGTCTACTTACTATCCAAGCAGCACAACATATGGCACAGTCATTATGGTTTCAAGAAAATGAATTCAATAGATGATGTCTGCTGAAAAACAATGAATATAATGAAGCATCCATTAAAATGAGATACACACAAACTTTTAAATTTACTGTAATTCCACCCCTGTGTGTAATTAGCACTGCATATTTTTATGTTATATTATAGATATATGGAAAGAGTTGCCATTCTAACATGTCATTTTCCCAATACCATTCAATACCACCTAAATATATGCTGTTATTTAATTCTGTAGGACTCCATTATCACCTGGTACAACATAATTTACAGTTCTCTGAATATAATGGCACTTTAAAGACCTCTCTAATATCTTAAACCTGCAGTATCAGTCCAGAAGATAAAATGGCCTTATCTACTGCTGCAGGGTTACAAAACCTAGAAACCTGTTATTTCTGTTGCCAACGCAAAGACTCAGAAAATAATTTTCAAGCACATTCATAAGAATATCCTAGAAATATCTACATTCTACATGAGCTTAAAAAGTATGTAACTAGTCAATAAATAAGCTACACTCAGTATTTTTTTTGATATGGCTGACTGAAGTCCAAGAGAAACACACAGAATTCAAAGGAAAGCACCCATTAATGCAAAATTGCACCTGTCTAGGGTTTTTGGCCAAGATGGACCAAAAGACTTGGTGAATGACCCAGTTAAGCCCTGGCTGATCACCTAGGAGCAATGTTTTCCTTTTCAGTCTCTGCCCCAGTCTATCCTGGTCCCACTTTCACCATCATCTATCCCCACTTCCCTGCACTGCCAGCAACTCATCTCACAAGAAGTCCTGAGACCTTGCTGCACACCACTGCCCAGCACAGACATTCTGTTTGCTCAGCAAGCAGGAACTTCCTCGCTCCACTTTCAGAGCAAAGTACTTTGCAAGGTGAAAAGGATGGCAGACAGTGCATGACAGGAGTGCATGACAGAAAAAAAAAACACCAAACTTCAAGGGTATACATTAATAAATAAATAAATTTGAAAATAAGTATTTTTTGGCAAATAGGCAACACAGTTAAAAACAGAAGTTAAGCTGTGATGCACTAATGAATCTTGTTTTCAGTAATGAAACTGTATAAATTTGCAAACAAAAATGTAATATATCTTAAATCTGATTTTAAATACACTTTTTAAATTTTTATATTTTTAATGAATTTTAGGCAATATTATTTGGTAACAACTCAAATACCGTCTGTATCTATTTTCCTAAAAACTGTTGTATAACTGAAAGAACAAGGTTTAGAAAAAAGCAATAAGTAATCATGTTACAAAATAGTTGACTTTTTTGAGACATTAGATTTTCTTCCTGAAGCTACATGATTTAAGAGAGACAGAGGCTGAACATAATCTAGGCTTCTATGACAGGGGACATGTGAATTTCTAGCATAGTCAGGCTATAATTAATAACAGCTTATTCTGTATCACGTTCAGTTAAAATCTGTTCCCTTCTTAAAACTTACCTTTGTTTCACTGCAAGTAGAAATGTTTCCAATTAGATGTTTTTCATACACATTTGTGCAAACATTTGATCTCAGTTTGGGATCTTAGATGTTCTAAAATAAGTAAAAATCTCTTCTGAGCTAAGACTTATTTAGGCACCCCAGGAAAGGATACAGTCACAAGCGCTGACACAGCAATACTATGATCATATTGAATGATTTGCACTATTTTTGAATAACCAAAACTGTGGAACAATTCCAAATAAACATAAAGTAGAACTTATTCAGAATTTAAGTAGAAATAAAAAGTTCCAGTCCTGACTACAGAGTATTTTTTTTAAATAGTAATTATAACAGCTAGTCAAAAAAAAAAAAAAAAAGTTTAAGAGAAAATAAACACCTTAACAACAGTCTTACAAGATAATACATTCTACAGCGTGAAAGAAGTCTTAACAGTTTCGGCCATACCTTTACATATATATTCATATACACTCTTCATCTCTTTAAAATACCTGAAGGGAGGGTCCAGAGAAGACAGAGCCAGGCTCTTGTCAGTGGTGCCCAGTGCCAGGACAAGAGGTGATGGGCACAAACTGGAACACAGGAGGTTCCACCTAAACATCAGGAGGCACTTCTGTGCTGTGATGGAGCACTGGCACAGGTTGCCATTATGCCATGGAGTCTCCTTGGAGATCTTCAAAACCTGTCTGGGCATGGTCCTGAGCACCCTGCTATGGATGTCCCTGCTTGAGCAGGGGTTGGCCAGGCCAGATGGACCCAGAAGTCCCTGTCAGTCTCAGCCAGCCTCTGATTCTGTGAAACCATCAGTACATCATATCAATGTGCAAAGTCAACAAAAAACGGGTCCATCTAACACAGACAAGGTCTTTGGATGTTTTTACAGGAAAACAGTTGTGTTGGGATACAGAAAATAGAAGACAAACTAAAACCTTCACTGGAAATTTTTCTTTGCATTTTTCTGTTTCTGAAATCTACCGTTTTAAAATGCACCCAAAAATACACTTTATTTATAATCTTGCTATATATAGAAAAAAAAAAAAAAGATTCACCTAGCTATATTGACAGGATAATATATTACCGCTAAAGTCCTCATGAGCAAACTCTGAGTATCTTCATAAACATCAGAAGAGTTAAAACTCCACAGCAGTCAAGTAGGATTTATTTGATTTTAATGCTCTGTGGGAATACATCCCAAAGAATCAATTTAATTATGAAGAACAAAGTAAATGCTTAATTAAGAAAAAAATCCAAAAAATATTCTGTAAGTATCAAAGGCCTGCTTTTAAATGTAGGAGCCTTAAAAATAAGCATTTGGTATTGTAGCCAAATGGTGTCTTGGAAAGAACAGAAGTCAATGCTTAGGCTCTCAATAGAATTGGAGAGAGGTACTTCAGCAAGTTTGGCTCTGAGAAGCAGCATAAACTTATGAGTGTGTCTCCAAAATGTCTGAAATATTACGCTTCTCAGTAAACATAATTTGTTGAAGGATGCTTATATGTTTTTATTGCTTTGGCACTGGAAATATCTAATTCAGAGCTGGACCAGGTATCCCTTTAGCAAATAGTCTCCCTTTCCATCAAAAATTCTTCAGAAGTGGAGTCTAAAACAGCTTTGTCAGCTACGCAGAGATGCAAGGAAACATTAGTTTCTTAACATAAATACGAAAGATTACCCCTGTACTTAAAACCTGATAATTTTAAATCTAAATTATTCTTTCCTATACCTTCAGTTACCCTTTAGTCTTACCAATTAGTCTGTTGATCCCAAAAGAAATTTCTCAGGCTTTAAAATACTGAATATACAATTCTGCATTGGTGGAAGTAAGAAAGTGAACCTTAAACACATGAACATGCAAGATACGCTCACACAGATTCATGCTATGAATTATTTAGATAAAACATTTTTTCTCCTGTGAGCAACCAGCATACAAGTAGTATGATTTTTTCTACTTAACAAGTGATATCTTTCTCTCTCCCTAGTCACCTCTTATCTTTCCCTATCATTTTTTTCTCTCCACATTTACCTGTGTTCATCTTTATATTTTTATCAGACATCCAGCTGAAAATTCAAATAACAACTTCAAAATCAGTGATAAAAATCTTATCCACTGAATTATTGACTTTTCTCTCACTGACAAGATTTTCCCTATCTTTCTTCTGAGTGTAGAGTAAAACTGTATGTTTGTAATCAAATTTGCCACGTAGTTTTTATCATCATTGAATAAGTCAACTCAAGAGAGCAAAAATATTTTCACTGACTACAGCTAAATCAGATCAAGTTTACCCAAATATAATACAGCTACTTTATTAGGACTGATCTATCAGGAGAGTATTCCAGACAAAGAGAAATACTTACTAAAGCCACTAATTTCATTATCGTATATACCCCCAACTATGTCATACGAACCACGCACATTTTGTTGTTGCCTCTAACTCTCATACTAACTAAGGACTTTATCCAGATAGTCATTACAAAATGATGCACCCATCCATCCTCTCCATTTTCAGTTTTACATATGAGAGCTTATTTTTGAGAATTCTGGGAGTTAGTATTCTCTGTTCCATTTATTTTGTGTGGTATATAACTTGATACCTTTGCATTTTGAAGTTCTCATTCAGATTTTCTTTTTAAATGCATATTATTCTTCTGTATGTTCTTCAATGTCTTTTTGATATATAAGTAAGGAAAGGAAATCTGTGCAATGCAAGAAAATAAAAATTCTCTCTGGAAAGGAAACACCTTTTTCATAACATTCTGCTTATTCTATGTGTTTATATCTGTATTGTTATTCTCTCTGTATATTCTTTCTCTCATTAACTACAGATTCTTTTGTATGTTCTACAGTATAGCATTAAATATAGCCTGTTAAGTGCTCTCAGGTTTACTCTGCAGACAATAGTTGAAGAAATTAGCACACTGCTGTATCTCATTCAATTTACCATATCTAGAAATCCTAGACTGTTAAGAGACTAACATACATTTGCTTTTCTTTCAGTAAGTTTGACTGTTTTCACTATAGAAATGCAAATGAAAACATAATTTCCATTTTATTAGCATTTTATATAGACATAATATTAGTATATTATGTAGACAGTTTTTATTATCGTTCTCCTAAGGTTGAAAAAAAGCAAAGGAAACCCTTCAGGATAAAAGGCTAACCTTTGCAGTTCCCTGTGGTCATCCGTTTTATGGCTGTAGGGTAAAATACAACTTGCTCATGCCTTGGAAGACTGTGCACGGGGTAAGAGTCATAAACTTAGGCATACAATGAAATTTTCACTCAGGGTAAAAATGATGGGAAATATCACAGAAACTTTCTTACTGAAAATGTATTTTACATAATATCTAAAACTGTCAATCAAAAACACTAATTGTTTTGGACGATATTACTCAACAATTGACACAAAATCTCTAAAATTCTATCTCCTCATTCTTTCAAAGTCAAGCTGTAATTATATTTTACACACAGAAAGATGATCCTCAGAGATTCAGATTCAAATCCCAATAACAGATCAAGAACGCATTTTCCTTGTAGTCATATTCAGTGTCATTCTCTCACCTACTTCAATACTATATACATTCACAACTGTTCCATATGTTGCTGAAAGCTAAAAGGCAACAGGTCTGCCCACCTTCTTTGTAACATCCTTAATACAAAGATATCTTCATGCTGAAAAAAAAAATTCTGATTTTCAAAAAAATACCTACTGTGTATATGAAACTCTGCAGATGTACACGATATTTGTATGAACAAGGTGTGTGAGCTGAATTTCCCCTAACCTATACATCAACCTTTTGTCTGTTCAGGCCGCAGGCTTACAAGTAGGCACATAACAGGTATGTTCTGTCTCATACCACTCACCTTTGTGATTCGCTGTTTTTTAAAAATAATGGAGCATTAAAAACCGATACTTTTAGAAGGTTCCTTACAACGTAAAAGCTACGAAGTAAAAATAGAATTCAGAGAACCACTACCCTATCAGACACTTTCCATTACGCTTCCTCTGCGGAGAAAGGTAAGATTTTACAGGAGACACCAGGGATCAACTTTGGAAAATATAAAAAAAAAATTACATGCAAGTCTTTTCCTCTCCCATCTGAACCACAATAGTTATTGCAGTAATTTTTCTTTTGAGGTTCTTGGCATTCCTTCCCTTAAGCATGTTAAAAGTACTCTGTTCAAATGTTCTTACTTTCATTCTTACTTCCAAATAACATTAAAGCTTTCCAAGTTCCCTTTTCATTGGAGAAATATAAACATTTTGTCTTTATTCTTTATAGTCCAATTTTTTCCCTTTACAAACTTAGTCACTCAGATCGCTGCACAGCCTTCTTCTCCACTCTGTTTTGACAGAGCACTAGCAGCACCAGTTTGTGTCCAACAGCACAAAGCAGTCTTTACGCTTTCCTGTACTATCCACAATGTACAAAACTTTTTTCTGAGGAAAGCTGTTCTCCTCTGTCAACAACCAAGAATATTTGACTAGTTTTAGTCTTACTGTGTGTAGGACAATGAGCAAGTATAGTCATTAATTGCTCTGGCCCTATTTTTGGTCACATTGAGATGTGCTATCAAGAGGTTTGCTGTGAGGGTGGTCAAACACTGGCACAGCTTTACCAGAGAGGCTGTGGAGTGTCCAGTCTTGGATTCCCAAGATCCAACTGGAGACAGTCCTGAGCAACCTGCTCCAGCTGACCCAGCTCTGAGCAAGAAGCAAGGACTAGATGATCTCAGAGGTGCCTTCCCACCCCAGAGGTTCTGTGACTATAAGAGCTGACACAATCTCAACTAAGGCCTGACTAAAAGTCCTCACTGGGATGTCTCCCCATTGGCTCCAATGGGCTTCAGTTCAAATGTCTATGACAAGCTCCTGAGATACCTCTTTTGGATTTCTACAACACTTCTAACTCCTTAGACATTATCTACTTCTGCCTTCTTAAAATGTTTAGCTTCACCATGTGTCTCGTCCTACTCGGTGGGTTGCAAGGAAGGTGAATCTTTGATATCTCACTGAACAAGGCACACCCTGGTCAGCAGGCGTTGCAGGAGTGATGAGGTCAGACAATGACTCGGAGGAATAATACAAAACAATTTATTGATTTCAATGACCACAATTGGTCTGCTATCTTGAGGCAAAATTGGGCAACATTCTAGCAACAACAACAACAAGCATTACAGATAAACAGGCACTTTGGCACAGTTACTTATAGGCAAATTTAGGCAATGACTAGTAAAGAAAATGAATTAGAAGAGATCAAGAGGAAAGAAAGAGAGAAACACGAATAAAAGCAAAAGAGACAGATTTTCACAACATCCTCGGATCCAGCATAGCCTTGAGCTGGGGTCTTCATCCGTGAATGGCGGGTTGACAAAAGCTTCATCTGCGGGTGGTGGGTCGACAAAGGCAGAGCGCGTGTGCTTGCCTTTATATAGTCTAGATGCTCAGAGACCATCCTCGGGGTGCCAACTCCCCTGTATCTTCCCAACTCAGGGTTTCCAGAAGATTTGGAAGTTTTCAGCAAAGTCACTCAGCCCCCCGCAGTAAGCTGCCATAAATGGAAGTGGGTAGAACAGCTTGCTGCCCTGCCTCCACAGGACCCAGTCTGCTCCCTCATCTTCCCTCTCTAGCCGGAGTTGCTGAGTCAAGTTTCCCATTGGTCTCTTACACCATGATTAGAAAATTATTTCCGTACTACCAGCATTTTTTGTTTCCATACTAAAATTTTAGTTCTGCTGTGAATACGTAACCTGATATCAAAGATCAGATGTTTTTGCTTTGCAAAAAAATAAACTATACTAAAAAATGTAAAAGACTTCTGTTTTTAAAGAGAGATGAACAAGAAAAATGCATGTATAATGGAAGCAATGTAACCAAATGAATAGCAAAGAATGGTCATTACTTACATATTTGGATGCAAAAAGTCCAAGGGATTCTAAGGACTACTTAAGAACACTCTATTTGTCAACTTCAAAAACTTCATAGTATGAAGCTATGAAGGATCTTTTTGCACCCCTTGCATATAAATGGTCAATGTTTCAGCATATGACTCTGAGAAAAGCTGAAAACCAAACTGCTCACCTATTTCAGTGGCACGTTTATTGCACAGAAATAAAAGATCTAGTTTCCTCTCATGACATTTTTTTCATATAACCAAAAGTGTAGCTGTGTACTGTCACACATAAAGCACTGCCAGAACTGTCTTATGAGTAAATTCAATTTTCAGTCTTCACCAGTAGTTCAAAATCTGTAACGTCTGTGCTGCTCTTTGCATTAGATGTAATTGCTAATTGCTAAATCCCACTTTCACATCAGGTGCTGCAATCAAGTTCTCAGACTGACTTATTTCTCATTAAAAGTCTTTGTTGGGACAATCCACACTGAAACACAATCACTAAAACAAAGAGAAGCAGGAGTGAAAAATGTGCTTATTTGCATTATGTAAATAATCATTTTGCAGTTTTTTTCCCAAAGCAAATACTACCTGAAAGGCACTGTGGATTAAACAGGGAAGTACAGATGTTAAAAAAGTCAGTTGAAGTCTAAGTAGATTCCAGTTTCAGAATAAATTCTTAATGTACTGAGTGACGAAGGCCCCATTATAATAGACAAAATACATTTCCAATAAATATAACTGAACCAGAGGGCTTGATCTGGATGCCTACACATATGTATCCAAAATCACTCAAGGGCCTCTGGGGAAAGATGGATGGAACCAGGAGACAAAGCAAGACCTACATGAGACCTATGTCCTGCAGCATGGCGGCAAAGAGCAGATCTTGGAAGACACCTAAAGGCATCTTAATAACACTAGATGCTTATGCACGTACTACAGAAGGCAAATTTGTACAGTGATTTGAGTGAATAATCCAGTAGTGTTCTTGAGTACAAAATGTATGTTGTCACTCGTCAGCACCAGAAGGAAGCACTAGTTCAAGAGATATCCTATATCCACTGCACTTACATAATTCTAACATAACACCCATGCCATACCTAACAGTAAGTTACCATATACATAGTGAGATACCACATGACAACCAAAACCCAGTTCAAGAGTTTTCCTCCCTCCCATGTGTGCTGGCAGCCTTGCCACAAAAAAATGGTGCCCCCACCATATGACTGGTATAATTGGCATCAAAGAACTTACTGTTTGCTCTCCTACTCCAGAGGTCTGCACCATCTTCCTGCTGGCTACAGCCTGTCATCCTGAACAGAGTCAGGTAAGCCTATGTGGTGCATCAGCACCTCTGGACATGGCAGAGCACGACAATCCCCCCTTCACCTACACCAATAATTTCAGAGTGACTAGTGATAGCCTGTGGGACAAAACCATGCTATACATCTGGGAAGACAAGAATCAGTTACAGTACTTTCATGAGAGTGGTCATGAAGTATCAGCATATATTTTTTTGTGAGCCACCATCTGAAGTCACAACATTCCAGCACCAGGTAGCAGGTCATTTCTGTTATAGCCAGAAACACAATGAAAATCTATGAAATTATCATTCTGGTCACAAAACTGCAAGAACATCACATCGCAGCCTGAATACTTCCACAGTCTAAAGTAATCTATTACACTCCCATCCTCACTTCTGCTCCAGGAATGAGACTCTGTTGATAATGTCAGAAAGCACTTCAGTTCACTGCAGAGACGCAAGCAAGACACCTACCCAATTCCCACTGCTCTACCCTGAAGAGAGGAGCAAAAAGATGAGAGAAGGAGGAAACACAGGAATTCAGAAAACAGAGGGTTCACAGCAGCAAGAAAGCAATCACAGACAGAACATGAAGTCATCTGACTCCCTTGGGCTCTGAGTTATTGGCCTTCCGAGCTGCTGCCATTGATCCAGGCCGTAAGGGGAGCCAGTCCATCACTGCTGCATCAACATCAGGCTAGTTCTGCAATGTGCAGCCAAAATTAAAAACCTCCCATCTGACTCAAACTGAAATTGTGAGCTAGAACTTGGCAAGCTCTGTCTTAAAGGGATCCAACACATTAAGCTCATCATGTTGCCTAACAACCCAGAGGCCTTTTAATGCCTTCAAATAGGTACTTCACAGGATGATAAATTTGATCAGTGCAGTTAAGTTAACAACATGAATGGCTAGAAACTGTCTCAAACTTAAACAAGAACAGTACTTTAAGAAATGCATAGAATACTTTTTTCCTGAATCAAAGAAAAAGCATTATCTAGAACAATATTTCAGAACGTTTTGTTCTGTTTTTTTTTTTTNCTTTTTAATCAGAAGTCACTCAAGATTAAGTGTGGAGTTGTCAGAAGTCTGGCCTACTTTCACTTTTAAAACAATTACTTTTTGTAATGTGCATACATTTTAATAAGTCGTTGAAATTTCCCAATTCAAACTGAAATACCCACAGACTGACTGAACCAAAAACTCTAAAAACAGTACGCTAATCTGTGAGAATGTACTTCTGGGTTATTTATTTATTAATTATGTAAGATTGTATTCTGCAGTCAGATACATATGATAATCGAGCTCACAAAATGTAGAAAACAGCAACAAAACACTTAGAAGTAGAGCATCGTTGCAAATCCTTTTCTTAGAAAGAATGAAGATGTTGAATGTTGTGTCTGAATTATTGTGGGCACATGATAAGCACAAATTAGCAAGTTTCTGCCACATGCATAAATTTTCATTAATTAACAAATTAAACAAAGACCACATGTTCTCTCCCCAGTGCTGAAGAGAGACTTTTCCTGATTGCATTTTACTTCTTCCTGAATTTTAAGCATGCCAAATTGGCATTGTAAAATGTAAAACTTTAAATAAAATTTGAGAACGTCTGTGGCTCAACTGCAGAGTGAACATACCGGTTCAGTATAAAATAGAGAAAAATCCCAAGTAGTTATAAAATCATAGAATGTCCCAAATTGAAAGGAATCCACAAGATTGAGTCCAATTTCTGGCTCTACAGTATCATATTAACTACTGCAAAAACTGCACATACACATATATAGCAATACTTTCTTGGCTTTCAGAACTTTACTTACTTATGCACTGACCACAAGTACTCTAGATATCAAGTACCATTAGCACCTGTGTTCAAATTTGCCTGCTAGCACTAATTAAATGAAAAAAAGTAGACATTGTACTATTCTCAAGTAAAGTAACCATATTTAAAAGCACATTGTATTTAGAGAATTTGACAAAGTCAAATTTTACAAGCAACATGCAATGATGGACGAATAGGTTTATAGAGGCCTCTACAATTAAAGAAACAGTTTCCAAATTCACACATCTGTCACACAGAGTAGAATAAAAACACCTCCACATCTTTTCTTTCAGCTTAAATTTTAGTACTTTCATGAAGTTTTGAGTGACTTAACAGAGAAGCCACCTTTGCTGCTTGTAGGGAAACAGCTGACCACAGCATGAACTGATGATTGAGCACATGGCAGAAAGGCTTGGCTGGCCCAGGGAATACTTGCAGATCACTTGCACCTGTGATGAGAAGGGGGGTGGATCTGGGGCAAGGTTGCCCCAGGCTTAGATAAGGGCCAGCCAGGCAAAGGACAGAAAGAAACAGATCAGGAAAAGCATGAGATCAGGAGCTCGCAAAGAAGCAGAAGCAGCAGCACAACGAAGGAGATGAGGAAGCAAGAAACAATGTGAAGCAGAGCCCCCAGCTCTAGATGAGACAAATAGTGTAGTCGGATGGAGAACTGGCATAGTGGTGAGAGTTTGGGACTTTTTCCATTACAGTGGTAAAGAAAGTAAAATTGAAAACATCCATTCCTAGGCATGCAATGGAATTCTTCTCTAGGAAGAAAAGGGAGTAGTACTGACAAAAAGAGACAGAACAGACTTGTCTATTACATCCTTCTCCTAATACACTGATACAAAAGGTTTTCTTTGAGAAAAACTGAGTTAATGAAAGCTTACAAAAAAAAAAAAAAAAAAACCTTCTGAAAACCTAATTGTTGGCTTTAACATAAACAAGTTTAGAAACAGAAAATCTGCTAAAGAAATGTAAAAGCACAGGTTTCTATACCAAAAATAATGACAAGTTATTCTCATGACACTTCGAATGTGTTGTAAGGCAGTTTAGGAAATTTTCTGGAAAACAGTCAACAGACAGAATAAAAGGTAAAATGCAGAACTTCTTGACTCATGTTGAATACCTCTGTTTACATACTTGAAATATCACAAACTAAACTCATAGAAGTGTTCATGAGAAATTGAGTACTAATTTTGCAGCATTGTGCCACTGGTGTGCTAACGTAACAGGGATGAATAGAACATATTATCACATTACCAACAAGAGTGAAAATAAGATCTCTCCCAGGCAGCAACTCACAGACATATCAGCTTTTCTTTGTAAGCCTCTGTATGGTTTTATTTTGTTTCCCTTTTTTGGCTCTTGAGTAGCCATCCATACCTCTGTCAATTATGAACTGAGAAAGATTTAATGCACTCTGCCTTTCTTCCAGCTCTGTAAAAACCATGTTAATAGAAGAGCAATTCATTAGGTTTTCAACAGCCTCAAAAGCAAATTAGCCCAAAATATTTCTTTATGAAAAGCATTGATACCATGAATACATGGCTTCTATAAAATGTCCATTTTGCAGTTTATTCTGTGAAACAAAATTAAAATGCTGCATATTAGAAGCATCTAATAAGCCTTGAAGATGCGTATTAACTAAGCATCAATTTTCACTAAGATATTGTTTTGCTCTCCCAAAAAGCATTGTGATGTTCATTTTCAAAAACTAATTTAAATATAAAAGAAACTCTCTTTTCTACAGAGATTTGGGTATTTGTTTCTAAATAAAATAGAATGGTTTCTTATTAAAATGATACAGAATATTTTCATAACTAATTTACTTTTAGTCACAATATGGCCTTAAAGGATAGCCAAAAGTATTGTACTTAATCATAACACATTAGTCTTTCATTGGATTAGCAAGAAAAGCCTGAGTGACAGCCACAGTACTAAAGCATTACAGAAATTGAAGCATTCATATGTTTCATCTTCTTGGAAAAGTCAGACTGACCCATCAAAAATTAATTTTTTTCTATTTTAAGTTGATTAAGACTTTCATACCTGGAACACTCAGTTATTTCTCTGCCTACGTAACGTCATAAAGACAGTTCACAAATCATAAAGAAGTACTGATTAAAAGGGCAAAAGAGAAATAAAAGTCTGTAAGAAAGATACTGTCTTACTGAATGTGAAGAAAGCACACGCATACCAGCAATCACTCACATAAGGTACTTTATAAACCCCTTTCACACAATGTCTACTTGTGTGTAATGCCTTCAATGTAAAACAATAGCCTTGTAATATTTGTTTGCTGTGTTGATACCTAAAGAAAAAACGCAATGGTGAGCATGGCGCCTGCTACTGAAAAGTCAGACGTGAGGATTTCAGGCCTCACTCCGAAATGACCTACCACAAGTGAATTCTGAGCAAGTACTGGTACAGACATAGATAATTCAGAGCTGTTCATAAATTCCAAAAGTAGAAAAACCTGTGGTTCAGCACAAGCACTCTACATTAAAATTTACCTTTGATGGAGGGGGGGAAAAAAAAAAAAGCTGAATGAAATAACTGAGACAGCCAAAAAGAGGATGTGAGAATTCAGTGGTGCAGCTAATTGATTTAGCAAGAGAATGACCTGAAAAAAATGTGAAGTACGAGTTTCTCTTCAGAAGGCATTTGTGTGACATACTCATATCTGTTTGAAGCTTCGTTTCAAGCTGGCTACTGTATTTTACATATAAGAGCTTTAGCTATCAAAATTTTGTCATTGACCATGTATTTGGCTGTAATCTACATACAGCAGAAATCCTGTTTCCAAATACACACAGTGGCTTGAAGCAATAAAAATTAAATTAAAAAAAACCATTTCTTCAGCAATTGGCTTTCACAACTAGCTTCTTAAGTGCTTCTCAATTTGGCATTAATTTTATTTGTATGTTTTGTGAGGAATATACTTCCATAATGGTGATTGTACCATCTCTAGAGATTGAAGAAAATATTCTCTTCAAATCTGTAATGACTTCCCTGTGCTATCTCACAGCAGGGGAAAACAGACATTGAACTTTCCTACCATTCTGGTTTTTACTCCTTGAACCTGAAGCAATTATCTATCTGCCCCTGAAAAACAAAATTAAGTACTGTCTGAACTCATGAGCTAACACTGCCTATAAACACAACAGTGCAGATACCAGTATAGCCCATACCTACCAACGAAAGGTTCAGTGGAAGATGAAAAAAAAGAATGCAAAACCCCAAATGCATCATTTTATTCTCCATTATAGAAAGTGTCCATGTACTCAGCAATGAGTTAGGAAAAAAAGCCTGGCTACTCCCCAGGCTCTGGTTTCTCTTGCAGCTGCCCTCTTGCTGTCTCTGCCCAAAGTAGAGCGAAGTCCAGCAAGTCCAGCCCTGCTGCATTGACTCCGCATCAGTACGGCAGCAAGTGACACTGCTGTAAACGTGCTTCAGCCACGTCAGTGGTGGGCCATGGCGTGGCATACTACTTGCAGTAAATAAAACACTTTCTGGGATCCACCCCATCCATTTCTGAATTGGGATAATTTCCTGGCATTACAGTATCACCAAAATTGTTTTTCGTAGAATCACAGAATGGAGTAACAGTGAGAGGAATTAGCATTATATTTACATTCAGTGTTTTCTTAGAATAATTTACAGAAAGAAATTACACGTTTAAGGATTTCAGACTGGCATGACATGATGCACCTCTATCACAGAGCCCTGAGGATGTGAGAAATGCAACACATTGGGTGCCTCCTTTCTTATCACCTACAATAGTTTAAGAGCATCAGGGCCCACAGGAAAAACAGAGCAGTGCCACTCTGCTGCTGTGCAGAGAAAGAAGGGGTTATTTTTCTAGGGAGGGTTGTTGGCATAGTTTTTAAGGAGACAGGAGAGAGACTATGAGATCTGCATGTGTAACTGCCAAGTTCTCCATTTCTTGACTGACAGCAAGAAAAGGGCCACAAACACCTGGGTTCCAGCACACCTAGAATAGCCACATAGGTTAGCTGCTGCAATCCTGATGGAGCAACATTTTTCCTCTGCATAAAAATCACTATAATATACAAAGCATTTTTGCAGAACTCATACAAAAGCTTTGCAGGTTACAGGAGGCTATAGCACTTGGGGTATTTTAACTGCATAGAAACACATCTTCAATTACTCCACTTTTTTCCAGCAAGCAGATTATACAGATACTTACTGTTGGAATAAAGTTGATTTTAACTGTACATTATTTTCACAATAAACAGATAATGCATCATTCTGGTCACTGCCACACCCTTAGTCTAAATCTGATGACATCATTACATGTTTCCAAACGATTAACAGGAACTGTAAAAAACTCAAGCTAGAAGGGATCTCAGTAGGTCACCTCATCCAACCTCCTACTCCAAGCAGACTCTGTCATGAGATCAGACCAGGTTGTTCAGAGCTTCATCAGTAACCCCAGTAACAGGAATATCTGACAGTGAAACAGGTGAAGCTGATTTGTACAGAGGAGCTGTGGATGCCCCATCTCTGGAGGTTTTCAAGGCCAGGCTGGAAGGGGCCCTGGGCAGCCTGATCTAGAGGGTAGCAACCCTTGCCCACCGCAGGGGGGTTGGAATTTGATGATCTTTAAGGTCCCTTCCAAACCAAGCCGTTCTGTGATTCACTTTAAGGCAGACATAAATTTATTGAAATTAGGATTACATGACTGACAAAAATGAATAAAGTGTCATAATTGTGCCTCAAGAATTTAAATAGAAAGTACATGTATGGCTTATATAAAATTTGTTTTAACATATTTTACCATTTAAATAAAAATTATTTGTCTTAGCCCACCCCCCAAATATTCTCTGTCAAACCATCCTTATACCATTACATGAACAATAATTTATGGATATACATTTATCCTATTTAATCAAGTCAAACTCAGCTATGTGCATCATGAAATGAAAACAGCTCCAGGGAAACAGTTATTTTAAAAAAGCCCTGCTTCTTTCACATAGTCTGCAGCATCTGCAACTATCCAGCAATACATTAGAGAAATAAAACAAACTGGAAAAAGTTACATCTTGCTTTCAGTTTCCTGACTGCATTCCTAAGAAAATATTTTGACAAATCAATATTTGTCTCCTCCAGTAGATTTTACCTAATCGTGTTAGCAAAAATTGCAACTATGCTTCAAATAATTACACAACATAAGCACCACAACTATCTCTTAAGATACCTCTCATTATATAAATGTTAACTACTGTGCTGTACATACGTTAGTACATCAGGAGTCTTGCTCCTGAGACACTGAGTCAGTTTTAATTGTTTATGTAGGGTTTTAGCAACACACTTGGAAGCTAGACAGCAACTCTTTGATCTCTAAAACGTTAAATGAGAGACTCAAGTGTATATCCTCAAACCTGCAGGTAATCTGAATTAAGACTCAAACTGAAGGATTTATTCACATTTCAAATGAATTAGACATTTTAAGATGACACTGGCTAACTGATTAGTCCCTTATTCTTGAAGAGAAATAAATCCTATGAAACATTTATCCTGGAAAAATTTTTTGGTAACATTCTGATATAAAGACCTGATTTGCTAACATACTCAAAGAGAAGCAATTTCAATTCTCACTTAAGTCAATAGACACTAAACAGTATACAACTATTCACATAAGAGAACTTGATTTCAGCTTCGCTCTTAAAACTTTCCTCACAGCTAAAAGAAAGGCAGTATTCCAAAGCTGCACCAGCGCATTCTACATAAATACCACTACAAGTGAGAAGTAAAATATAAGCCTTAAGTTATTTTCTTTTCCTTTACATCATGGTATCTTGATTTTTTCTACATTATTTCCAAAAGAAAATAGATTCCTTCACCTCTTTCCTCTTCCACTTCTATAACCACATCTCAGCTTCCCAACCCCTCACCCCAACCTCAATCTAACGCATATATACACACACCTTTTTAAATGATTAAAACAGATAAATTTGGTTTTGAAAACAGATGAAAAGGGCACTAGCACAATGATACAATATATCTACAACATCACTTAATACTCTTGCTTCAAAATGACCTTAGTTTTAAGAGATGTGCTCCTCTATTTAAACACATTCAAAGAAAGCACAAACAGATACCTGAATTTGCAAAGACATTATGATAAAGTCTGCAAATAACCTTAATACAAGGTGAGCCTAACTCAGTGTCTTGACGCGATTCAACTCTAGAACCTCAGGGACCCCCAAGATCCCTCTTTAGTACAAGAAGGAGGCAAGTAAGTAAATTAGACGTTGCCAGACTCCAGCAAACTGAGCATCAGATATGCCTAAAAACACAAACAGAAAAACTGAGGAAGGTCTTTTCAAGAGGACAGGTAAATACACATTCACTGAGCTGAAAATACACAGCTTCCAGCCCCTCCCTGAGCCAAAAGCTCATGAAAAGTCACTCAAGCAAGCAAGCAAGGAGTCTAATTCTACTACCTTCTGTGGCTGAACAACAGAAAAGTGATTATAGAATCATTCAATTGGAAGGGACCTTTAACGGTCATCTAGTCCAACTCCCCTGCAATAAGCAGGAACATCTACAGCTAGATCAGGTTGCTCACAGCCCGGTCTAGCCTGACCGTGAATGTCTCCAGAGACGGGGCTTCTACCACATCTCTGGGCAACTTGTTCCAGTGCTTCACTACCCTTACCATAAAAAATCTTTTTCTTAAATCCAATCTAAATTTGTCTGATTTAAACCTTTCTATGGATGATAGGATACTACAATGATGTAAAATGAATAAAAAGTCTGGAAGAACGGACGGTAGGGTCTACACAAACACCCAGCTTGGAATGCAGCCTCAGTATTTAGTCAACTTCATTGAATGTGTATCACAGGATTTCTCTGATTCATTTTACTGCATTTACCTGCACCTACTTAACTATATTCCTTGCTGTTTAATCTCTATTACATGCAACATGTGGGACAGTAATCCTGAAATCCTCGATTTAGTGTCAGCATACAGCCACCAGTTGACACTTACTCGTGCTACAAATGCCTTACATGCTCAGCACTGGCTGCAGACTTTAGCTTTTAATCGTACCATGACCGCAGAGCCATGCTTCCAAACAGCACGCCTTACAAAAATGAGACATAAGTCCTTTCTTATTTGTCACTTAGTGTAAAAGGGCTGAGAAGTAGATTCAAGATTTCCTCATCTGTAGCTAGCTCCCTAGAATCTTCTCTTTGTTTTAATATTAAAGTCTTATGAGTCTGACAAGAGGAAGACAGAAGAATATTTCAGTTGAGTTTTCAACCCAGTGTCATTGATCATAGGAGGTTATGAGAAGTTTGCATAGTCAGCATAAAATAAAGCTGGATTGTCAATTACAGGGAACATTATTCATACTTACACGTAATTGAGTTCATAATATAATTAACTTTAAAATGAGAACTGCAAAGTTTCTCCATACGGAGTAAAAATAACTGATTATTTTACTATCTACTGAATGAGGACATGTATCTTCCTGAATTCATGAGTGCTGTCACTCTGAATATCCCTACACTGCTAGCTGTCAGTCAGACAGAGCCAGGTGTGGCTCATGATTCAAGACTTCTGTATAACACCGTCTATGGTGCTAGGGAACACCTGCCCATCCAGCACAAGTTTGGATGCTCTCTGAATCACAAGGCAGCCTTTAAAAAAAGAGTCTGAAAAGAACATCTAAAGATGAGATGTAGTCACTGATCATCTCAGTGGGATGGTAGTAATTCAACATTGTCACTGGCATTGCTAAGTTTCAGAATGAATATCCTGCTAAACACAGTAAGATTACACATTATAGCAGCATCCTCAGTTTTGACCTACCTTTGAGCTCACACAAAAGACAAATATAACCCCCACCTTGCTCATACTTATCTGTCATCTCCCAACATATTTTGTGATGAACCTGTGAATTTTCAATTCACAGTGTTATTGTCTACAGAAACAACTTGAAATCATTAAAATAGATATACAGTGTTATTCTCAAATTTCAATGAGTAGAAATTTCCATTATTTAAATGAAATAAAACATACAGGTTGCTTTCTTCTGGGTTTTGATCAAGCTTCCTCTAGAATACAGAAGATTTGCAATCAGAAACATCGGTTCTATATAGAAGCACAGAGACAAAATATTCATTTGACTCCTTATCTCGAACCACTATTGTCTTTCTATTAGATCCTTTACTGGACAGCACAGACACATTAGAAAGAAAATTCTGACGGTAGAGTTGACAAATGTTTTACAATGTCCTGTTATACATTTGAAAGAGAGTCAGAAACAATTAATTTCATTTGTTCTTAATGATGGAACAAGAAGAAACACTTCAAGTTGCGGTACTAAAACATTAGCATCTCTACCAGAGGAAAAAATTATAGCCACTAGCTCATTAAACAACATGCCAAGTGAAGTTACAGACTCATTACTGTTTGAAACATGACACTCATCAGAGAAACCAGAAGTAATAAATCCGTCTTGCCAAACTGGTAACTGATTGTCCATAAATTTCAGGACAAAAATATTCCAGAACTGAAATGGTTTGATTAGATTACAAAAATTACTTGTTAGCACAATTTGAATTATTTGGTTTAGTCAGTAATAATTAACAAAAGAAATGCTATTCTAAATAGCCTCCTCAAAGATTACTAGACTGGCAGTGTATTTAATAAAGCTTTTCATTATAAACCTCCCCTTATTCTCCTACTGTTTTGAAATTCATAACTTCTGAGAATGTATTACAGTTTGGGGCAGAAAATAACATCACTTCGATTGTAATTTTACCATATATTTTTTATACACAAACAAAATCAATACTGCTTGCTTGCCCTTTATCCCACTCTATACCTTAGCTGAGGAAAAAACACCAGCTGGCAGAGGAATAAATGCAGCCTCAGGCAAGTACTAAAGCAGTGGCAGCTGACCAGCTGCCACACTTAGCTCCTGTACAGTGAGAGTGTCGGGTAGCAGCAGGAGGCAGGGTGCTCTCTAAGTGCAGGAGAGCTGGCAGCTTGATGACAGACCACCAAGCACCAGGCATGGGTGCTAGCCAACTCCAGGTTAGAAAACCCAGAGGACAGTTCAACGGGAGAGCTGGCACCAGCCACAGACACTGTGTCTCAGGCAAGGACTGAGGGTCTGAGTCTGGGCTGAAGAGGGCTCTTGGGCCTTGGACACTAGGGAGCCTGTTCATGACCTCAGGGTTCTGATGCTCAGCTTCTGCCAGCAAAATACATCGCTTCAGGTTTTGAAGACAGGAGAACTTTAAAGTTCTGACTTCTGAGTTCTGAAAATTGAACAACTTCACCTCAACCAGGCTAACTTCCACCAGCATGATGCATTCAGTAGAGCACAGAGCCATATTGTACCTAAAATGGGCTCCTTGTCAGACTTCTGGCATGCTGGGAAGAGGCTCCCAGCATGCTTCAGTGATTTATGTAGATGATACAGAAGTCTACAAGAACCAAAGTTAGAACTGTGAAAATATTAACTTTAGTGGCATGCATGTGTTAATTTTGAGGGAAATAAATTAGCAAGGGGTGTAAACTGAGAGTAAAGATCAATACGGCAGCAGCAAGCACTGCTCTGCTTACTTTGTAAGCACTGCCTTTGAGCAAGTTTCTTTTGTTTAGGAAAGGGAATACAGGGTCTGATATTTAACCCTAAAACTCATCAATTTTCTTACAGAGATCTCAAGCCTTACACTGAATGGCTTTCAGAGATGAAACATCAAGATACCAGCATTGAAGCTTCAATAACCATCCTCTCATGGACAGAAAAGCAGCTGGCAGGTTGGTGAACAAACAAACTCAGACCAGCATATCACTTCAGTGATATGGTTCACTTCAGTGTCAAGGACAACTCAGTTTAACATGGAGGTGTTTTGAAAAGATTATAGAAAAGAAATATGTCGAAAAAAATAAAAGATAATATCTTTTTCGCGGAAAAACTAGTTGTAAAATAACAACTAAAGTTGCAAAGACTGACAATTTAGCAAGGTACTTTCTTCTTCTTAGATATTAAAGTTAATTAAAATTGGTGAAGTCATGGAGTCATTTGTGACCTATTCTAAATGTAATATAATTTCATCTGAAAAGCATGAAATTACTTTGCCTATATCTATCACTTCAATTCTTGATAACTATTATAGTCATTCAATAATCCAGTTACTGTAAATTACATTGCAGAAGTAGTCTCGTGCAATAGCCAAAATAGAAAATATTTGTGGCATTGTCTGCAGAACATTAATGAATCCAAAGAAATTTACTTTGCAAACTAAAAACGACAACAACAACAACAAAAAACCCTTCCATTTGACTTCCGATAACACATATATCTGAAAGCGTTTGAATTGTTGCAGAATAAAACACTCTTAGAACTCTTTTAACATTTTCAAATGCTAGAGTTGAAGTGTGTACTGAATCTAGAATGTGATACTAAAGCTGGCTTCTAATATAGTTTGGAAGGTGCTAATTTTGACACCAGTAAACAGGCCTCTAGCACTCCTGGAAACTGGCTGAACAAACTTCCAGGAATGCAGGAACACCATATGTGTTTGTGTAAACTTCCATTTTGCGGTGCCCAACACAATCTTAAGGCTACAAGAGCATAAAATGCTTGACTGGGATGATAAAGCAGGGAAAGTAAATACAGAATTCTTTAATTTTCCAAACTCTTCCAATCAAATTTAAAAACACAAATAATAATAATAATAAAAATATTAGTTAATAAATGTCCTGACTTGGAGCACGAGCCTGGATCAATGATGAGTTTAGAAAATTAGTAGCAGTGACTCTCACTGAAATTAAAGCATCTCACAGAAATCATAGAGACCCAATATTGATGCCACAAAAGTATAACTATCCACGTGGAATGGTCATTATTATAAGGACGAAAATGAGACAAGAAATAATTAAGCTTTAGTTGCTAACGTAAGTTGCGAAGTAACTGCAGATGTGATTTACTCAGATATCTACCCAGCATTTCACAAAGAAGAGATCTGCTTAGTTTTTTACTGCTTGAGATAAATATTTCATTTATATCTAGAAAACTAAGACAACCACAGCTGCAAAAGGAAAAAATGCTGAAAATAATGTCTCACTCTTCTTGTTCTTTTCTATTATTTTTCTACATATTTTGCTCAATTCATTTCTTTCCTTTTACATTTTCTATTTTAGTAAGTTTTTCATCTTTTTGAATGCATATAATTTTTCAAGTTTGCTGTTTTTCTTTCCTAGTCTAAAAAAATGAAAAGACAAGAAAAAAAGAGTTGAGTTTTCAAGTTAATGGTTTGAGTGCCTCTGCTACAATGAAAATCTTTGAGAACATGACATACTGCTGGTGAGGCCACATCCGGAATACTGTTTCCAGTTTTGGGCTCCCCAGTTCAATAAAATGTAGGCATTTTCTGGAGAGAGTCCAGCGGAGGGCCCCAAAGATGATGAGGGGCCTGGAGTATCTCCCTTATATGAAAATGCTGAGAGACCTGGGTCTGTTCAGCCTGGAGAAGACTGAGACGAGATCTGTATTACTGTATATGAATACGTAAAGTTCAGGAGTCAAGTGGATGAGACCAGGCTCTTTTCAATGACGTGCAGTGACAAGACAAGGAGCAATAGGCAAAAACTGGAACACAGGAACTTCCATACAAATGCGAGGAAGAATTTCTTTACTGTGAGGGTGACAGAGCACTGGAACAGGCTGCCCAGGGAGGATGTGCAATCACCTCCAGAGATACTCAAAACACACCTGGGTGCTTTCCTGTGCAACCTACTGGAGGTAACCTGCTTTAGCGGGGGAGTGGGCTGGGGGATCCCCAGAGGTCCCTTTTGACCTCGGCAATTCTGTGATTCTGTGAAGTTAACTCTCCTTCTCCATCTTCCCAACATGCTCACTGTTCCCAACCCATCCACCCACCTGATAGCAGCCTTCCAGTACCTGAAGGGGGCCTACAGGAAAGCTGGGGAGGGGCTTTTTACAAGGATAGATAATGACAGGACAAGGGGTAATGGTTATAAACTGGAAGAGGGTAGATTTAGACTAGATATAAGGAAGAAATTCTTCACTGTGAGGGTGGTGAGACACTGGAACAGGTTGCCCAGAGAAGTCGTTGATGCCCCCTCCCTGGAAGTATTCAAAGCCAGGCTGGATGGGGCTTTGGGCAACCTGGTCTAGTGGGAGGTGTCCTTGCCCATGGCAGGGGGGTTGGAACAAGATGATCTCTAAGGTCCCTTCCAACCTGAACCATTCTATGATTCTATGATTCCTGAAGAGCTTGTACCCATCTCTTCTGGTGCTCCAGTTGTGCAAACTGTTCAACCTTATTGTTGTCCTGAAACTACACACACGGCTCTTGTTTCTCATGCTTATGACAGCATCTTCCTTTATAGCAGTGGCATTAGTTTTAATATTTGAGTTGAGACACAGATAAATATGGCAAGGATTCCTTTGAATCTTCTAAATAAATATGTTATAGGCGCAGTACAAAAGTTACTTATATTTTTGGGCTGAGAATTTTCTTCCATTTCCTGTGTTACTCTGACAAGGAATAATTAAGAAAGTACTTGCATATATGCCTCAAACAGATTCACAGTTATAATTAAGTGAATTTTCTATACTGTTTTAATCTTGCCTGTTAAAGGAAAAAATCCCTCCAGCCCCTCACTAGTCACTAGGACTTTATACCATCAGGTTCTTGCTTTTAAAATAATCAGAGAAAAATTATTCTAGTAGAATAGCACTTATGAAAATTAATGAACAGCACATTCAAAATCAAAACTTGTATTTTCAAGAAATGCATACTTTCAATACTTCAGCAAAAAATTTTAGATTATCTTCTAACTTAGAAAGGCTGATGCCACAACCTTCTGATTAGAATTTTGGCACCATCCTTTCTGATCTTAGAGTAGATTACAGTTCACATACCAAAACAGAAGTTTATTTAAGAGAACATAAAACAGACCTGGACACAAGTAGCATCACTGCCCTAGCGTAGAATCATAGAATCCTTAGAGTTGGGAGGGACCTTTAAAGGTCATCTAGTCCAACTCCCGTGTAATGAATGTGGACATCTACATCTAGATCAGGTTTCTCAGAGCCCCATCCAGCCTGACCTTGAATGTCTCCAGGGATGGGGAATCCACCACCTCTCTGGGCAACCTGTTCCAGTGCTTCATGAACCTTACTGTAAAAAACCTTTTCCTTCTATCCAATGTGCCCCCCCTTTTAGTTTGAAGCCACTCCCCCTTGTCCTGTCACAACAGACCCTGCTAAACAGTCTGTTCCCTTCTTTTGTATAGCCACCCTTTAGATACTGAAAGGCTGCTATCAGGTCTACCCAGAGCCTTCTCCAGGCTGAACAGCCCCAACACTCTCAGCCTGTCCTCATAGGGGAGATACTAACAATTATCATATGAATAAGCTCTTCCCTCAGTTAGATGGCTTCTTCACCCTTGGATGAACAGCGATTGTAATAATCCTTTCTCTACAGACTTCTTCTGCAGCTCAGACAAATTTAAAGATTATTCTTAAGTTTATGTTTTATCATAAAGTGTAGCGAAACTGGCTGAAAAACTCAAGGGGCATAGAACAAGAAAAATCTGTCATTTAGTTCCCTATTTCATACTAATACACAAAAACAATATTTAACACCAGCTCTGCATTTAGTGGGTAAGTCATCTTTTTGAAACTCTTTTAATATTAGGTTTTCAGCATCTAAAACACTCAAAGTGTGTCCATGAGCTCCTTTATGCTAGGTTTGAAGAAGGTTTGAAGTTTCCAGTCTTTTACTCCACTCTTGTCAGAAAGACTGCACCTAAGGAGCTACGTTCAACATTACAAAAAAAAAAAAAAAGAAAAGCAAAACAGAACATAGTTCTTTGCTTATTATTAAGAAGATACATTATGATCCTACATCACTTAGATGCAAAATTTTCCTTGATCAAGAAGATAGATGTCATATCCCAATCTTTATTTAATTAACTCTGAAAATTGAGGCTTCCTTTATTCTCCTTTATAAAGTAATCCCAGTAATCAAAAATCTCTGGAGAAGAAGGCAGAGAGTGAAGAATATTTCATAATACCTAAAACTGTACTCTTCTAAAAACTGTCTCATTTAGAGGAAAAGATATTGGGTGGTAAAGCAATGCAGCTTTTGAAGGTTGGCCTTCATCTCCTCATGTTTACTAAAACTGGAACAAGTGATAAACACCATCACCATGAAAGTACACAGGAGCAGACTTCTCTGATGACTTTGTGCATGTCTAAGGAGTGAGATTTCACAATTTAACTGGAGAAAGTCCTGGGCCATTTTAATCAAGGGAACTGGGCATCCTGACCTCATATATAAGGTAGATATTTCTGATATCTCATTCTTGAAGAGGCAGACTGTCCCAGCTCTGACTGAAACTTAGCTCCAGAAAGTTCAAAGTAGAAAAATATAAAACATATGCACATACATATATATGAGTGCTAATGGCATTCTATATGTCATTCCACTCCTGAAAGACTTTCTGATTTCTGAATCACAAATCCCCCAGTTTCCTTTTCTGAAAGGGAAAAAAAAAAAAAGGGCAGAAAATTAAGTGGAATGATTCTCCCCAACAATTCATGAAATAAAGTGAAAAGCAATTAATAATCCTGTTCCTTCCACATACACCAAGCAAACTGCATCTCTGGACTTTGTTAGTGTATGTGGTTCTGAATACTCTTTATAGCATATGCTACATAGAAAGCACAGAAGTAGTTCTAACTCCAATATTGACCCTGATGTCACTGCTATAAAAAATAATGGTTAATTATTTAAACTTTTTTGTGATCGATTAAAATTTGAACCTGTTAATAATACGCTGAATGAGGAGATCATACACAGAATGTTCACTTCGAAATCATACAAAGGGATTTTGCCCTCACAAAATTTGGAAATATGAATGCTAAAGAACAACCTAACAGTGTCAAGGAGACAAAGCCACATTCTAACACAAAGAAACATCAACAAAAACATTGGAATCCTTTTACCAGAAAAGAAATTGGATGATTAGGGAAAATCAAAAGCTGAACATAAGTCAATGATGTATTTAATGCTCCAGAAAATATAATTAGGGGTACCACGAGATATGTCTAGACAAATCCTGCTCAATTCACCATATTGACCAGGACACAGTTGGCGTTCTGTAAGCAATTCTTATAGACGGATATGGGCCAACTAAAGAAAGTCAAGAGTAAAGAAAAGGCATGATTTAAAGCGTGAGAGGACTAATACTGCTTATACTGTAGAAGATATATTAACATCTTCAGATATGTAGAAAACTGCTGCAAAGAGCAAATACCCTACTGCAAAAAAACAAACAGCAGTCCTCAAATGCAAAAAAAATAAAAAGTAAAGCCAAAGGAGTAAAGAAATGCAGATTAATAATCTTGCTTTGATACTGATCAGTTTTTTGCTCCAGGTGCCAGGGAGCAGATGGAGTGGGCTGCTCCAGCAGGAAAGGTGAGCAAGGACCCCAGGGTGAGACAAGGGCAGTGACCTTAACCACCAGAAGCATGTCCCAGAGTACGCAAGCAAGAAAAGTCGTATAAAGTATAAAGACAAAGTGCAACATCAAAGCAAAGAAACTAGCAAGAAATGTTTATAAACAGGCATAGGTAATGCATGAACAAGAAACATTCCGATTCTGCTTTAACTTGACCAAATCAGAAAGCTCTCTCTCAGTTGCATCATAATAAAAAAACAACACTGTCATATTCTTAGTTCTTTTCACTATTACTACATTTAGAGTAGTGATTGGCAGTCAAGATATTAGCTAGATCTGGAAATCTGCAACAGGAATTGAGAATAACTGGGAATTTAGTCGTCAGGGCACTGCAGTCACATTCATATACTGCTTTTTGCAGGGAGAAAAAGTCCTACCTTACTGCTAGGTTGCGGATGCTATCTCCTGTTCAGAGATACTCTTAAACCAGAATTAAAGTCTGCACATTCTTTTCAAAAGTCTTTAAGTCTACTCTCCTCTCAGTCCTTATTTCTTTATTTCTTCTAATTAATTATGAAGAATATTTTTCCCTAGGAGAAAGTTGATGTTTTCCATGCCTCAAAGATTACCCAAATCTACTGCCTGGAATATTCTTCAGTAACCTGCTCTGCCTCACTCAAGAAGCAGGAGCTAAGTCCTTTACAGAGTTCTTCAGTTTGTGCAACTGGGGGAATTTGCAAATCAAGAAAATATTTTCTGTTGTACATCTCATTACACATTTGAGAGTAATACTCAAAATCAGACCCTCTCAAAGACAAGAAAATTTGAAAGGATTAGGAAGACAGTGTAAGAGAAAGAGCTGTCAACATTTATTCATTCAGCCTGGTCTACAATAATATGCATGATATTAAAGCTTGAAGATTCTAAGGAAAGTTTAGCAGGAAGAGACAGATACTGTCCTCATTTGTACACTACTGGATGAAAAACAAGAGACACAAAAAGATGTTAATAAGAAAGCTGCCTCTTTTAATCAGTTTGAATATGAAAATATACAATGAAATTTACTGAGACTATGTTCAAACAGACTAGTAATGTAGAAGAAGTAGATCTGCAGAGCAAAACTGTTTTTTGTCAAGGACTCAACACTTCTACCATGAGCACTTTGCTAAGGTTCTATTTTGGACTTGATATTGCATAGTCCCTCAGACTGAACCCTCGTTGGTAGCTGCAATTAATCAGGTGCCTTCCTTTTAGAAAGAAAGAAATTCAGCTAGGTGTTGCCATTTTAGTTCAAAATAGAGGTACATGTTTGGAAGTAAATCTCTTCGAGTCATCCTCATTTATTTATCATGCTGTACTTTGCATTGTAACATGGTCTCAGGGCATATGAGTTAGATTATTTTTAGGTGGAATTAACCTCAGTGGAGGCATGCTGCAGAGCACACCTGGAGAGCCAAGCCACTAAAAGGCGTGCAATCTGCAGGATTAGGCTATAGCTAATCTGTAATAAATCCCCAGAGATCCATACAGCATGAATGTTCAGTGCCTCTGTCCTACTCCACTCTGTCTACTCCTATTTAGATGTGTTACTTACCAATATCAGAGGTACCTTTTCTGCACTCCAAAACACTTTACAATGCAGGATGCAGGACAGCAAATAGGGATGATAATGAGATTCACACAAAAAGCACATTTCTAATCCAAATTAAAATATTAATATGTATGTTTTAAGATGAAATAAAGACTCCTTGGAATGGGATATTTTCCATCACAGTTTTATGCTTTATTCTACAAAGTACATAAATACTTGTTTGTTTTGAAAACAGTTTTCTTCTCATTTTTACTCAGCTCATTGGTGGTTAACTCCCCTGAATAAAAAGGTCAGCAAGTCTCAAACAATTCTGAGCACATCAGGTTAATATCACTGCCAAATAGGACAGCTACAGTCTAAGTAGCAACATCTATGCTAGTAAATAAAGCACCTAGGGGCCTGGAGGTCAGCTGGCAGTGCAAAGCTCGAATCACTGAATCTAAACTTTTTGCACTCTTAAAAGACATTAATACCTCAATTGTGCTGTCCACACAAATGTTCCCAAATTAGAGCCTGGACGCTGTCTGAAAGACTGCTAAGTAGCTCAAGACAAAACTACGCTAAGGAAAATGCTGACAGGTTAACACTATGATCAAATGCATTTGAGTGTGTTATGGTTTGACTTAGCAGATAGCTGAGTTCCACACAGTTATTCACTCACCCTCCCCCTCCCCAAATGGGACAGGGGAGAGAAGTAGAGAGATATGCAGTAAAATGCGNCTTGAAGCCATGCCATGGTCCTCTTATTGTAGCTGGTAGCCAGCAAGAGCCGCCTACAGAACATGGAGGACACCAAACCTATCTTCAGCTTAATATTCTGCTTCTATAGCAGTTATTTGACCAAATTCAATGAAATTCCCAAACCTTGAGGTATGGCTGTATGTCTAAATACCACCAGTGGAGAGATTAGAAGACTAAGAAGTTTTGAAAAACTGAGAAAAGTTGTTATGTTCCAGTTAACTGAAACGTCCATCAAAACAATCTTTGGAGCTCATTAGTGAAAGTACCTTAAATACAAATAAGAACATGAAATTAATTCAACAAGATATTTGATCAGCAAATACCAAGCAAGATGATGTGTGGCTATTTAGACTGCAATTTAAAATTATTGTATCTAAATTTTTATTCTGTGAAATAATATTTAAAGCAATTATTTTTCATGATATTGAAGACTTCTCAGTATTTCTTGCAGATCATATGGAGAGTACACAAGCTACTGTTAAGATTCTTCTTTTGGCCACATCCAATATAAGAGAGAGAATTAGCTCTCAGTGAGCAGATGCGCTCCTAACAAAACATCAACGCCACAAATAAAAACAAAAGATTACAGTCAGAGAAATGACTCAGAGAAAAATACTATCCTTATCCCTAAATAACGTTTCCTCATCTTCCACTCTTTCAATTACTTAAGTGGAGAAGATCCCTTCTCCCTAGGACAAGAGTTTTTCATTTATTTTGGTAATATTCTCTTGACAGGAGTCTTTGCCAAAGTTTCACAAAAATTCTTGAAAAATAATGATGCTTTACAAAACAGTATGCTTTTTACTACCTCTGAATTCCATCCAAAAGGAATTTATAGAATTACATGCTCATGTCATGCCTTAGTGCCTTAAGCCATGGCAGAAGGCTGGTGAGTTTGTTTTATTTATTTTTCTTCAGCCCAGATGTACTGAGCTAAGTCATAAGTTTTGTAGTGACACATAGTCTGGAGGTAATTTTCAAAGCAAAAATGCCTCTCAGAGGAGACAGCACTAATTGCTTAAAAAATATACACGAAGCATTCTTCACACTTTTTTGTGGCACTTGGCAGTGAATCACATATTAGACTAATAGAAATGTTAAAAAATTTAAAAAATGAAGTCTTCATTTTATGCTACAAATTGATGAAGCATGATGTTTATGTGGAACAGAATTAGACTGACCCTGTTCAGATTAAAATGACACTAGAGTTATGAGAATTACGGAGTCAACTTAAGCAGTTTTACTACGTTTAATTATATTTAGCTACAAAACCTACTTCCAACAGACATTAAGTTAACCTTGCTGACACTTCTCAAAACCTATTGAAAGCTGAAGAGAAGAAACACAGCTATCAGAGATTAAAGTATGGACTTTCCTTACTACAGATACAAATCCCTGAGGTGTAGGCAACTCCTGGCTGACTGCTCACTTCTTCTTTCACATTTACACCCTTTAATAACTACCCTAAAGTCTACCCTCCAGTAACGTTTCTGTTCTTTAAAAATAAGTATATTTCTCCTCTCTTTTTTTTTTTTTTTCCTGCATCTTGTCAACCAGGATGACTAACACTGAAATGGGCACAAAGTAGATGTTCAGTTACTGAGAAAGCCAGAAACTCTTCTTTAGAGGGGTAAAGCAAAGTCTATGAAGTAGAAAGGAGCAGAAAAAGTAAAATGCAGATGTAGACAATAACAGTAGAGAGCAGCTTGTTTGCCCTGTTCCCCTCCACCCCTTCTGAATTAAGTATGCAGTGAACTAAAAAATGAAGAAGTGATAAAAGCAAAATCAAGTCTGGTTATTTATGTTTTTTTTGTTTTTGTTTTTACTTAGAGTCAGTACACGATTACCCATTCTCTTCTCTTTCATGACATCTGAAAGAAGAATATTCTTGGGAGCATTAGTCACAGATGATTCCAACTGCCACAACACTGCTCTTTGTAACAATTACAAATCTGATTTTTGTTTTCTTTCTCTAAGAGTTCAATTACAGGTAGTAAAAGACAGGAGAAGGAAGCATTCTTCCAAGCTACAATTTATAGTGTCTGGCTGTCAAAATGAAGAGAAAGCTCTTCTGGGTTGTGTACGTCAATCAGATCTGAACAATTACAGTTCATTAATTCTCATCAGTAAATTGTTGTGGTACTATATTGACAATTCAAATTTCAGATTTGTTTCCTGAATTACCTCCCTTTTAAAGCCACAGACCACAGAATCACAGAGTAGCTTGGGCTGGAAGAGGCATTAAAGACTATCTTGTTCCAGCCCCCTGCTCTGAGCAGGGTTGCCACCCGCTAGATCAGTCTGCCCAGGGCCACATCCAGCCTGGCCTTGAATACTTCCAGGGATGTGGCATCCACAGCTTCTCTGGGCAACGTGTTCCAATGCCTCGCTACTCTCACAGTGACGAATTTCTTCCTAACATCTAATCTAAACCTACTCTCTGTCAGTTCAAAACCATTACCTCTTTTCCTGTCACTATACTCCCTGGTAAAGACTCTCTCCCCATCTTTCCTGTCGGTCTCCTTTAAGTACTGCAAGGCCACTTGCAACCCCTGGAGCCTTATCTTTTCTAGGTCAAATAACACCAATCTTTCTTCAAATAATATAAACCCAGCCTTTCCTCATAGCAGAGATGTTTCAGCCCTCTGATCACCTTTATGACCTTCCTCTGGACCCACTCCAACAGCTCCATGTCTTTCTTGCACTAGAGGCCAAGGACTGGACACAGAACTCCAGGCGATGCTCACAAGGGCAGAGTAGAGGGTGACAATCACCCTCGCCCTGCTGGCCACCTCATGGTCCAGGATACAGTTGGCCTTCTGGGCCACAAGTGCACATCTCATCCATCAGAACCCCCAAGTTCTTCTCCTCAGTGCTGTTCTCAATCCATTTATTATCCAGTCTATACTCATGTCTGGAATTGTCCCAACTCAGATGCAGCACTTTGCACTTGGACATGCTGAACCTCATTCAGTTCACATGGAACAACTTCTCAAGCTTGTCCAGGTCTCCTTTGATGGCATCCCTTCCTTCTGTTATATCAACCATATGACTCAGGTTGGGGTTGTATGCAGACTTGCTGAGGGTGCACTCAATCCCACTGCCTATGTCATTAACAAAGCTATTACACAGATCCCCAGGAGTACCCACTCAAAGCAAAATACAGCAGACTTCTTTCTTGATGGAATCAGTTATCTTTTATGAAAAGATCACTTTGCTTTTGAAAGTCCTTGGAGATCATTACATCTCCAATCTTGAAGGCTTCAACTGAGTTGTGATGGTGCCATATTTTGGTTCCTGCCACATTTAACAGAGAAAAAACACAAATATTCAAATTCTGGAAGTGCAACTTCTATGAAGAAATTAATTTTTGAAAAGAGAAGAATAGATTTAAGCCTTATCTTCTGAAACTTCTTAAGCAAAAAGGGTGATATGTATCTAATTTCAGACAACTGGGATCAAAGACGTAAAAATGTAAACAGTAAATAAATTGATCCATATTCAGTCTCTGTCATCCTTCCCCTGGCAATGACACTATGTGATAAATTAGTAATTTAACTTTAAACTGAGCTGGTGTCACTTGTTAATTTTGGCTAGAATAAAACTCGGTAATTTTCTAACCTAAAATAAGCATGGACCAAGGAAATTCTAAGTTTGTGTGGAGTTAACTGCAATGGGTTAAATTTCATCTATTACCTACAGACTATCTGAAGACTAAGAAGTTTTTCATTTAGGGCATATTATGTCCATGTAGCATGTAAGTTTAATAGGCAGTATGAATAAAAACGCAAATTGTAAATGGAATTATTTGTAACAGTAGTTCTGTGATGATCATTGGGAAGAAGCATCATATAACTTACTCCATATACAATACAGTTCTTGTCAGAAAACAACATTTTTTTTTCTGTTCCTATTTTTAATATATTACAAGAAAAGATACAGACAGGAATGCACATTTGTTCCAGTAGAATCAAAGATTCCTTTAATGATCACAAAATCCTGAATAACAGACTTGGAGATTTTAATGCTGTAAAGTTACTCTTCAAAGCACACTTAAAAGTCTAATCCTTTTATGTAATGTCATTTTTCTCTTACTTTTTTTTAAAAACAGCACATCCAGCATATACACCATATGACGCACCAGATGCCTTAGTAATTAATTCATCATTTAAATGAAAAGTACAATAAATAGTTGTATAAAAGTGTGTTGATGCAACTGATAAATATGCTGATGTTTTATAACTAGAAACAGAAAAGACTTGATATAGCTATAGCTTTTAATAAAAAAAACAAGATTGTCAGACTGAACTGGCAACATACCATAGAAACATAGAATAACCCAAGTTGGAAGGGACTGACAAAGATCACCAAGTTCAGCTCCTGGCTCTACACAGGACCACCCAAAATTCAAACTCTATGTTTGAGAGCATTGTTCAAACAACAGTCCTTGAACTCTGGCAGCTTGGGGCTGTGACCACTGCGCTGGGGAGCCTGTGCCAGACCTCAACCACCCTCTGGTGAAGAATCTTTCTGTAACACCCAACTTGACCCTTCCTGATGCAGCTCCATGCCATTCCCTCAGCTGTCATCAGAGAGAAGAGCTCAGCACCTGCCACTCTGCTCCCCTTGTAAGGAAGCTGTATGCCTGATGCCTGAATAGTGCCCAAAATACCAAATCAGAGAACAGCTGCAGCAAGTTGGGATGGATGGGGAAAAATGTAAACAGGGGAAAGTTATTTGGTAGGAGGCTGGACAGGCAAAAATGGCACCTGGTAGGGCTTTGGGAAGACCAGGATCAGGCCAGGCTGACTGCTAGGAAACTCTGACACTGTGGTAGCACCAGAGGGCATGCAGAGGTACAGCGCTGGTGCTGGCTTCAGTGCTGTGGGGCTGGACAGGCTTTCCCAGGATGACAGCACGGAGCAAAAGGTTTTGATGTCACAAAGTCATGGTGTGTGACACCACTGGGCAATAGATTGTGACCTCAATATATGCCCTCCACTGCTTATATCGGGGCACAGCAGAGCCTGGCCCAGCCTAGCTTGTTCCTGGACTCTGGCTGAGTCTGTTTATGAGGCTTGTAGGCTTTAGCTAGGATTTCCTTGGGTTGTGCTGTGGGATTCTGAGAGCTGTTCTCAGTGCCCAACCCTGCAGTACTGCCTGTGTTTCCCCAGATCTGACTGGCTCAGGCAGCTAGAACAGGGCGGGGACGCTGAGGTCCCCTGGTGTGGCTGTGAGGTGGATGCTGGGGCTCAGAGAGCTGCCAAGGCCACAGCCACAGCCTAGTCCCGTGCTGACATGGTGCGTGAGATGAGCCAGACGCAGGGTTGGGAGGGCTTCCCACTGAAGGACCTGGGCACTATTGCTGCCTGACCCTGTGACAGACACTGGCCACGGCCTCTTGTTTCTGTGGTGCACAGCACCCACTGCAACACCCACTGCAGTGTTGCCAGCAAAGGGAGCAGCTCATCATCCTCAGCTCCTCCACACCTGCAGCAGCATGAAGAACATAGCCATGGAGGAGGCATGGTCATAATTCTTTCTGCCATGACATGAGAACTGATGGGGCCTATCTGGCTCCCTGTAACCACACATTCTGCCTCAACTGCATCCTCCAGTGGGCCAGGAGGAAACTCAACCGCCCTCTCTGTCAGAGGCTTATGAGTTCCATAAAATTTTCAATACAGGTTGATGACTTAAGTGTGTGTCATCACACTTCTATCAGAATCCACAGCTGAGCACAGTCAGATAGCCTCCCTGCAGGGCACTGTCAGCATAAGCCCTGGACCATCACGCAGCCCTGCACGTTCTGATGAGGACAAGTTCCCTGGCTCTCCTAGCACAGCTCCTCCTGGAGATTTCAGGGAACATCTCACCATGCCCATCCTCAATGAGATGAAGGAGCCCCATAGGGAGATGGAGCAGAAAGCAGTGGCAGGGTCCCCCTCCACTCCTAATCAGGGCAGGGATCGCTCATCTGTAGCTGCCCTGGCACCCCAAAAAAGAGGAGGGCCAGCAGCACACAGGATGCTTCGCAACCCTGTAAGTGGCCACCTCCTCTGTGCCAGGGCTTACACTATTCTTTAAGAAAAACAAACAAACAAAAATACAAACAACATGACAATTCCAATGACGTCTTGGTCTTACTCAGAGATCAGAGCAGAGCATTTGGGTGCTGCTAGCAATGGTCTGTGTGTTGCAAGCTAGGGGGCACAAGGGTTTCTGGTTCAGTTGTCCCCAACAAGTCCTATTGGGTCATATTACTGTCACCAGAGAACAGAGATCAGCCCCTGTTCCTCTCCCTCTCTAGTGAGGAAGCTGTAGGCCATCATGAGGCCTCCCCTCAGCCTCCTCTTCTCTGGGCTGAACAAACCAAGGGACCTCAGCTGCTCCCTCATACAACTTGCGCCCTGGACCCTTCACCATTTTTGTAGCCCTCCTTTGGATATTTCAACTGTATGCTAAAAATGAACCCATATCATGGTTTACGGTACATCTTTACATTGGCGTTTACTCATGACTCATGAAGGGTACCAAAAGAACAACTAAGTGTTACATTTACTGAAACACTGCATAAAACAGAACGATATAGGAAAAGGTGTAGCACAAAATTAGGTTATAATCCCTGCTTGAAGAGAATATTTTACCAGTACAGAAGAAACTTGCATTTTATTAACAGAACCACATTGATAAGTAATTCCTTAAGCCTTTCTAAAAACGTGACTTAAAACTGTTAAATGGGATTTGTATGGAAAGATATGTGCCCATGAATTTCTTTGCAGTATCTAGGTCTTAGCTGCAGGCAGTGAAACAAATGAAAAAAAAGAAATCTCTCTCTTTGCCTGTTGATTGAAAAGCCTTTTCTGGAGAGGAAGATGGCAACACATGCTCATAATAAAGACTTTTCAAACACGAACGCACCTTCATGATATCGAATAAGAGATCAGTTTTTGTGTTTTCCTCCAATCAACTTAGTAGTCTTACACATACTTAGAGGAGGAAGAGCTTTCATAGAGGAAACAAAATAAAATACTCATCACTATCTCCCATGTTACTTAAGACAGTTTTTAGTGTGCATGTTTGTTTGTCTGTGTAACGGAAAAGGTCCCAAACTCTCACAACTACGCCATTTGCTCTTCTCTTTCTTTAGTCCCAAGGATTAACAAGGTCACATACAGTAACCACTTCATTTCTGCAACCACACACCTTTCTACCTTTTATCTTCTCTCTTGGTTTCCCTGCACACAGTATCTAATCCTGCTGACTACGCCAAGTGTAACGGAAAAAGGTCCCAAAACTCTTATGACTAACACCATATGATCTTCTCTTTCTCTCCCCAGCTCCTTTCCAGTCTTCTCACCAATCCTCCCCTTCTCTTAAACTCCAGCTTCTTTTCCTCAGGCTTCTCCCTTCTCTGCCTGGCTGGCCTTTATATCTAAGCCTGAGGCAACCCTGCCCCAGGTCCACCCCTTCCTGTCACACGTGGAATTGACCTACCTGTATTCCCCAGGCCAGCCACACCCCTCCACCATGTGCTCAATCATCAGTTCATGCTGTGATCAACTGTTTCCCTACAGTCTGTTTAATATATTCATGTTACATATTAGCTTTTAGATTTTGTATTATAAATCCATATTCTCAGTGATGTTAAAATACTGGTCCTGATTCAGAACAGCAGCAGAAGCAAGTATGTTTTTGCTCTAAAGTTAAATAAATGAGCATTCTTCAAAGAAGTCCATATCCATTACTGAACGAGACAGGATAGTGCATGATTTATTCAAGCCAAAACATATAAAATAAAAACTAGCTGAGATATGGAAGAAAGCCTTAAAACTGAAAAACATTCTCCATGTAATCTTCAGTGAAGTTTTATCATGTATTCAGGAAATACAAACTACTGAAAGACAGTTTACTCAATTCAAATTTAACAAACAAAAAAAATCCAATACCTTAACTAAAATGTCTTTTATTTAGCTTCCCTGCTGCTATAGCAGGAAAAATAATGCTCACCCACTTGGCACTGTACTCTGAAACTCTGTATATCACTATTTTTAATTTATGTAGTTTACAGGTAGATGTTAATAGCTGTTTACAGTATGAATCAGAACTGTAGTACTGAGGAAGCTCTATCCACCATCATCCATGGTGTAACCAACACGTTTTTTCTATTGGTTTCTACTGAGTAGTTCATCACAAAACACAGACTGAGATTCTCTGAGCTCCATCTGAACTTTGTCCACTTGTTCCTTTAGTCTTCCTGCAAAACTAGGCATAAAAAGGGAATCCTCATCAAGAAGAGCAACAACTAAAAACGTGATTCGATGCAAGAAAGAATAATCAAGAGTTGACGATAATGGTTTGACACCAACAGGCCTTGATTTCATCCCTGTTTGGGTAAGACTGCTTCTGTGGTCCTCATCAAGTCAACTAACCCCTCTGCTACGCATCTCCATCACTAAAATGTGGAAATCAATACTGCTTTAAATCAAGAAAGTGCTATGAAACATGACTGCTCAGACTCTGGGAAGTGCTACTACAGCCTGGGAAGGAAGCTATTCTGGCTGCACTTTCCCCAGCAGATCGCATTATACAGAATGTGCCTGGTCACAGGAAGAGTTTCTCAGAAGTCTTACACAAACTGTGCAAAGGCAAAAATCCCAAAACAACAGGCAAACAGTTGTGCAAGTTTGACATAGCAGAGGGAAGAATTACCAGGCTAATGATTGTACAGTTTTATACATGGTGTGAGCATGTACTATGCCTCTCTAAATACAGTACAAAACAATTGAGGTTTTGCATTGATTTCCCTGCCCAGAACAAAATACTACAAATGCATTTTGTCCCTACTACAACCTGAACTTCACAAGGAGATGATAAACACAATAATATTGATTAGAATGTGCTAAACGGTTCCAGCTTTTCAAGGTTATATGCTTTAGAGAGTTTATAAATCTCATTACAGAAATCTGCCTGCTGATATACATAAAGAGTGGCAGAAGGATTCCAGCACGACAGCTCTCACTGTTCTTCAGACAGGAAGTTCAGACAACCATGTACAGAGGAGCCCAAAACATGAAAATCAGGCTGCTTTCTTTTAAAGAAAACAGACCCAAGAAAAACCCTATATCATCTCTGGATTAAATGAGTGAAGCTAACAAGTGATGCCTGGAATGAAGCACACTCTTGGGCCTCTGTTGGCTTTAACTGTCAGCTTCACCGGTAACATGAAGGATGAGCAAATCCTTCCAAGTATTTTACTTCAACATGCAGACAGTTTTTATAGTAAATGAGTCTTAACTTCAGATGAAAGTAAAAAACAGCCTCTCTCTCCTTTTGGCCAAATAATTAAAATAAAACAGTACACAGAAAGTCAAGTACAATAATCTGCCAAATTCCCCTTGAGTTACACGTCCATTCTTAACTAGTGGGGGGAAAAAAAAAGTACTTTTAAGAGCCACCTGCTTTTTAAAAACTTTCACTGTTTTCAATTTTTCTCCTTGAGCCATTAGGGAAAAAAAAAGTCTGTAACACTGAGAAAGACCAGGTGGTCCTCAGACAGAAGGCTGGGCAGGAGTCAGCAGCACGTGCTGGCAGCCACAAAGGTGAACAGCATCAACACAGACATGATCAGCCTGACCTCTTCTCTTTCTTTAACCCTTCTTAGACCATATCCAGAACACCACATCCAGTTTTGGGCCCTCCGGTACAAGAAGCAAACCGACAAATTGGACCAAGTGCAATGGATGGCCACGACAAGACCTCGAGCACTTCCCTCAAGAGGTTCAGGATACTTGTTACATCTGGAGAAGTGACAGTTTCAGGGGGGACCTACAGCAGCCCCCAGCTCCCAATGGAAATGGCCCATCAGTGGACCATGTTGCCCACAGAGGTTATGCACTTTGCAACCTTGAAGGTTTTCCAGATGCAAGGGGGAAAAGCCTTGAGCAGCCAAGTCTACATTCAGCATGGTCACTTTCTCCACAGGTTAGACTCATTGACCTCCCACAGTCCCTTCCAACCTAAGTGAGTCTCAGTTCTTTATGCTGTGACTGTTATTGTCGTGCCACTGACAAGCACTATCAGCTGTCCGTGTTGCAGATACATGGCCATGTACTGCTCCTTCTGCTGAGCTCTGCTACCACTTCTATTCTCAGCAGTCTCTGCACTCCCACATGAAAGTAATTCTATTTATATTCATCTCATAAAATGTTTAAAACATCAGAAAAAAAAATGCTTACAATATGAAACACAGATCTGATGTGTAAAGAGAATACCGATGCTGTTCTTTTTCTGAGATCAGACGTTGTTTTTGAGAGCAGCAGGTGGGCCTCAAGACTTATTTCCATTAAGATGTTAAAGCCATAAGCTTGAATATGATTTTTATCAGTTTGATAGCTATTTTCATGGACTTATGTACAGATAGAAGCAGGACTCAGATTTTGTTTTTGAGGGAAGGGATGAGGAGTGAATAAATGTGAAAAAAATCTTGGACAGTGATGTTTAGTAAGGGCTTAGTAGATTTTTTTAGTAGAATCCTGAAACTACTATTTTCCAGATCTTGTGTGGAAGTGTGGGGAGACAAACAAAGGAAAAAAAAAAAAAAATCTTCCCAAATTAGTGACAAGTCAACAAAATTTGCACTGGAAAGTAACCATGAGGCTTCATACAGTGGAATACATGGACAACCCATTTCTGTCACAAAGCTTCACCATCCACTTTCTTTCCATCCCTGCATCAGGAACCAAATTCTGCTCAACTGCCAACAAAATTTTCAGAAATCATCCTTTGCCCAGCAAGAAACTGTAACAGAAAATGACTGTGTGGGAGGAAAAGCTTCAATTAATAAGTACATCCTATTGATTTGTATTGCAGTGTAGACAGGTACCTTGAAAATAATCTTTAAATCCATGCTAAGTGCTGATATAACTTGTAACCAAAAAAAAAAGAAAAAAGAAAAAAACGCATAGAAAAGTTGAAGCAAGCAGTGCTACTTAAAATCACATGCAGTACAACTGAATGCAGTCCAAGCCCACTAAAATACTGGTGTAGAACCAGTGGCCATCTGTCTTAGGAAAATGGTAATATTGAATGTTCACCCTAAAAATATAAATAGGGAAAAGGAAAGACACCGATGTTTGTGGTAACATGACACCTAGTGTTCACATTCAGGAAGGTTCTGTAATGGTGGGTGCAAGTTTTAAAAATAGATGCTTTAAAACAAAAATAGTAATTTTTTTTTTAAAAGTAAACATATAAGCAACTCTATTCAAGTATCTAAATTACATAGATATAGTGCAAAAAAGAGGGGAAGGGGAACAGAAAATCTACATATGTTGCATTTTCTCCTCTTATTGAGATCACAATTTGAGTAACACCGGAACAGAGCAACATCCAAAACCATTCCCCATCACTTTGGGTTCCCTTCGGGTTTCTGCTAAATAAAAAACATCTACTGAACTTCCATATGGAGTGACAAAAAAGCTATTAGAAAACTTGATGTACTAGTCGAGGACATACAATATAAATAATGGAATTTTAACAGAATAGTCGTTTTTCTTAGAAACCAATGACAAGGCACTCATACATAATGAGCTATACACTTTTATTTTGTCATTTTAAGCAACTGGCGTATAAACAGTGCAAACAACTGTAAGGTTATCATTGCCTTCATGCTTCCAACAATACAATGAAAACCGCACTAATTCATACTGGATCAGACAAGAATTCACGTAAAGTTGGCACAGGTATGCTGACACAGTGCGTAACAATCTCTAAGGGATCTGACCTCTTGAGAATTTCTGAGGGGCAAACAGGGGAAGAGCTATACAATAAATCTGAACAAAAAGCTAACTTACACATAAAGGAAGCACACTGCTTTCTGAAACCAACTCAGTGTGAAGGTGTCTGGTATAGAATGAGGCAAGTATCAGAAATTACACTCAGAAAACACTGGCAAAACATTAGAGACTGTCTGACTGAAACTTCAGTTCTATAGACCAGAATGTAAGCAACTAAACTTTAACAATAGATACGTTGTAAGAAACAGTCTTAAAAGTGCTTGTTGGTGTTAAAAACGCAAGTATATAGAATGCATCAGGATCACATTTCAAACAGAGCATGCTGCCTTCAATATAAAACTGAGCTACTTTCCAAGGACTAGTATTTAACTGACATCTTTCTGAAGAGAAAAAAAATAAAAATGGAGGTATCTTTAAGAATTAAGACTGCCAAGTACCATAACCCCAAACAGTGAAGTGTGCTCAACGTGCAGTATTTAGCAGTTACATGATAACTAGCATCGTTCTATCTTACTTGTGAGAAAAAATTGCACACACACAGGCAATACACTGACATAAAAACAGCAAGGTAAATGTATTCAGACACCAGTAGTGTTAAAATAATGAATCACTTATCACACTGCTAATCACGAAAACAAGGCCTTATTTAACTTGTTGAGAACATATTTCTCGGTACAAGTTGAGCGCATGGCATCTCTGGGAAGTTATGCAGTATGAAGTATGTAACTCACATGTATAATGCCGTAAGATACTTATGCCCCTGTTGAACTTAAAGTCTATGTGACTTTTTAGAAAACTGTACATACAGGAATTCTTTCAATTGTATCAAAAATACTCTGGAAAGTGAAGTTAAGCAGTTCTGAGTTCATTTGAAAGAGGCAGCTTGCAGAGCTTGATTCGTGCCCCTGCTTCTCATGTCAGGTCCAGGTAAGCTCCATGGCCACGAGCCTCTAGCTCCCACCACTCTCGTCCATTCCTTCAGAATTCTGCTCCAGGCAATATCACAGGCAAAACTCCCAGGAGTACAACAGGAACAGCACGTCCTATTGGCCTTACACGTGTACATTTTAACACAACTGCAAGAACACCAGTCATAAATTTCACCTAATGATCGTGATTATACCTCACCTTTAATGCTGAAATATTCTGAACTGCCACACAACCCACCCAGCTGTTAACATTCAAGTAACTGCTGCACAGATTATTTTTACAGCTTGGGAACAGGTCTTAGAAATTAAGAGCTGTGGAGCAGCTTGAAGACACAGATGATTCAACAGCAGGTTTAATTTGATTATTTTCTTTTTAGTTATAGAAATTCTAGAAGCCAAAACGTGAATGTTCGTATCTCTTCCTACACAAGTCAGAATAGGGATGCAAATACACAGTGCACACAGAGCCAAGGCGGCCAAGACAACAGTTTGTTGCCACAGATCTGTGATTCTGGGTATCATTTAAAACCTTTCCTTCTACACTTGTGCCTCCCAAATATCTGTCCGTCTGGTGATTGCGGAGAATCAAAGAAGTCATGAAACTGCTGTGCAGAGGACAGTGCCTTTAAGTCATCCTGCACAGAGCTGACAAAAGATCACTTCTGAATAATGATCTGGGTAAAACATTAGGAAGATGACACAGTTTCCCTTCAAAAATCACAGGGCTGGTAGAAGACTGGAACAGCTCGAGGGACAGTGCACAAAATGAATGAGCTGTTTATTTTAGCACCAGTAAACTATTTTATAATAAATGCAACTTTTCAGACAGCAATAGAAAAATACTGTAGTTGCACTTCCACAAAGTAACTGCACACCAAGGAGAGCGTCACATCAAACCACCAAGTCCATCATTACCTTACGAGGTACAGAGGACACGGTTGATGACGTTAATTTAATAAATCAAGGACACTTGAGAACCGCCATCAGAGGGCATCATTTATAAATGATTTTTTTAACGCGCTGCCACGGAGCAGCAGAAGTCTCTCCCAACTCCCGTTCCTCTCCCAGGAAGATGCTGTGCACCGCAATGAGCCGCAGCACGGCCTCCTCTCCGCCGCTACTCTCCCTCCCGGCCCCCGAAACTTTCCCGGGGCTGAGCGAGATGGCTGGCAGGGGGCGGGCGGCCCGGGGCTGCCTTTCAGCGCCCGTTAGGTTCCGCCCGTCTCCTCAGCATGGGCCGAGGGGAGGCTGAGGCGACGCGAGCGGGACGCCCGCAGAGAGAGCGGCTGCCCCAGCACCGGCCGCCCCTCCGCTCCCACAGCCCCCAGGCAGGTTCCGCCCGGCCCGCAACNGAGGACGGTGGTGGAGAGGCACTGCCTATTTAACTTCGCTCTTCTCCGGGGGGAAGGCGCCGCCGCTCCCGCTCCCCTCCCCTCTGCGGCCGCATCCCCGCAGCCGGGCTCTGGGCGCACCACGAGCGCTGTTGCGCTCCTCCCCAGCACGGCACCGCGCAGCCCCCCCGCGGGGCTCGTCCCGAGCGCGGCGGCAGCGGCAGCTCGGGGCTGCTCGCGTCCCGCCCCGCGCTGCCCGGGTGAGGGAGGGGCCGGGGGGCCGGGGCGTGCCGCAGGCCCATGCAGCGTCCCCCCGGTGTGAGGGTCACAGGGCCCACTGACACATGGACCTTCTGCAAGCGTGTGCCCCGCTGTCATTGTCTGCAAACCAACACCAACAGCAGCGTGACATCCCTCTGTTACTCCTATTCCTGACACAATCTTGGAGGGAAAAGATTCCACCTCCAAACATCGCCAGGTTTTGCTCTTCCATTGATCCCTGGCCTCCATCATAGTGTTAGCAGTGTTACTCGGGTAGCCTGGGACCCTGTCAGTGTTGGGAAACTTCTTGTTGGTCTGTGGTGCAACACTAATGCTGGTGGTGTGGAGAGGAGGTGGCACCTGACCCCTGATACCCTCGCCTGTTGTTGGTGGGGCGTCTGAGGGGAAACAGGATGGAGCTCTGCTCTCAGCAGAGAGCAGGGTTTGGACTAGATGATCGTAGAGGTCTTTTTACAATTGTAATGATTCTATGATTCTAACTTTTCCATCAATTTATTTAACAAGGTCACTGCTTCACGCATGTAGCCACCTGTTTTCTTAACAGGTTTGAAAAGACACTCCTTTTGTCTTTTGGAGCTGCTGTCTTGCCATGCACACACGAGAAGCTATTGTGCACAAATACATAAGAAGAAAGGGTGAATGCAGCTGGCTGCACTTCTTCTAAAATTAATTTTGAGGATGTTCTCTACCTAATTGCAGTATTTTTTACAAAAGCTTTTGTAAAAGCAGCTCGATAGTTAAAGCAGGAATAGAATGTGAACCATCTTCTATGTGGAGGTAACTGCAGGCAAAACACTGCCTGCCACTGCTGTGTTTTACCCTCACATGAACAGCCCTCTCCCCAGATTGCCAGATCCAAAAACACCTGACTTCTCCTTACATATTACTGCCTCCAAGTGCTGCATGTCATCTCTGTCTACTGATTCGTCCTTGCATGTACCGGAGCCCCACAGAAATGGGAGAGGTGGACAAGGAGGCAGTTTGCTCCGAGAGGTTTTGGAGTGTTCTACAGATGTGCTGAGGGCCTGCGTGACTTTCTTTGCTGTGTCCAGAGCCTGGAGTTTGCCATGCAGCAAGCAGCTGATTCAATTCTCCTAAAGAGGTAGAGCTCATTCCCAAGCCGATCTACCCCAATCCACCCTGCAGGTTAAAAAACGCCTTTTATAGCACTCCGTGTCTGAAGAAAAATGTGTGACAAGCTTGGGCCACAACCAACACAGCCACGTAGACCTATGTACAAGCAGTGTGTGCTGACACTGGGAGAGATGTAAGTCTTTCTGCTTAACGTGAAAGACCAGGGAAAAAGAACTACCACACAAATGAGCTGCAGCCTGTTGGAGATGGATTGCCCTGGGCTGCCAGGGCTGGGAACTGAGAGGAATCAGCAAATAACAGTGGCGCTCCTGATAACTCTGGAAAGGTCACACCTTTGAGGTTGTGCTTTGTAGAAGTCACAGGCAATTCCCATGCACCAAATGTGTTTTGTTGGAATGTACAAACCTCTGCTGAAAAAATAATTTGTGAATAGGATACTAGTTATTGATGTGAATGTGCTTAGACAATTTAGGAAGGTTGGAAGAGATGCAAGTATTTGCCAGTATGGATAGCAGTTTTGCTGTAGTTACAAACTTGTTATCACATCCAGCTTTTCTTTTCATGGTTTTTCTTCATTCTCTTCTTCCATAAATATGGTGCATAAGCTGGCATTAAAAAACAGAGATGCAAGTCAGTGTAAATAAAAAAAATACATGGCCTAGTAGTATTATAATGTACCGGGAATATATGTGGGAAATGACTTCCAGAGATAAGTCCCTACTTTTCAAAATATTTGTTTATCTATAAGCTGCACTTTTTTAATTTAAAATTCTTTTTCAATTGGATACAATAAGCCTTGCACACAATATGTGACATCCTGAGGAGCTTATCTGAAAACTGACAATTGCATAAATGATTTATGTAATGCACTGAGAACTGGATAACATCACACAGCTAAGAAACTATTAATACTTAGTACTTTGGGGATTTAATGAATACACTTCATAAAATTGTACTCTTCTACGGTATTGCTGTGCTGAAAGTAAGTGGATATACACAATTTTGGTGGAAAAATAAATTTGTTATTTAGTATGTTATTTGAGCTAAGCCAATTTGTGATAGCCTGCAAAATTAATAAATTTCAACTCATAAATTTCTTTATTTTCAAGGGAAAGTAAGATTTAATGGCTTAAGAAACATATGAGCTTTTTAGGAGTTGATGCCTTGTTCAGTTTGCTTCTAATGAAAAGCTTATATGTGCTTTTTCCCTTTCCTCTGTCAGTAATTTTTCAGTTTCACTGCATTCCTGATCCTGCAAAAGCTTTTGCTTTTACTGTTCCTGAAATACAGTTAATGGAAGCTAGCTGTCATGTAGCTTTTTTAGTGATGACAGGCTTGGGTTTTTTTTGTTTTTTGTTTGTTTGTTTACCTGGATTATCCTATATCCTATAATTTGGAATAGGGCAATTATTTAGAAATTTCTAGCCCCTGAGATTTCATTAAAAAAAAGTAAAATAGAAAATGTCAACAAAGTGGTCTTACGAACAGAGAGTAAATCCAGAGACTGCAAAATATGTTTTTGATAGAATACTATGATTTTAAGTCAAATTCATGGTGTTAGATAATACCCAAAAAGTTTCATTAAGATTAGACCTAGCTGACAGCAAGAACATTTGAAATTGTGTCTAAAGTTTTAGTAGAATCCGTATTCATGAAAACAGATGCAAACCACTGAATTCAGAAGATGTCACGTCACAGATCTGTCTGTTTCCTTCTGTTTTCATACACATGCTTGCCTTTGTACATACAAGTACCCACACACAGATGGTACTTGGCTTACAGAAAGAGAACAGAAGGCTATAGCCATTAAAACAAATAATAATTTATTTTAATAAGCCAATTAGATGTCAAGGTTGAAGGCTTTTTAAAAAAAAGTGGATGAAAGTCTATAATTATATTTTCCAGGAAATATTACTGTGTTTTAAATGACTTTGTAAAGATTTCCCTGTCTACACGTAAGCATTCACACAGCTCCTCAAGTCAGGTTGTTGCCTTAATATAAACCTCAAAATTTACAGATTTTCCAGTTTTAGTTTTTAGACATTAATATTTGCTATGTTCTTCAGAAAAAAGTAGGTCTTTAAGTAAAACTTAACTGCTTTCTGGACTTCATTTTACTGAATATTTTACTAACAAAATAAATGCTCCTTCATTTAGTTTTGTGGAAAGAGATCAAAGCTATGGGTAAGTAGATGATACTTTTCTAAGGAATACCAGTTAAAAGTTTCTGATATAAGAATCCCAAGTAAAGCAAGGCAGAAATGCGACATGTCCCAAAGAAACTGCAGCCTGTATTGATGGGGAATCTGCCATTTAGCCGCCAGTATCCCCCAGTTTATTCAAGTGCAGGTGCGCTCTAGCGGGGCATCCAGCTGCCAAGGTCAAAGGCTGACTGAGGCAAACTGGTACCATTTTGTCTGTCACTGCTGAAGGAATGAGTATTGACTGCACCAGTCAGGAGTATCCCAGGCTGTTCGATAGAGGAATTCATCAAGTTACTATGAAAGATAATCAAAAATGGGTGTCTGAACAACTGGATATCTGAAAGAGGTATTCCCAGCATGTGTTTATAGAGGGATATTGGAGTGATCGGTATGTATTCTTACTTCAGAATCAGACGATTTTTGTAACTCTGAATACATCTGTCGAGAGACCGGGCTTCTGAGAACAAACGGGATGAGCTCATAGAGTTTGCAGGTAAGTTCCCGTTCATTGCGTTTCAGCAATACACTATATAACCCTTAGAAGTGCAAGCATTAGCAATCACGTGTGAAAGCATTTACCTAATTGGCTGTGTTGCCTCAAGCAGTTCCGTGATTGGTGATCACGCGCAGAGCACGCGCATGTTCTGATTGGTTTGCAGTGCTTTATCTCACAAGCGATAAGTAGTCCCCGGCTACCCCCCTGAATCTCTGAACTCTAGTTACCCTCTCAACCTTCACACAGTTTCTCCTCTAAGCCGCTCTCGGCTGTCCCTATCCCAACATACATCCATGTAGACTTCATTACCAACTGTGGAAAAGCAGCAGAGTGAGTGGTGTGCAGGTGGCTAAATGGAAAATGTTATGAGTACTGTAGAATTGAGTGGGATTTTAGTACTATTTCTTCGAGTTGTTCTTAAGCACTTCGTTTTACTTGCCTGTCCTTGGTATCTACCAAATGGAGGAGCTGATGTTCTGCAAACTAGGATTTTGTGTGTATTCATTCTCTGCAGATAGCAGCGTGTCAAGATGTTAAAGCTGTGTGCAAAAAGGAGTACAATATTGTTACGTGACCAAAGAAAGCAGAAGCAAATGTGCAGCTTGTGAGAGGGAGAAGAGCTGAGCTCTGGAAACCTACTCAAATTTATCTGGTGATTGCTTGGCACCAAAAATAATTACCAGTTCCAAGAAAAGACATGAGGTTATAGAAAACCCTCCTTCTTGGAAAGTGCCCATATCACCAGGATAGTGTGTGATGCTCCTTTCACCTTTCCCTTTCACTCTGGCTTGTGCTCATAACATCTGGCAGCCAACGTATAACCCTAATTGCAAGCTATTTGTCATGTAACAAATATATTCATTATTTATGTTTCAATAGTTTTTGACCAATGGCTCATAAGAATATATGCATTTAATTAAGATAGAAAATGTGTTTCACAAAGGAAATCTAATTGTGCGTAGAAGCACAGGTTAAGTTGTAATTGATGAACAGGGGCAATGTTATGTGGTTTGGGTGACAAATAAATAAATCTGATAGAAATTTCTGCATATATAATTCATGGCCCAGTTCTGCCAAAAATCCTATTGCCTTGTACACTGAATAATTTTGATGCTGGTAGACATTATTTTTATTGATTTTTTGATTCATTTGTGGGCAATTCATGAACAAAAAGATAGAGGTAGATAATTAGAAGAAAGTAAGAATTTTACTACTGGTTTTATTGCCTGAAAAATGCCAGAAGAGTCCATATTTAATAGTTCCCATGCAAAATAGAATAGGAAATAAAATGTTCATTACAGTGATAATATCCCTTTTCTGCCCGTTTTTCTACAACAGTGCAAAAATTGGCAGTGTGTTCTGACACCAGAAAATATTCTCTTTTTTTTTTCTAATCCAATTTTTCTCTACCTATTCAACCATAAGGTTTACAGTGTTATTTGTATTCTAAGATATTGGGGGAAAAGTGCCAAATATTCATACAAAAATGACTGTTTCAAAGACATTTAGCTATGTTTATCAAATTCTTTGTAATTACTTTTTTATTATTACATTACTCAGTCATACTTATTAATTGACAAATAGGATTTTTGGTAAGCTTGTTTCCTGTGGTCACATGTCAGTTAAACACAGAGACCAGCTGAATCTGAGCAAAGACATCCAGAACTTGTCAGGAATTGCCTTGGAGGATCATAGGTCTCAAACTGTAACAGCAAAATTGCCTGAGAGTTAGGAAGCTATTGCCCAACTTGGCTTTGATTTAGCTTAACACTGACTCTGCAAATGTACGACCTGAGTAATGGTTTGGAAACAAACAAACAAACAAAAAACAAGTGATCATTGTGTAACTAACCTGAAGGACAATAAGAGGCAGGTTGGTTAAACAGACTGCTCAGAAATCTGTTCTGATCTGCTTAAAAAAAAAAAAAAAAAAAACCCTAGGCAGACATAAGAGCAGAGAGAGAAAAGCAAGATCTGAGTCCCCCCAGCAGAAATTCAGGCTACTGGTGACACAGTGCAAACATTTTCTCCTCTCAAGTGAGGCTGGCAGGATCAATTTTAGGATCCAGAAGGTCTTGAGAGGTTAAGCCTGACACTGAAGTAGGGTTAGATTGCAGAAAATGAGTATATAACAGCTGAAAATATAAGATTAATGAGGATTAGCAATAATTGGATAATTTGTAATACATACATTAGTATCGTTGTAACTGGATTAATAATATGTCTTTGTTGTACGAGACTGCCAAGACACTAATTAGACTACTAATGCGTTCATGGCTCTGCATATGACAAGTGTTCAGTAAGCCAAAATAAATTACATGTAGTTTAATGCAACAAAGTGGTGGAGTATGAAGCCAACAAAGGCACATCTTTAAGGACTTGCTGAAAATCTGAGAAGGAGATTGCAGAACAAGAGTATCATGAAGTCTCTGTTTCATTGATCGGGAGAAATAATCAGAAGAACCTGTTTTAGGTGTCCTTTGGCCAAGGAGCAGAGTCCTATGCCTCCTCACTGGAGTGAGAATTTACAGAGGAGCCAACACAGCTCAAAGAGCTAAAGAAAACCCTATGACTCTATAGAAGGGATAAAATGCACAAAAGGAGATAACCAACCTTACCACTGTACAGGGGAGGAAATAAAACCCTGCAGATTTTTTTGATTTGGTTTGTTGTTTTCTTTTGTTTGTTTGTTTCCGTGAGTAATCATTTATTATGGGAAATCTGAAGAAACAATAATAGGTGATTTACTGTCTCTTATATGCAGACACGCACACACAAATGACTCAGATCAGTCCTGATGTCTGGGAATAAGTGTTTTTTTCTGAGGAGTAAGTTTTATTCTGAACGTAAAGACCAAAAAGCCTGGCATACTAGGACAGGAGGTAAGAAAAAGTAAGCAAACAAATCCCCGTCAATGCTCCTCTTTACTGAGATTATTCAGAAGCAGAAAGAGAAGATCACCAGCTTTGCTCTCATAGTGCTTACTCTTCTTTCTCCCTTGAAGAAATAGCTGAGTTGGTTGTACAGTGAGGACCAAACTCATTGGACCAGAATTTGTTATTTAACTGCCTTGGAAGGTAACAGTTTGAGGTAGAAGTTTATGAGGTAGAAGTTTATGAGGTTGCCTTCCTCTGAGGCAGGGTGACGATGGCTCTTTTTCTGGCCACTCCACTGGATGCTCTTCTTAGTTCTGTCTAATGAAACTCTGCCCCGCTGGCCTCTAACTGAAGACACTAAAATGTCTTGTGTAATAGTAATTGAGGATGCATGTGTGGAGCTACCAAAATAATTTTACATGTAAGTAGGATGTCATCTTTTTCAGTTTGATTAAAGATAATGTATGGCCTAGTATGATGCAAATTATCTTAGTATACCTGTGAAGGCAGTCATTCAATCAAATCTACATAAAGTAGAAATAACTTTCATAAAATATCACAGAAAGAAAGAGCCCTCTCAAATTCACATTTTTTTATCTGCTATGCTGTTCTCAGACTTTCACCATTTCAGGTACAAGACATCCGGTATAATGCAACTGCACAGATATCCTGTATAAAGAATGTAAAACCATGTGGGTTTTCTAGATCCCAGGTGGGATCTAAGTAGTAGAGGTAAGGCTTAGATACAATTTTTAGTTCATCTGGTATCACAACAGATTTTAAATTCAATCAATATAAAAAAGCATGCGTATAATNAATGCAAGATTGGTTCCATTCAGTTCCTTCAGCTTTTCTTAGCAATTTTTTTTTAATGTTCTGAAAGACAAGAAGATAAAACCAGGCACCGATTCAATTGCTGCTCTTTCTGTCAGTGAGCTGTTTACTCTGAATTCTTATTAACATTTATGTTCAAGGGAGTTTGCAATGAGCTTCAGTGAGATGAAGGTCCAGCTGCAAATGTAATATTTTGAGAAAAAATGTTGTTATTATTCTGATCAAGTCAGTGGTCTCTTTCCCATAGATTCTCTTGTAATTTTTATTAAGCAAGAAACAATTATTTAATTAAAATAACTTGCATGTAATTATAATCTGATGCTTTATATGTTTTTTAACTGATCGCTCAGGACACTGAATTCTTCTAATTCTTCTTTCAGTTATTTGTGGTATCTTACGAGTTGTTGGCCAGCTTTTATTTTTGACACCAATTGGAATGTGTGGATTTAGGCAGGTCTAAAATTCAATGCAATTTGACATATATGGATATACAGTGAGCAGGAAACCAGAGAGACGAAGAATTCTCCACTCATCAAGAATATAATACGAAAGCCACTGTGAATGTTTTATGTAAGGGGATCATTTGGGCAAGAGGTAATTAATATAAATGAGGTTCTTTTTGACTTAGGATTTATCTACTGAAGTGTGAAAGGAGATCATATGGGCTGCTGTTTGTGGGGTAAACAGCAACTACTGCTGCGGAAAAGTTGACAGCACTTTTGTTTTTCTTTTGTTTATATTCTCCTGTCATTCCTCATTCTATGTATTTTTTTACTTCTCCTTTAAAAGCCAAATATTCTATTTTTGATTCTATATATTCAGGAACTGCTTTAGTCTTCTATTGCAAAATTTAAAAATGAATGAATGCAGTGATATGTTTACTTTCATTAACATTGTGATGGAAACAGATGGGAAAGTGTTTTTCAAAAGCTTAGGTGTGTTCTTGGCCCTAATTATATTACTTTTTCTTATGCCCAGAGAAAAGCAATGTCAAGAAAGAGGAATCTGAATTAAAAATGAAGTGTCATAACATTATTTTTAAGAATGCGTAGATCTGTAGATCTGGAAACAGTCTGGAATACTAAATAGTTCAAGAAGATCTATCTGGAGACTAACACTGTATATAATTTGGACTTACTCAAAGTGCCAAAGTGAAGTTCAATCCTATGCCCCTACAAAGAACAACAAAACCGATTCAAGTTCAGGTACTAACACACGGTATTAAAAGAGTCATCAAATCATCTGTAACTAAAATTTTCTGTCTATCAAATATGACTTCAGTGTCTGTCATTTGTATCATATAGGCAGCAGTCATTTACAGCAGAATTCCTCTATAGAAAAAAAAAAAGAAAATATGTGGTAAAGGGGAATGAAACACGTTTGTTTGTTTCCTAATTAAATCTATGATGGCATATTTAAATGTGATTCTAAAATTTCAAGGCAATGTTGAGGAAATAACATTCAATGCATGAAGAGTTGAAGAAGGATAATGAAGAAATCTTACTTAAGAAAGTGCATTTGACTTCTCAGGTGCCAGTGGTTATTTTTCTCTATTTCCCCATTTTCCCTCTATCCAAGTAAGATAATTAAATATGGGGTGTTTGTTTGTTTGTTTGTTTGTTTTTGTCTTTTTTGTTGTTTTTTCATTAAGGGAATGTTAGTGTGAGAAATAAATTAGGAATTTTGAAGAATAAAACTAATTTCAGGACATAGTTAACAGAACGAGGTCAAGGCATATATTCTGTTAACTAGTACAGAAATAAATCTGCTCTGAGGCAGATAGTGCTTACCATCTTACATTTATGAAAGAATATGAAAAAAGTAGTAATAGGTTATGTAAAGAGAAAATGTATTAGCTTAGGCTGAATAAAATTGTGGAGAAACAAAACTGTTAAGTGTGATGAATTAGTGGGTAAAGTCATGTGAATCACTCAGAAGCAAAGGATCTATTTACTTCGGGCATGTGTCACATATATGCATCTAATTTGGAAATAAAGGTTTTGCAAGGTGAGAAAGCCTTTTCAGTTTTAATAGTCGTCATATATGGGTCCAGAGTTCTCCAATGAGAGTAATTTGGTGATAGCTCTTGGTTGAGAAACTTCCACATCCATCTTGTGTGCAACTCTTTGGCTTGTGCCGAAGCAGTATCGTTTGTATTGCTGTAGACCATATCTCTGAACAAATCAGTGTTAAAAGTTATCTGCTAAAGGGGAATGAGCTGCTAGGGGATCAGATAGAATGGGGATTCTCCAAAGACAGAATAGCTAATAAATCCCTCATAAACTGGACACGAGACAAACTATTTGAGCATGTCCTACAAAGCAGTGTTATAAATAAAACAAGCAAACAAACCAAACTGAAACAAAACAAATAACAACAACAACAAAACAACAAACATCTCCTTATATTCCATCAATCCTTGAATTTAACAGTTATGAATACACAAGCAAGAGTGTTAATTATGTAGCTTGGGCTGAAAGTAATGGCTCCTATTTATTTCTGTGAAAACTCCAACAGATAAAAAGAGCACAATAACACTAGTTGATAGAGCAAATTCTCAGCTGCACAAAACTATTTTTCAACAGTCACCGCCATTAGTTATGTATTTTTGCCAGTGATGAACAAGAGCTTGCATGCCACACTGGTAAAAATCTTCATGGCTGTTCGGAATATGGCTTGTCTTTCTTGTCACTGTCACCACTGCTGAAGTGCACCAGCCACCGCCTTACTGTTTGGTCTCCATAACCATTCAGCAAGCATCAATGAATGTCAATGGGTGCAATTTTTTCCACATGGGGGAAATCAGATACCCCTTTGCTTCATAGGCACTTCCATGTTAGACGTCAGTTTGTCAGACTACCCCCTGGCTGTTATCTGTTGCATGAGAACAAAATATAACAGAATATTGGCAGGAAGGTTCAACCTCTACCGTCATCCCAACAACATCCACCTCTGATGTTGTGGGCCAACGGAATAAAATGGTAGGCATTACTTTCGGAGCAGCCCTCATAATATAGTTCAAACATGAGGACCTTATGCCTACATCATATATGTTTCAAACAGTGCAATTCTTGTCTGGTCTCATGAGCTGTACATTCCAGTAGTTACGGAGCACCTGTGGATTTAGTTCCAGCCAAAACATCATCAACTTGCATCAATATCCAAATGCAGTTCAAGCACTCCAAAGTGGTGACCCACAGATGGCAAATCAGAAAAATCATTTTAAAAGTGAATCCAAAGTAAAACTCTAATGTATATATCTATATATATATATATTTCTCTTTCCCCTTCCAACTCTCTTTGAGAAGGTATCAAAAGATTGTGCAGTTTTCTTAGAACTTTCCTCTAAGGTAGAAAGGAATATCTGCAAGAACATATCAAGGTGGTAAACAGTACACCAGTGACAACTGTACCAGTAAATGTTTATGCTCAGTATAATCTCAGTGAAAAGTATACACTATGTTAATAAACGACTAAGCTTGTCTGAAACTAAATGATGACCTGGAAACCAGGTTTCTACTCTGCTCATCACTCAAGTCAAGGGTTGAGGGGGCTGCTGTCTGTTCATTTACCATTATGGTATTTTTTTAGTCTCTGATTTTTAATCACGTAAAAGAAAAAGACCTTAAACAATCTTGTTACTCTGTTCAGCAGCCTCTATCTGCAACTTGTGTTTGTTATATAGAGGCTTAAAAATATGATACCACACTGAATGAAACAGACATTAACATTTTGATAAGTCACCTACTACAGAACTATGTCTATATAATTGCTTCTTCATACATCTATGCAGTTGGCATGGGGCAACGATTAGGCAACATATCTGTCCAGGTTCATTTAGCAGGAATTTACATGAACTGTGCATTTATTTGTAGTGAGTCAGTCATCTGCACTTTTAAGAATTTATTCATGCAATACAGTAATTCATCAACACTTTTTCTTGTCACTGGGATTTTCCTAATATATTTGTGTAACTGCCAACATCAAAGATTACTCCTGAAATAAAAGATCATTCCACTTCATAACAGAAAGAATTAAAAGATCAAAGTTTGCTAGTGGTTCAGTAAATTCATATGTTAATTTTTAGTGCCTGACAGAAATGCCCCCCTAGGTCAGAATTTTGAAGCTTTTCCAGAATGGAACAGTTTGCCTTACAGAAATGGAGAATAATTAGTTGTTTCATAATTAATCTATTAGGTAAATATTTTATCCAAAGGAGTTGATGACACCTATGCCAAATGATTTGATATGCTTGTAAAGCATTTGTTTAGTTTTAATGGAGAACTATAAAATACTGAGTACATCTTTGATCTGAAAAGTTTGTTTTTTATAGCATAACAGTGAGACTCAGTGTATCCCTAAAGTAACTTCAACACATAACATCAGGACATTCCTCTTACACAAAGGTCAGATGATTTTTTTAAAAAATTGTTACAAAACAAACAAAATAAGCAAAAAAAAAAACCTCTTTCCTTTAATGTAAAGAAAACTATCATTATTAATTTAAGTTCTCCATTGTATCCAGTAATGACAGGTCAACCCTGTCATGTAAACTTTTATGTGGTTTGCCTCACTTGTTTTTCAGGGTCATTTAAATCCAAGAGCTTCAAAACAAAATACAGCTAAAATTGTTTTGTATTTCTTTGTATTTGAAGCTTTTCTCATTTGTTAAAGGGCTCACCTTTTGCCTCATTGAGATCAGTAAGAAATAAATAATATTCAAGGCCAATAATCAGATGCTACTTTCTCTACTTTAAAAATTTCAGGGGCATTTCATATTTCCATTCACTATTAGAATTATTACACTAAATTAATCAAACTCATCCAGTACAATCAGGCTTTGAAAAGGGTCAAATTTTCAAAAGTTGTCTCTAATTTACCAGCTTAGTTTTAGTGTACCATAGATAATATCTCTGTTTGAATCTACAGATTATGTTTTGAATTGTGAAGTCTTGGTCATAAAAAAACTTTTCAGGAGCTACTTTGGAAACCCAGTGTAATTATAATGTTACAGATAACGTGCATTAATATTAACATTTCTTGTGATTGCTCTGCAGTTTATCTCTAATCAGACATGCCCTGATTAAAAAAAAAA
>WBMW01005376.1:94766-126027 GCA_013396635.1 Penelope pileata
AAAAAAAAAAAGACTGTTCCTCCCTTGAAATTTCACTGTTATTTTTGAAAAATACTTTAAACCTTCTGTGCTGGAGAGATCTTATCAATGTTTATAAATATCTAAAGTGCAGGAGGCAAAGGGATGTGGACAGACTCTTTTCAGTGGTGTGTGGTGACAGGACATGGGGAAACGTCCACAAACTGCAGCATAGGAAATTCTGCATAAATATGCGCAAGAACTTCTTCATGGTGCAGATGACAGAGCACTGGAACGGGCTTCCCAGGAAGGTTGTGGAGTCTACTTCTCTGGAGATGAATTCAAGACCCGCCTGGATGCCTACCTGTGCGACCTGCTGTAGGGAACCTGCTTTGGCAGGGGGATTGGACATGATGATCTCTAGAGGTCCTTTCCAACACCTACAATTCTATGATTTTGTGATTCTGTGATCTCTATCCTTGAGTCATGCATAGCACCTTGACATATGCAGGTAGAATAATTATAATTCTAGCTATGGTTAAACCAGCAGTAAAAAGAGAATGTATATGCAATTTCTGAGCCTTGCAATCTTTCACTATGGCAGAATGCCTTTTAAAAAACAATGCCATTTTTTTATGGGAGAGAGGAAGTAGAAAATACCAGGATTTATTATTTTTTTTACATGAGATGTTGCCTCTGCTTTTGCTGATAGTACTTCATCTTTCTGGCAGCATAATAGCATTTCTCTCAGTGTTATAACAAGAAGAGATGCTTAATGATGAACATAGTAGCAGGCAGTGACAAGAATTTTAGGCCTCTATATCTGCAGGCTTGCAGTCATTTTAAATCTATCTCATTTGGAGGATTTGGAATTAGTTAAAATCTTGTAAAAGCAGTCACCCAAACTAAAAACCATTTCTTTTTTTTCTCTCCTTTCAACCTGCTCTGCTGTATAGCAAAAAAATATTTATTTGTGCGTGTGAGAAGATTTGTGGGGAGTTTATTTTTCCCCTTTGGTACACAGAAGCTCAAGTAACCAGCATCTGTAATATCTGACCTGTGCACTGATTCCCCAGTGTGCACTGAAGAAACAGAAAAATCCAACTGTTTTGTATTTAGATCCCCCAAAGTACAGGAATATACTGGAAGGTAATCCAGATCGAAATATTTTAATCAATTCTGTTGATTTGAAAATTAAATAAAAGAAATAAAATCCATGGATTTTTTCTGATCCTTTCTGGATTTGTAATATATTTCAGAAAGATCTGCTGAAAATCAATTTTTCATTGCAGATAGCAATAACTGTCTCAAAGCACATTTTTCAGTTGCCCATCACTTTCCTTAACTTCAAACTTTGAGGAACAGTTCTCTAGACCTAGTCTCTTCCCACAGGTTTGTTCTTTCTCTTTAACTATAATTCCACCATATTTTTTAGAACACTGTGAAAAAAAAGAGTGAAATATGCTTCTGTCACAGTTAAAAAGGTTGATTTTGTTTGAACATCTTTTGAACATCTTTTTTGAACATCTTGACATTTTTTTGAACCAGTCATGACTGCTGGTATAAAATGCTGAAACTTGGCATGGAAAGACCTCTTGCTCTTGAGAAGGGCCTCTAAATGTTATAGGAAACATTGGCTCAGAGTTGACGAAGTTGTGAGAGTTTATAAATCACATACTGAGTAATCACAAAGGTTTACTTTGTACATTTTTCCTAGGTTACTTGGAGGTAATCTGTACTGCAGAACAAAGTGTATTCTGCAGGTGCACAGATCTGGAAAAGCTTCAGCAGGAGACCTGCTGCACGTAGCATCTGCCAGAGCAAATCCAGCTACAGCAGTGCAGACTGTCTGCAGCAACTGAATCAAAAGCTCTCATTTTTTATTCTTTCCAGGAAACATCACAATTTACAGAGTGCTCATTGTGTTCCCTTCCATCTTATGTAGTTTAGGGGTCCTGTGGAAAAGGACTGTTCTTATCGCCCTTTGCTCAGTGGAAATGGTTTCTGTTCTTAGGGTGAGAAAGCCCAGACCCTTCCAGAAGATGCCTCCCAGCTTGAAAGCTGCCTGCCAAGATGCCCTCACAGGCCAAGTCTGGGCACCTATTTCAGCAAAACAGAGGGAATCCAGATGTACTTCCTCTGCTGTATAAAGAAGCTCACTTGAAATATCTGCCCAAACAAGGCTTCCTTCAAAACTGTGTCAAGTTGTGATGTCAAGTGTGATTCTGCAACAAAATTCAAAATGTATTGCAGTGATATCTGATGCAAAGGCATGGGCAGAAACTAATTCAGAAACTACTGCATGAATAAGAGTTTTTCAGTAATAAGAGTTTCATCTCAATAGTATATTTGACAAGATTTCTAGTTCAAAACTTTTCATTCCTTGACACATCTTGACTGTAATTAATTTTTGTGTCACTGGTGTTGTATGACAGTTGAAGTATTTCAACAAAAGCACATACAAAAATTTCAAGCAGATGTTTGAATGAGTGCCTTATTAAAACAGTTTTAGACATGCTGTTACTGTTCTTTCAAGTGTTTAATTAATGAGGTTTTGAAAGAATAAGAACATGTGAATATATTAAACATATTAGAATTGCTTTTAAATACAGAATCCATTGACTGCTTCTCAATGTCGATTATAAACAATGTGCTGATACTTGAAAATGCTAAAATGATGTTTGATTGTTTTAATTTTGAAAGTCCCATAAAGTACAATGTTTGAAGTAAAGGAATGAGTAACTTTGTCATTTGAAGTGTATGATTTGATTTTAGCTTTTGTAATTGGAGTTCTAAGCTTTTATTCAGCTCTAAGTACAGAGACTTTCCTCCATACAACTTAGACCAATCTGGACATTTTGATGTTGTTTTTTATTATTTGTATTGTGGTAGTATTTTGAAGCTTCTGATTCTCTACACAAATATATTTTAATACACATGATATGGGAAAATATGTCTCTAAAAAAGGGCAGATAGAGTTGAGAGGAGAAGTCTTGGTAGATAGAACTCTCAATAAGCTCTTAATTGACTTAGGCTAAGAAGTCCATTAACACTGAAAGGCTTATGCATTTCTGGAAATTACACAAGTGGCAATTTCCCTAAGGTTATACAGAGTGCTCAAAGAGTTGTGAAAGAGTACTCCATCCTTCTAACTGACATTACAATGATGATTTGATGAGAAAACTGTTCAGATAGTTCATGTAATACATTATAGGTGTGACATTTTAGCTGAAGTTGAAGGGTTGCTATCTTTATCTCCTTTTCTTTTGACCATATGACCTATAAAAGTCGAAAAGATCTTGTACAGAGACTACTACATGACGGTATTCCCAGATAATCCTTCAACAAAAACTCAGCTGGCTTTATAGCAGTTTTGTACACCTGGAGTGGGAAAGGATAAAGCAGCCTTCATATTTCTGACCTGTAATCCAACTCTCGAGCAATGAAGACTGCCTGCCTGTTAGCAAAATGCTTGGGGCTCTCTGCAGTTCTTTTTCCCTGCTGTAGAACAAACCAACAGTCCAAAGGCTTTGCATTTTCTTAGTATTGCTTCTTTTATCTTTACACACATAACATACACATCTATATGAATCAGCTATTGAACTGAGGTGATTGCAACACCAGCCTTTTTCTGGCATCTGTGCTGGTATACTAAGGGCTGGTTCTCAAAGGGAGCCATCTACAAAATTAGCTGAAGGGAGATTAAGGCAAAGATGAAACTGTCTTAATCTTGGAGGCATCAGCTCCTCCCAATGTAAAATACATCAGAAAGCTAACTAAATCATTCTGAAAGGATTAAGTAGTGCCTGTACATTGTAAAATTCTGTAATTAGAGATTCTCGATAAGGCCAACTGTAACAGAATATTTCAATAGATAAGGAGTATGCTATGATCTGAAACTAATAGAAAATTTTATTTAAATAAGTGATTTAAATACAGTATCACTTTTAATACAAGGAAACAAGGTCAAATATTTCATTGAGTTTCATGTAAAGAAATGTTTTTTATGTAGAGATAATTCTCATAAATAGAAGAAATAGAGAGGCAGAAACAATAAACAAATGGTCAAAATAACCTGTAAGAGTTCATAAAGCACTATAAATGCGAATTCATTTTAATCTCGGTGTCTCAGCAAAGGGATGCCTTTACTCACACTGGGATAGGTGCCATGCAAGAGATTATTGCTCTTTGTCACACTGACTCACAGTTAGAGCTAGGGAGGGTATCATAATGTTCAGAACTATACAAAGTTGAAGATAAAAAAAACGAGGAAAGTGAGATTAGTACTGTAAAAAACCTGCATGTTTTAGTTTTATAACAGTGATGCAGCAAGAGCAAGCATGAAATCCCCAGACAATATGCCAAGAAGAGGAAAACAATGAATTAGGAAAGATGAGATGTAGTTACTGCTGCTCTGTGACCAGACTATATTTGTAATCTTGTGAAAATAAACAGGTTCGTAGGTGACCTTTTGGGAAAACAGGTAATAGCACACAAACAGCAGACAGAGTTTAAGGAGTTCAGGAGCACTGAGATTCTAAATCAAATCCTTTACTATTACTTTGGACATGACTAGGAAATGAAAAATATTTTTGTGATAATCTATTTAAATGTTTGGATTTTAAGGACTCTTAAATACAATAACAAAAAATAAATGCACCCATCAGAGACTACATGAACATTTTTGACAGTTTATTTTTAAATGTGACTGCTGTTTATGAATGTTCTTAAGACTGCAACAGACCCATCAGTCACTGAATTTAGTTCCCTTCTGCCATAGTTGATACAGTAAATAAAACCATATGGGAACTTTTATTTTTAAAAAACTGTAATTCTGAAAATGACAGCAAGCTTGATAGGCTTGAAAGAAATACACAGGCACTATCTCTCAGGTCGCTCCTGAGGAATTCTATGATTACAAACCTCTTGACTGTTCTTTGCCTTCTCTGTCCACCAGATTGCTATGATCTCTTATCATAGAATCACAGAATCATCACAGAATCATAGAATAGTTTGAGTTGGTCATGTCCTTTAAAGGTCATCTAATCCCTTGTAATGGACAGGGACATCTATAGCTAGATCAGGTTACTCAGAGTCCCATCCAGCCTGACCTTGAGGGTCTCCAGGGACAGAGCTTCCACCACCTCTCTGGGAAACCTGTTCCAGTGCTTCACCATCCTTATCATAAAATTTTTTTCCTTATATTCAATATAATTCTCCTCTCTTTTAGTTTGAAACCACTGCCTCTTGTCCTATCACCACAGAGCCTGCCAAAGAGTCTGTCTCCTTCTTTCTTGTAGCTCCCCTTTAGATATTGAAAGGCTGCTACCAGGTCTCCCCAGAACCTTCTCCTCCAGGCTGAACAGCCCCAGCTCTCTCAGCCTGTCCTCATAGAGGAGGTGTTCCATCCCTTGGATCATTTTTGTGGCCCTCCTCTGGATGCGCTCCAACAGCTCCATGTCTCTCCTGTGCTGAGGATTCCATATCTGGATGCAGGACTTCAGGTGAGGTCTAACCAGTGCAGAGTAGAGAGGCAGGATCACTTCCCTTGCCCTGCTGGCCACGCTTCTTTTGATGCAACCCAGGATATAGCTGGCTTTCTGGGCTGCGAGGACACATAGCTGGCTCATGTCCAGCTTGCCATCAACCAGTACCCCCAAGTCCTTTTTGACAGGGCTGTGCTCTATCCTTTCATCCCCCAGCTTGTATTGATAGTGGGAGTTGCCACAACACAGGTGCAAGACTCTTGCACTTGGCTCTGTTGAATTTCCTGAGGTTTTGCTGGACTAATTGCTCGAGCCTGTCTAGGTCTCTCTGTTCTTTTTGCTGGAAAAAAAATAATCGCAAAGTCAGTTTGAAGTGTCATATTAGAACCACAGAGTAACGAAATGCAAGTTCTACTTAGCTAAAATATGCACATTTAGACAGGAGAAACAGAGGGCAGGTTTATAGTCCATGATGTATATATGGTTTGTCAAGTCTATCAATTTCATGGAACTTTTTAATTTTATGTTCCACTGAAACTACTAAGAGATGTTAATTCCAATATCAGTGTAAAATGTTTTAAGGTTTACAACATGTTCAATTTTCAAATCTGAGTATATATGAGTATTTCACTTGATATTTTTGACTGTGTTCATGGTTGTTTTGTATCTATCTCTTACTAGTCAAAAGAATTTTAAAATCCAGGGATATAGTCATTTTATAAGAAATATAACTGAAATGTTATTCTCTAAATTGACTAGTTCACTGGGTGTTAGGTACAACTAAACAGTCTGGGGCGCTCAGGATTTCTAATTTTAGAGCATTAGCTGATGACAGTAGGACTAGCCTTTTACAAAGCATTTCTTTTATTCATTATTAGCACCTTTCAGTCATTAAGATGTTATTAATAAAATGAAGGTGTTCTTATCAGTAGCAGCTCATCAAATGCATGTGCTTCTCCTGGAGGCAGACCGCTGGCATAGCAGGGGCATAGCCCCAGCTGTTTGTTCAGAAGCATGGAGTTAAGTTATTCTGCAGCAAATACTGGAAAATAGCCTTAGTAATGCAAAATCACCTCTCAATCATAAAGTTATCTCTCATGAAAGAAAAATGGAAGCCTACTCTTTCCTATTCATATATGCGGTGTGTATGTGTACTATCCTCTATTTATTATCAAGACAAATGCCTGATCACAGCTAGATGCATGAAGGTATCTTTCACAGTCAATATTATATAATGCAAGATTAGTGATCCAGCAACCATACTCTATCTCAGCTGGCCCAAACTCATTTTTCCTCTGAGGTCTGTGGAGCTGTTGTATTTTTAGCTTTGGAAGGGTTATAGCATGACTGTGGGATCCTGAGCACTGTTTTCCCTATGGATCTGCTTCCCTCTTGCTGACCTGGACACAATCATTGCACTGGATTTAAAAATATGCAAAATATTTGAATTTCATAACAACATAGTTATGTTTTATTTTCTGTCTTTATCAAAGTTGGAATGCATGTCTAGCAGATACCAACATTACATTCTGGTTTGCTTGAACAGCTGCTTTTTCAGGTCCTTAAAACAAACTAATGTGAGAGAATGTGAACAATAATCCAGAAGCAGGATGTAATTATTTCTTCATCATAAACAAACTTATGCAAACCTTGCAGCATGGATTTGACATTTCTTTAAACTCGTAAACTTGTTTTTTCACAGAAAGTTTAAAATTCTAATATTTCTTCTTTGTCACGTGCTTGAACATGTCTTTAGTTCATAAACTTTTTGACACAGTTTTCAAGTCTATTTTTTTATCTCACTTATTTGTCTTCCCTCTTGCTGATTTTAAGCTTTAAATTTCTTTAATTAATCTTACTTTCATACGTTTTTTCTCTTAACTGCATTTTTTTCCTATTTTTCTGTTTTCTCAGGAGGTATGTACCTTTCCCTTTCTGCTTCCATGAAATCTTGTGAGGCATATGTTAAAATTAATTTGACTAATGTTATAAAAGTTACTTTAACTGCATCAGAGGGATTTATATGAACTTCTTTTTCAGTAGAAAGAAGAAAATAGTCTTTTTAAAATAAAGTTAATCAGTCCTTAAAACAGGTATTTATGAGGAGTCGAATTCTCAGACTAGCTATTTCTCCACCACTGACTACACGAGTAATTTAGGGGGGCCATCTCAGGTGTCTTGCAAACACATGCCTAAAGTTAGATTAGATATATTCAACGCTGAGAGTTTCTTGAACAAATTCTGTGAAGAAGTGCTATTGATGCTGATGCATCTGAAATCGTTCCCAGTGATCAGAAGCTCCCTTGCGTGCAGCTGCTGCCATCTTTGCACAGCTTGCTATTGTTCCGGGCAGTGTTACTTCCTCTGTGCAGAAAACTTATGCTTTGCTTCTTTGTATGCTGTTTTAGTCTGAACAGACTTAGTTGCAGCAGTTCTATTTGAAAGCAGGATGCTGAAGCGGTGTTTTATTCCACATAGAGTGTATTAATTGTGTCTTGCTGAAAAGGCTAAGCTGTTAGTGTTTTGCATTTACTGGAACAAATGTCTGTGTAGGCGCCTGATTTTCTGTTCTGCAGAATTCTCCTTCTTTTTGCCTTGCCAGAACATGCAAGCAAATCCAAGTGACTGCTCTGGCTTTTAACTCACTATCATATAGTGAACTTTGGTCAACCTCTTCTAATGTCACTCTCTTAGTCTTAGGCTACTGAGGCCCATTAATGTCTGATCCCAAGTGAGGGTCTGTAAATTCATCAAAATAGAATATTCAGCTCAAGAACACAAAAATCTTTATTAAACATTTCAAATGCTTCTTACCTTTTCCTGCTTTATGAAATGAAAGTAAGATCTTTCAAAAGTTTTATTTTTGCTAGGAATGCAATGGTCTGCAAATTTCTGTGGCACAGTCTGGTAACTTGTTCTTGCTTTAATTGAAGGCAATTAAATAACTCAGAGCCAGTGATTTATTTTTAATAGGTGCATTTGTGTTGTTTCTTTTTTGATCCTCTCACCTTCATGAAGAGATCAACTTTTTTCAGATCTTTTCTTCAGCTGAATTCCCAGTACTGTATTTGAATTTTATGTTACTTTCACGGTGTAGTTGCTTTTTCCTCTGTGCTAACATTTCAAGATACTTTCTTCTGTTTCTGACCACATTTCAAGACACTTCATTCTGTCCTTTCTCCTTTTGCTCTAACATTAGAGTTACCGAGGCTTTTGTTGGTATTTAAGAGGATGGTAATGTACAAACAGTTGAGTTATCAACATGGATAGAAACATTTTAAAAGGGAGAGGGAAGATCTGTGGACCATACCTTCACATACTACATCTTGCGTAAACCAGGAGACTCATTTTACCATTCTAATGCTTTGGCTATGTATCGTGTCCTCGGATCCCTGAGGCTGCTGAAGCTTACTTTTCTAAAATCCATTATTCTTATTTTCTATGCACTATTAAACAAAAATACCAATTGTTATATTTCTGTACATTATAAATACTTGAGGGATTATTTCTTCATCACAATGAAATGAAAATGCTTTAATTTGGGAAAATACAGTAGCTGTATGCTTTAAGCAGCTCCAAACATATTAAGCCATTTTATTTTACCCCAGAGGGACAATGTTCTGAGCTCACTAGTGGTCTTTTATTCCTTTGCCAGAAAATTAAAGTTGTAAGTATTGGTAAGCCTATTGCTGTTTTTGTTATTGCTTTATTTTCATGTTGGAAGTAATTCATTGACTGGAGTACAATTAAAGTCTTATCTTTAAGAATCTGAGCATGATATGTAGGATACACACTTATAATGCTATAAAATGTCTCTCTGCAGAATTACTATGCTTTATTTTGTTTTACTTTAGGGTTGTGTTTGAGACATTCCTCTGGTTTCTAATCAACATATATAGATTTTTAAATAAATCAGTAGAATGCTTTCAAGCCATATTTCAAGCTTTCTTACATTTAATTACTGGCTGTGTATATTACAATCCCTGTAAGCTTAAAGAATCACAGTAGTTCAGATGATGCCTGAAATCTGCTATACTTCTGACAGGACTCTTTATAGACCCTCTGGCTATATCTATACTAGCAAATTAAGTGTGCCAAGGACCTTTCTCTGGTGCAGAGGCTGTTAGCAAGCAGCAATTAAGCTTTTAAGCCTCCAGATGGGGAGGGAAAATGAGGAAGGCACACCACATTCAAAATACCCACGAATTCTATGGGAAAACCTCGGCTTGACCTGGACCAAAACTATCCCAAAGTTTGGTAGCTTGCTGTCTACTGACTCTAAATGGAGATCTTGTGACCTGAAATATTTAGTAATGCTAGTACAGATGTAACCTCTGAATCCTGAATCAGAAATAATTCTGCTATAAACATGTTCTTTCCTGAATTGGAAGAATTATTTACATCAGTTTCTTCAGTCCTCTTAACCTGTATATTGCTATGTGGGTGTGTAACACACAAATGATTTTCCTGTGGCAGAATGTTTGTTTATTTGTTTGTTTGTTTTTCAGAGATTCTGCATGGCTTTTCCAGAATTCGTCTGATCCTCTCAAATAGGAGGACACTCTGTCTGTAACAAGCTTTCTGAAGGAGCTATAGATGGCAGGAGAGCATCTAGTTTCAGAAATCTCTGATATAAGCAACAATTGTACGTACATGTAACGCTGCTAGACAGGTGGAGGAAGTCTGAGCTCAAATGTCACAGCACCTCATACAGTCAGATGCCAAGAATTGTCAGAAGAAAATATTAAAAGCTCTAGTAATTGGGATTAAAATTGAAAGAGTGAAATAATTCTAGTCATAATGAGGTAAATAACGCTGAAACTGTGGCTGCAGTACCTCTTAGCTGGAGGGGATTCCCACTGTGCAGTGCAATCTGTTTCTGGTAGCATGCACTCATTCTAGTATGCTGTGGTGGTGGACATCGTGCTGGGATGTGCATGCTATCCATGCTTAGCAAGAGGGGGATATAAAACTCAGTAAGATTTTACTGAAGGTTATGAAGTGCCCACTGCTGCCCAGTTAAGAGCTGCCCCTGCACTTGAGTGAATTTCTGAAAAACAGTGGTGAATGTTTAAGTGAAATACAGTATTTTCTAGTAACACATACAGTTAGCTTCTGCTTTTGAAACAAAATAAACAGTGCTCTTGGGCTATCTTTTTCTTCCTGATGTCACCTCACTATTATTTCTGATAATGAGTTCTGGAAGTAGGGGAAAGTGCTGAGGAAAACCTCTGAGAATTGTTCACATAACTTGCAATACAACTTATTTTACCCCTTGAAGCACACTGTTATTGGATATGTGAGCCTAACAGTCAAGGTCAGCCTACTTCCTAAAATGCCAGTGCTTTACCTGCAGCATATGTACATTAGTGTTTTTATGTTCATCCGTTGTAAGTAATGTCAAGTAGTAGTCTCTCCTGGAAGACCAGCTGCAGGAAAAACATATAGTCGGAAATGACCTTAACTCCAAGGAGCCCTAGAAAAATTATTCTGAATAGTCTCTTTGGGGAGTATTTCACTCAGACATGTACGTGTCCTGCGGACAGGCTAAAACTTCTGCTGTGGTAATGTCAAACCAAACTTTTAAACACTAGATTTGAAATATACACACACATATGCATACTTTCTTTTATAAATATATTTCAGTATCTTTACATCAAATATATTCTTCATGTATATTACAAATATTCAATGTACATTTGAAATATGTATGTATGTTTCAAATTTTTGAAAATATTGAATATGTTCCAAATATGATGGTCCTGTGGGGATGGACCCCATTTATTTATTTATGTATGCACGCATGCATGCTGGGGCTGCTCCAAAAGTAATGTCTCCTATTTTATTATGTTGGCCCACAGTGTCAGAGGTGGATGTTGGTGGTATGGCAGTAGTGGCTGAACCTTCCCAACAATATCCCATTACATTTTGTTGCTGCGTGACAGATGGTAGCAGAGGGGCAGTCTGACAAAATTGTGTCTAACATGGAAGTGTGTATGATGCAAAGGTGTGAATTCCTCCATGCGGAAGAAATGGCACCCATTGACATTCACCAGTGCTTGCTGAATATTTATGAAGACTAAACAGTGGATGTGAGCACAGTGAGGTGCGTGTGGTGCATTTCAACAGTGGCGACAGCAATAGTGGGACACCTCCACTGGTGCAAATTTTTATGAGCCTGGCATGCAGGCTCTTGTTCATCACTGGTGAAAATGCATAGCTAATGGTGGTGACAATGTTGAAAAATAGTGTTTTGTAGCTGAGAATTTGCTCTATTTAATAGTGTTATTGTGCTCCTTGCATGTGTTGTAGCTTCCATGGAAATAAATAGGAAGCATTGCTTTCAGAGTGACCTCTGTGTTTGTATATACATATATAAAATATTCAATATATATCTGAAATATTTAGATATAAACATATATAGAGAGAGCTTTTTATTTCTTTCATAGGACGAAGCATTTATTCATCTCTTATAGGTGTATATTTTTTTCAGCAGACCCAACAGCTGGGCTCTTAAGAAGAGTAACAATGTGATTAATGCTATTTATAGAGAAATACTAAGCAGTAACTTAGAAACATGGGTGCAGGGAGGTTCTTCCTTACTGCTATTTCTCTAAAAATGAAGCACATGAAAAATACTTATGAATGATTATTTAAGCAGCAGAAATGCAAGGAAGCAACAAATGTATGGAAAGATACAGGAAAAAATCTTAACAGAAATTGAAATGCTTTATTGCTGATCGGTGTTTGTGATCTTTCTGCCTCTCTCTGACACCTGATGTCTTCTTCTTCTCTTTGATTTCTCACTAATCCCGCACTAGTTCATATGTTTTGCCCCTTTCTTTCCTTGCCTGCAGACCACTGTCATTGCCATAATCTAGCTGACACATCTATTCACATCACTATTTAATATGAAGCTGCCACATTAAATTCAGATTTGTAGCTTGGCTTCTGTATGAAATGATTTTATGATGTAGTTATTTTTAAAAAAATTGTTGCAATATGATAAGCAGAATACAAATATTGAAGAAGTTTAACCTTTTTTTTTTTTTTAATCACATTTTAAAACTGACATTTTCATGTTCAGTAAAATCAAGTTGGACTGTCCATTTTGGTCACCTTTTAAAAATCAAGCCTGATTTTATTCTATGAGGCTATAATATAGCCATAAATGTACCTCATACATGCAAGTATTCTGTAAATTTGTTGACAATTTTTAGATAGAAATAAATATGAATATGAAATAGAAATCATGTTTGACCAACCTGGNTATGGAGTCTTTCTTTTCATCATGGCAAAAAACACAGAGAAAATGACTACACTACCTCAACTGAAACAGGGATTAATTAGCTGTATCAGTGCTTTGCAAAGGATTGGCATAGAGCAAAGCCAAAGTCTGAGCGCAAAAAACATAAACAGCAAATCCTTGAACGTTGCATAACAGCCTTATATAAAGCAAAGCAGTCCCTTAATTTTCTTAGAACAGAGGAACATCTCCTGTTCCAAAGCACTCTGGGATTATATAAGGCATGGAGCTATAGATGTTGTCCAGCTAGCAGCATGGATGGGATGCAAGGAACATAGTTCAGAAAGCACAGTGGGCTTGAGTCACTGCATTTGGTCCCACACTTGTGATAAGGAATGAAAATAGTTGTGGGCAATTTATCCATTTACACATAATTAATTCAGTGGCAGAATGAAGTGTGAAGAATTATCTACTTGACGTTTTTTCAAGGTCATAGCAGCTTTCATCAGTTCTGGCTTTTCACAAGCTTGCTGATTCACTGGCTTACCCGCTAAACAATGACAAAGTAGGTTTTGTATCTTAACGAAAGAAATAGTTCCCAAATATGTCTGTGGATGCAATAATAGTTAAATGTAGTTGCATGCTCAGGAATTAGTTAATTCAACAAACAAATCTGAACTTGGATCCATTTTTCAATCTTTAGATTCAGGCTTAAAGAAGGAATTGATTTTCTAAACCTTATTTTTTTCCAAATATTTCAGTTGATCTACTAATGACATTTTTCTTCTGTGGTGAATTGTGACCTCCATAGCTACCCAGAAAACAAGTTAATAAAAAATTGCTTAAAAATTGAGAATTTTAATGAATAAATTACAAAGTATGCACTCCAGGTTTATTTTACAAAGCATTTTCCTTTTTTTTTTCCACCATCCTTTGTTAACAATCTCAGAGGTTAGGTAAGGAAATAGTTACATCACTGAAAATATAGACTCCAAGTGGAAAAAAATAATCAAAATTGCATTGTGTCTACAGTGAATTGCTTTAATGTTACCTATAGCACCATACTGCATATACTGGTATAATTTTCCAGTGATCATTTAGTATAATAAAATGATTAACTGCTTTTTAATGTTTTTTAAGATTTTTTTTGATCTTCTGGAGCACCATGATGGCAGACGGTAGCAGAGGCTCAGTAACAGCAGGGAAACCAAAAGGACTGAGGAAATTAAGGCTTAGACTTGTCTCCTCCTTTCAGCTTCCTCTGGGTGCTGAGGTACCTTGGCCTACTCAGCTGCCATCAGGATGGCAGCAGTAAAGCAGGATGGAAAAAGCTGAGGTGAGAGAGGACTTCAAATTCTCCCTTCTGGAGAATGGCTTCTCTACATCAGAGCCTATTCACATCAGGGGAGTGAGTCATACCTCAGACCTGTTCACTGAACAGCCTCAGATGCAACTTTTTATGCTTTTGTCCAGAGAATGTTTATCTTATTGGGCAGTGCTGGAATTGAATTAGGGGATTGAGGGAATAAAGGTGGTACTGTCAGTGCCAAGCAGGAGGAGGAACAGGTTTGACTGGGCAAGGATGGCTGCAGGTTACCAAGGCACCTCACGCCTATTCCCTTCCAAATCTTTCCCCCAGGGATAATTAGAAAGAAGTGAGCAGCTTCAGGGGTGTGTGTGAGGCCTGGCTATGTCGCCTGGAGTCTCACAAACAGGGTTTTACTTAGCAGCTCTGAGCAGGTGAGAAAGAAGTCTCTCTGGTTTCTTCTGCGCTGAGCAGAATGCAGCCAAGAGGTAAGCAGACATCAAAGCCTGCTGAGCCTCACTATAGTTTTGCCACAAATTAATTCACTAGCTGGGATATGTGGGTTTACACACAAGTCTTGAATGATTAACGGTATAACAACTGCACTGCAGACACTCAGAAGATACTAAAATTGTATGGATTAAAAAATCCTTCTGAGGAAAATTCTTGTTCTTACACTGAGACCTAAGTAAGCAGCTTCAGTTCTACATATTATATCTGGGTGGATCCAAGTTAAAAGTAGCGTATTTTCTACTGTTCTTTTCCTGAATCCACTTAATCACACCATGGTAAGTACTCCAAATGCCTCACTATAACAATTTAAATATCTGGGAAACTTTTTCAGACCAGCAGGAGAGCATAAAAAGTCAGGTAGTCTAAGCAAAAACATCATTCATATTGGGGAAGTTGACTATTAAAGATTGTTCTTTTAGCACTGAATCAGCTTTGAAATCAACTTTGAAAAATGATTTCATTCAGAGTATTTTCTTGTCTTTTATTCGTTTGCTTCTTGTTGATCATGTTCGTGTACATATGGAAATGTATATACCCATGTCAAAAATGTACAAAACTAGTGGAATATTTATTCACAACTAGAGCTTTCTGCAAGAATAATTTTCTAGCCAAACCAGTAATTTCAGCAAAACCATTGGCTGTTTTTCAGTCCTATCTATTTTGGTTTCAATATAACTGTAAAGTAAGTTGCATTCGAAGTACAACTTCTTAAGATGCTGAGATCATCATAGTGTAGGCATAGAAAAATGTTATAAATGACACTCCTGCAGGATGAAAATCTGTGAGCTAAATCTACTTGGAAGTGCAGATTTCTTTCATCCTTTATCTCAATATGTTGTTTAGATTTTTGTACAATAGAATTGAGCATTTCTGAGTCTTCAATGTAAATAAACAAATAGCTGAAAGTTAGGGTACTCCTGCATTGATCTCAGTAGTGAGCTAACTCTGAAAACAAATGGTGACAAGTTCATTGCCAATATTATTTATGTATGTAGTTTGATTTAATCAAAACTGCATAATTGCTAAGTTTTGCAAATCATTTAAGAGCATATTTCAAGTTGATGAAATGGAACATACAAATCTGTTTTAAATAGCTGTCATTTAATATTACTTTATCTTAAGCTTTATCTGGGTAGAATAGTCTCATAATATTTGAAATTTCTTAGGTCATCAAGGCTGAAACAGGTAGTGGTGATGAACAGTCAAAAGAAGAATAAATTGCTAGAAAGGTGTCACTGAACAGCTGCTGCAGTTAACTATAGAAAGCAAGGGCAGAGGTGATTAAAAGGACTGCCACAGACTCGTTTGCTGAAAAAGCAAGCTTTATACAACTATGGTGTGCATAAATAAATATTTCTCTACATTTCTTCCTACATATTTTTTGAATGTGTCTATACCACAGTTAAAAATAGCAGATTTATGGATTTGGAATGAAACACAGAAAAGAGACCATACTACTGACATAACTGAAGGAGTCTCTTGAATTTATTAGATATCAATGCTGATGCCTTATAATGCCATGACTCTGGTAAATATTTTTACCTAAGTTCAAAGTTAACTAGCAGGCACTCAGCATCCTGCCTTAGGTACTGTACTGGTCAGCAGCTGATATTTAGGGAAAGAGTGTAAGAACCATGCAAATTCTGGAGCTTGATAAAGCTTTTCAGGTGGAGAGTTTTGCTTCACATATGGTCCTTCCCCACATAGAAGTTACTCTGTAGCACTGATGAGCCTTGCTGATATAATCTTCGTAGAAACAGTTTCAGATTTTAGAAGCTCAGAAATTTCAATTAGTCTAATATTGCCTGCATTAGATACAGTCCTAATTCCTAATTGTTGAAATTTGTTGACATTATACAATGCTCATTTGCCTGACATTGCTTATATTAGATACAACTCTAATTCCTGATTCTTGAAGGAGTCATCCAACAGTTGTAGTGGGAGAACTGAGAAATGAGAGGTGACAGAGAAATATTAATCAAAGGAAATGCTGAAAGGCCAGCTACTCAGAGTAGAAGCAAGGACAGAGGAACTAAAATTTCTACATGGAAAGTGCATACTTTCTAGGCCCATTCAGCAGAATGCGGGTGAGCTACTGCTGAGGACTTGCATCTTCATTAAGTCACTTGGCTAAGAGGAAGTTGGAATTCAGCTATCATTACTGACCAATGCCAAAGATCCTTGCAGTTGCTTTCACAGATTTTACTCTATGTTGCAGAAGATAATCTTCCTACTTGAGACTACCTTTGCTCACCAGCAGGAGATCTCTTAATAGTTACCATGTTTTTAAACTCGTTTGTTTTACCCGCTAGCCTTTATCCAGTTTAATATCAAATTTCCCACATAATTCCTGTGAGTTCATAACATTTGTATAGTTATTTAAGTTACTGTAACTGGGCAAGGTTACTAGCTACATGCTAGCACTATTGAGGCACCAAGTATTTTACATTCAATCCAAAGTGCCATTGTGTGCCAGAGGAGACTTTTTACAGCTGTGCCAGGAGTTATTCTGGTGCACATCAGAAATGCAAAACAAGTCATACAAAAAGCTACACTAAGTAATTAATTAAAACAAGGAGAAAATCTAAATATTTGCAGCAGTGAATAGATCTGCACAAGAGCACTGAACAGCGCTTCAGTGACTTCAAATTGCATAGCAGTTGGCAGTGCAACCTCCACTGTTAAGTAAAATTTTATTCACCATGAAACTTTTATTCTTGTTCATCCTAAAAATATGTGTATAGATTTAGTTACTTATGTTCTGTTGATGAGCTCTTATTAGCTACTGATGGTAATTGCAAGACAGTAAAAGAATGAGCATGAATTTTATTATAGGAGGTGGGAATAAAAAATCTGGCTACTATTCCTTTTTGTGTAGCTAAATTAAATATCTGGACAGTTCAATTACAACTTGCTTAGACATAGTATTAAATCTTCTGTATTCTGCAACATGCTGCCAATATGAGTGACATCCCCAGATTATTAAACTTCATTTAAAGTAGAAGTTCAGGAGTGTAAAAGCTTTACTGGGCTACTATCTATACAAATATTGTTATTCATTATAGAGTAAAAGGGTATTCATATTGAGGTTTTTAGGATATGTTGATTAAAATAATGCAAATAACTTTTACTGTACTCTTAAACCACTGACAGTTTTACCACAGTGAAAGTGTCAGAGTGAGGCCCTTAAAGCTATAAAACATTTTAAAATGTTGCATAACTTTAACGTATTTTACAGAATAACCATTTCAATTAAAATTGAATTGTCAGAGAGTGTAGCTTTTAGGAAAGCTGACTGAATCACAGAACAAATTTATTCATGTTGAAGGAAAATGACAGGGATTGTTTCACAGAATCATAGGATAATTTAGTTTGCAAGAACCCTCTGAGGATCATCTCCTGTTTGACACAGGGTCAGTTAGAGAAGCTCAGTATCTTGGTGTGTTGAGCTTCAATTACCCCCAAGGCTGGAGATCCCACAAGACTGCTGCACAACCTGTGACAGCATTTAATCGCTCTGCAGGGGAAAAAAACCTTGTCAAAATTTCCTTTGTTGCAAGTTGTGTCCATTGTCCTTTATCATAATTCTTCAAACTTCCAAGAAGCACCTGGCTCTTTGCTCTGCATCTTTCCACTAGGCGGAGGAAAAACACTGAAGGAAACCCCTGACTTCATAGATGTCCTTCATTGTTGTTCTGCAACTTCCTTAGTTTTTTATTTTATATTTGTAAGGTAGCTCTTTAGTCTTTGTTGGAATGCATCTGTCTAAAACCCAGATACTATGGAAATTGCTGTTCAGACATCACCCTGTGTATAAACAATGAAGGGAAAATAATCTTTCAAATTCTTTCTCAGCAACCAATTACTTTTAAATGCATACCTCAGAACAGTACATTATCACTTTAGTCTACTTGCATTCATCAGGCTGAAAATTAACAAGTAGTCTGCTCTGGAATGCAACATCTAGAAAATATTACACTAGAGGATAAGGAAGAAATATGGGAGACCTACCACTAGGTCTCCTAGATACTACTTAAAAATGAAAAAGAGAAGTGTTATTTCACCAAGCATAGCTGTTATTCAGTCAGGCACAGACAGAAATTTCTCCTATTGATACCTCCAAGGTGGAAAGTTCTAATAATGCTTTTTGAAGATATATATAGCAAAGGACTTTATTTAGGTATTATATCCTTCTATATACAATACTACTATTCAGTAGTGATAGATTACTAGTAATAATTCTGTTTGTGAAACATATCCCTCTTAAAAAAAAAGCATAATTGTAGTGTGATTAGACAAGCATTATATGCATTATTAAACAAATTTTATATATCCATTGATTAAAAGCAAGAAACCAAACAAACATAAATATACAAACATATATAAATTACACACATTACATTATGAAATTAAGACGATATTTGAAACCGTCTTAGAGGCACTAGGCAGTGTGCCATAATTCTTGTCCTTTTTTACTTATACTCAGAAGGGTTTTTGCATACAAGACATCTCTTCCTCAGAGAAGAAGCTGCTACAGCTTTGCAGCCTGTGCATCTCTGTCAACTTGAGCCTGTTGCCAACATCTGAACAGTCAGTGTTTTAGCAGATATCGACATAGCCCAGGGAATCAAGGCTGTCATAGTGTCTTACTGAAATTACTCAGATACAATGTCCACCAAAGATGGACAAAAATCTAAAATCCACAATGCACTAAAAAATACTATTAAATTTCCATTACAACCATCTTACTGGTAACAGGTATACTTCAGATAGATGTATGATTCATGAAATAAGTAATTAATTATAAAGAACCGTCTCAAAATGCACTTAGCAGATGTCATCACAATTATTTAAGTGCCACTTCAAAGTGAGTAACATCAGCAGTCTAATTATCCCATGGAAAAAATCTTTCTATGTTAGTCTAAGAAGTACCCCGTGTTGAACTTTGTAGAGCCTGACTGCTGGGTTGTAAGAACATTTTTCCATTATCCTTTAGATAGATCCTTGCATAATGCTCACAAATGCTACACATAATACTAAGAAACCTGCATCTTGGAAATATTTCCCAGAAGTGGAGAGAAGATGGAAAATGCTCAAAGGTCACTCATTCTAACTATTTGAAAACTATTGTGGTACTCCCATGTAGTACTTGTGCTGCCTTAATACAAGCAACTTTATCAAACAGAATATTATGTGTAATGATTTCAGTGCTTACATGGTCTGTACTGATTAGACATCATAGTCCTGTTCTGTACTGGAATGGGACACAGCGAGAGATGGTGCAGTGTCATCAGACATGCATGACAACAAACGGCTTAATAATCTAGCAAGTTAGTAAGATTTTTTAAAAAAATGGAGGAATAAAGATAGTGAGTAAATCTTACATCCCCTCAGATACTGGGTACCCTGCATTTGCAGTATGTGCAAACATAAAAGTTTAGGTACCTCAACTTCATACTCTGTCCATTTGAGAACTCTGTTAGAATACACAACATACTTCACCCGTTTTCTGCAGTTTCTGAATGTATCGTTTACCTTCCCAGATCATGGTTCATCAAATTGAACCAGAAAAACAGGACCAGGGTATTTTTCCCAACATAAATGTTCTATCTTTAAATAATGATCCTATTCCTTCTCTTGATTCTTTCATAAAGATTCTTTAAAGAAGTAACATATTTTTAATCCATGAAACTCACAGACTTATGCTGACAGATTAGTTATTTTTGTGTCTGCAAGAATTTTATGAGCTCAGTTTATTCGCAGTGAAAGTTAATTTTCCATATGTACAAAAGAAAATCTAAAAAATTTTGGTCAAAATACTTACAGCTTATACAATTTCTGCAGAAATATCGAACAATCGAAGTGCACTGATTCTGAGACAACTAAAGGTACCTGCTGATGGGATATTGATTCTTAGTACATCCAAAGAACCTACAATGTGTGGAAATATTCAGAGAACTGTTTCTTTCTCCAGGTTCGTTAAGAAGAAAACTGTAGTCTATGATGAGATTATTTTGATACTAGGTGTGCATTATCTTTGATAAATTCAAAGCCAGGAGGCAACCTTAAATCAGTAAGCATGGAAATGTTTCAGTAATGAAACCAAACTAATACCACATATTTCTCAGGGTCAGTTTGTTATCTCACCCTCTCATTCATCTCATGAGCTGAATCTGGACTTCATATCATGGCAACTTGCTTGCACTGGAAAGCAATTGTAGTAATGGGCCAGTCATATTCGTGTAACTCACAGTGATTAATGACAAATGCTTGCTAAAGTATTATTCTGTATATCTATCATATAATCACAGAATGGTCCTCTGTGTTTGTGTGGTGAGCTACTCCATGATCCTTGAGGAAGGATGTATGTTTGATTAGAATGGGCTAACCGAATATCAGTTATGTCATCAGCAGGTCACATTTTAAAGCCTGTAAGAAAAAGTAGCAACTACGGAAGAGAAAACAACCGATTGTGCAGGTGCCTTTATAGTTTAGCCTTCTACTGCCTTTGCTTGGTCTGACACTCTGCCTTGAAGGTTTGCTTGTAATTCTGATATTCTACAGATATAGCCTTAATTTTTACAGTATGGATGAAGTTAAAAAACTGTCAAGAGATAGTATTATACTGAAAGTTGAAGAATTTAAGGTTTCAGAAAGAACCACGTTTATAGACTAATGACAACAACACATTTTTTTTCTACGCAGAAAGGAAATATATATATATATATTTAATAGTGGAAGTTGGCTTGCCAAAGACCAATAAAAGAAAAAATTGAGATCTGGTATGGAAGATTTTGCTTAGCTTTGCCACAAAAACTATTAACGAAAATGAGTTTTCTCTAGTACTGCTTCACTGTGTGACTAAAGGTCCCTAATCTAATGATCTAATATATATACCACCATATACCACAGCCTGGGGGCTAAACAAGGTGAGACTACTACATGCTAAATTTCTTTCTATTCAACCAATTTATAAGGTTTGTCCATATCACAGATTATATCATAGGGTGTTATGCATGTTTCCAACTTTCTTTAAATAAGTTTTTCCTCCTGTTCTCTTTTTAGTATTCGGTTATTCAGAAATTGTAGCATATAATTTTTACCTGTTTAAGAAGATAAGTTTAATTTAAAGCTGCTATATCTAAATATTTTACAAGAGCTTAAAAATTATCGTAAGCATAACAATAAAGATAAATAATATCTTTATAAATAAAGATCTATTTTTCAGTCTGAGGAAAAAAAAAAAAAAGTACGTAGGTAAGTCCTTCTGTCCTGGATGCTGGTGGACAGAAAGTTGAACATGAGCCAGCAATGTGCCCTTGCAGCAAAAGCTAGTGACATCCTGTACCATAAATAGCACAGAGATAACACTTGGTGAATTCCTCCAAAATTTGCAAGTCTTTGTTCCATAGGTGCATGAATAAACAGATCAGTTATGTTACTTGCTGTAGCAATTCAAGTAAAAACTAATAAAATATTTCAGTAGTATCTTGAAGGAAAAAGTGAGCCAGCATCACCTGTTTGTCAGGAACAGTTTGTTTAGAAATGCAGTTGCAAACTCTAATTCTTCCACGGAAATTCACACAGAAAATATGCAAAGTACATACTTTTGCTGTGAAAATTTTCTCAAAGAAAATCCATCCTGTCTGAAAATGTGCTCCATGTAAAGTAAAACAAAGTAGAGTGATGTTGAAATTTCCACACTCTTTGGAAATGCTGCAGTATTTCTAGAATGTTGCAAACACAGACTTCAATTCGTGCTGGAATTAGTATAGGTTTCTAATTTCAGATGTGTAATTAGTCTCAGTCAGTCAGTATGTCTATGTTTACACAGGAAGTTAGTAACTATATTTAAGTATTTTGCTGAATCGGGGTCACATAATGGCAAACCAATAGGAGCCCAATATTTGGCAGATCTTCTATGATTCTATAATCTTAACAAGAAGCTGATATTGCTGGTGCAACTGACAGAGACAACAGAAACTAAAAAATCATTAATGAAAGCTTAACATTTTTTTAAATAAAAAATCCCTAAGGCAGATAAATGGAAACTTTAATGTGGAAACTTTAATGAAACAAGGAGAGTTGCAGACATGATTCTGTTTCATCACTGAGGACAGCAGTAAAACTATAAACCTTATGCTGGTATGGCAAAGCATAATAAATTAAAAAGAATTCTAATGTCCCTTTCTCTTTCATCTTTTTTTTCAAGCTTTCAAAGATAAGCACTATATGAGATTAATATTCGAATGACAGGGACACTGAACTGGAAATTCATTGGGAGTTTAAAACACCATATTTTGGGATTTACTGAATGGGTGGGGAAAATAAAACAAGAAATGGCACATTCAGTGCAGTAGAGCACTCAGTTGCTTTTATGTTCATAGAGTCATAGAACCATAGATATCCTGAGTTATAAGGGACCCACAAGGATCATCAAGTTCAGCTCCTGGCTCCACACAGGACCACCCAAAATTCAAACCTGATATCTGAGAGAGTTGTCCTAAACACTCCTTGAACTCAGGCAGTTTACTGCCCAACCACGCTCTGGTGAAGAGCTTTTACCTAACACTCACCCTGACTCTCCCCTGATGCAGCTCCATGCCATTCCTATGGGTCCTGTTGCTGTCACCAGAAAGAAGATCTCAGCTCCTGCCACTCCACTCCCCTCATGAGGAAGCTGTATGCCTGATGCCTGAATAGTGCCCAGAATACCAAATCAGGGAACAGCTGCAGCCAAGTTGGGATGGATGGGGAAAAATGTAAATAGGAACAAGTTGTTTACTTCAGTAGGAGTCTGGACAGGAAAAAGGGAGGTAAGGGAGGTAAAGGAGCACCTGGACATTATCTTTGAATAGGCGAGTTTGACTTTTTCTGTAAGTTGTAGTACCATGGTTTTGTGCTAAGTTTCCTAAAAAGTTTTGATGAACAGAGGCAATTTTAGAAATAGCCATAGCATAAAAGAAGAGGTGGAAAGTATTACTATTATTAAAGATGGAATAAAAATACATGGTGGAGGTGGATAGAGGAACCTTACTATGCAACAGCTCTTGAAACCAGGCATAAGAATGGTGTAATCTGAGACACACTCTGCTCTGTGTAGATAGTTAATATTCCTCTTAGTAACGCCCATCAGAAAACAAACAGAAACTGAAGGTAACTCATGTTACCTCCTGCACGCTTCACGTCAAGCTTCTCCTCATTGGTTATTTATAACATTGAGTCTGCCCTTTCTGCTGACTTACACTGTCTATGTACGTGTAAAAATACGCTCACAAGAATTTTTTCACTGCTGTACTTTAAGAACAACCTTTTCTAACCAGAGCTTTGTACACTGAGGTAGGACTTCTCTGAGAGTGGATATTGTAGCTGTAGGTGTGAGCATGCAACAAGAAAAATGAAAATATGAAATGAAAATAACTAATAAAATCTGAACATACGTATTTCATTAATATATTCTGAATGTAAATAGACATACAAATATGGGCATATATATATGTATATCTATTTTGGACAGACAAATGTTATATTGAGGAGAACACACTTCAATAAATTACCATATGGCACAATTGTTCAAGTGTCATTAGTACTGCTGGTCAAGTTATTCTCTAGAAACAAATTCTTGGATGAATTTGGTCTTATTTGTTCCTGTTTATAAACATTATGCAGAAGTACCTTCTGTTTGTGGCTGATGTACTCATTATTCACACATACATGGAAAATCACACATACATGGAAAATCGAGAGGAGGTGNAAATTTTCCAGCTTTGTGTTCTTTACAAACTATTTACATTGAGTACTCAGTGTGTGTTTCATCTCACAAAATTATATTTTCTTCTCTTTAATTGAATGACCAAAACTTTTAGAACTAGAGAGTAGTAAATGGCAAGTAGTGAACCAAAACAAAACCCCTAGAGTGAATTTTTGATATGCCTTTATTTATAGTCAGTTTTGTATTACTTTTTTAAAAATTTATGAATATTTTTGTGAATAACTAGTCATATACAATAAGGAACATGAACTAGTACATGGCAATAAAATGTTTCTTTAGTACAATATTAGTGAATTAATTCTGTCTGCATTTGACCAATCCAATCTACACACAGAGTTTGGCATTTAAAATGCAAAATCCTTAGGCAAAAACTATTAGAATCACTGCAGCTGTGGCATCTGAGGAAAGATTCTTCTATTTAAAAAAAGTCTATTCTTTGTATTGCAGATATTTATACTATAATTTTTAACTCTTCAAAACTTTGTATCTAAAATTTACAGCACAAAATTAATTTTCCAAGATACCTTTAACTAATACATCTTATCATTTTAAAATCTGCATTAAAAAGTTGGCAAAACGTTAACTTTGGCATGCTGGCTGTGTCTTGTGCTTTCTTTTGTTAATTGATTGTTTTTATTTTTTCTTTTAAATGTGAATTGTTGGACTTCATGTTTTCCTTTTGAGTGCTGGGCTACATGGGATGATATCTCATAGTTATACAATTGAATTGTTGGATCAAAAAATATCATTGTTTCCAAAGATGGACTAAAAGTAACAAAGAAGGAAGTGTGCATTTGTACAGTTCAGTTCAAAGACTGAATTCTCCATGAACTGATCCCTCACAACTTTAGACATCACTTCTCTTTTCATTCGACTGTAGTTACTGTCACAGGTGGAGAGGTCGGCCTGTCCTGGGAGGTTCGTGAGCTTCTGAAGATACAGATTTTCTTGAGGATGTGAGATGGTCCCTACTGATGTAGCAGATAAGAATCACTCAGAATTTAACTTATTCTATAACAAAAACTTTTATTGCTTTTACCTATTTTCCTTTTCCTGTCACAGCAATCCAGATGTTTCTTGTTCAGAAGAGGGACAAGAAGAGAAAAGCAATTACATATCTCACTCTGTTTAAATAGTTGGGAAGTAGTTAAACACTGAGATGATGACAGCTATACAAATACACAGATAAATAAATAATACTTTTGTGTACATGATAAAGAATTGATTTTTTCAGTTTATGGGATTTTTTTATCTTCTGAGTGCTTGTAGATTAAAAAGGTGGTCATCAAATAATGTGAATCCAGGTTAGCAGAGTTTTTTGACCTCAGAACAAAAAAAAGAATGTATGATTTTCACACTCCAACTATCTGCTAAGTAGACATAAAAATGATCACAAAAATATTAAAAGAAGAATGAGGAACACAAAAAGATACTAATCATTGAATTACAGAGTGCTTTTCTGCTAATAGTAAATTGTTCTTCAAATATATTTACAGGAGACCAAAGATAAAGAAAATTGTTCCACTGAAATTATAGCTGAATAGGGATAGAAAAGAAAAAAAGAATGGCAGATTTGCTGAACTGGTGCTTTACTTAGGTCTTTTCAAACAAAAATGAGGATAGACTGAAAACAAAGACAGGAATCGTATTTCTTGACATAGGCAAGAACAGAGGTATTAGATACATTGTGGATAATAATAGAAATAGTGTCAGGTCTAAGATAGATGACTTTGCAATTGACAGTTTATTGATCTTCCTTTTGCATATGCTTTCTATTTGTGTATGTGTTGTGTCTTTACCTTGTCACTGTCCTTGGAAGACTTCAATGTTTTAAATTTGATGAGTGTTTTCATGTAAAAGAACAGTTAAATTGAAAATGTTATATGCAAACTACAAGGATTATACACACAAGGCAGCCTAATGAAATTTTGCAAAACTAAAAACAGTATTAGTAAAATTCAATTTTATTATTTAATAAGGTCAGCATATAAACTTCATTTGCCAGGACCAGAGAAGAAATGCAAATGCACAAAGACAGTTTAGTGTAATGTGGTGTAATCTTGGTTCCTTTGGAATAAAAATGTGTTGAATTTGAATTGCATATCATTTAGTGTGCAATGCAACTCAACTTACATTCTTCTGATTTATATAGCCAAAACATGGTTTTGCTATAAACTTATTTTAAAAAAATGTAAAATTGACCATACAGTGGTATCTTCTTACAAACAAGTTAGGAAAATGGGGATTAGCGCTATTAAAGGAGTACTTCAGTTCAGATTCAGAACATAATTACCCTATAATTCTCTCAATGTCTTTTTTCATTGTCTTTTTTCATTTTTTTGTGTTTTTTGTTTGCTTGTTTGTTTTTCCCCTCTTGGCAAAAATTGAATCACGAAAAATATATTCTTGGTCAGGGAATAGTGCCCTAAAATTCAGTCTAGGCTTGCTGAAGAAAAATTACTACAAGTACACAAGTAAAAGAATGTTTCAAATCCATCCTTCTGAGAGATAAGTTTTAAAAAAGGTTAAGAATTGTTTGGACCCAAACCAGCAAAACAGAGCTACTTGCGCAGTACAATCAGACTTATCACCAAATCATAGAATATCCTGAGTTGGAAGAGACCCACAAGGATCATGAAGTCACACTCCTCTCTCCATACAGGACCACCCAAATGAATTTCTGTTGAACATAATCGCAAAGGTTACTCTGAAAAAAAATTACAGTGCACTAATTCAAGATAGCCTATGGTTTGATGATTTTAGCTTCAAGATACAGAATCATTAGATAGAATCATGGAATCATAGGATCATTAAAGGTGGAGGAGACCTCTAAGACCATGGAGTCCAACTGTCAACCCATCACCACTATGCCCACTAAACCATGTCTGTAAATGCTATATATACAAGGTTCTTGAACACCTCCAGGGAAGGTGGTTCCACCACTTCCCTGGGCAGTCTGTTCTTGAATCTAAGCTGTAAGCCAAATTTTGAAAGGTGGAGGGAAAAAGTGCTTTCAGGAGCCTACATATCACAACACCTCCATATTCTTAACGTGAAAACAACTAGAGTTGTATTCTGCTTCAAGATTTTGTATCTTCCTGGAGTGCATCACCTAGTGCTTAACTAGTGCAAATGAAAATCAGGTCCATAGTAACATTTAATTTTAAAATATAAAGGGAAACTATTTTACTGGGATAGAAATGTTGATATAGAGAAAGGCCCAATGCTGTTCTTCTCCATCTATAACTGCAGCTATGAACCCATGGAGTGAATGCATGATGAGCTTAATTATGTTAAACTTCTGTAAATAAACATAGAAAAAAAAAGTTGATCCTTAGGTGAATGTATTTCTGTTCCCAACAGGTTTTACACCAGTAAAATTAGAGTGACTTCATGGAGTCATTCTAAATTTATCTGTAATTGAGATCAGACAAAAGGCCTAAAGTTTTCTAATACACTTGCGTAGCACAAACCACACCTGTGCTACCGTAGAATAGTTGAGATAAACGTTACAGAGTTTTGTAAGAAGTAATAATTTGTTTCATGTTCAAAGAACTATGAAGACTTCATGAAAAAATAATATGCAATGAATAGTCACGCAAGTTTCAAAGAGAAAAAAGACTGAAAATTTTTGAATAATGATGAAGGCCCCTGAAGATCGGATATAATGAGCACTTAAAATTCTGGATACTTGTCCAGGTTATCTAAATTTTCAAGGCCTAAGTCCATGCTGAGCAGACAGTAAAACTGCTTCCATCACTTCTTATTTCTCATTTGCAGCAGTCATAACAAACTCAAAAGAATATATTCTTTTTTTCTCAGGAACTTAAGTTTAAGGAATGGAAAAGATGGATCAGGGTTTAAAATATTGTTGACATTTACATTCAAATACTAGCATACATTCTAACATATATAGAATGTTAGAGAGAACATGGAAGCCAGTAGTCACCACCTTATAATACTGAAACAGGCCTGCAGACGAATAAGGTACAAAGGTACTTGAATCTTATGATGAAGCTATGTTTTATTATTGGCAGGAGCCAATAGTAGAGCTGTGTTATTTCAGACTGCATGGTGAACATTTCTGGTAATACTGACTTTCTGAATTACATTTTATTTATCTCAGGAAGAGATTTTCAATAAATGGAACCTGAATTTAATATTCCAGTCCTTTATTTAAGGTGGTTTTAGTAAAAAAATGTGCAAAGGTGTAAGGTATCTTTAAGAGAGATGGTAAAACTCTGTTAAAAGTTAAGCTCTGGATTTAGGTGCAGAATTATGGAGTTCTAGTGTCTCTCTTCTGTTGATTTATTGTACCACTTTGAGAAAACACCTAATTTATTCATTTTCCATTCTGCTGCAGGCTTTTTAGCAGACTTCTATTTAACTGAGAAAGTGAGGAGTTTCACTGTTATTCTCACAAATCCTTTAACTCCTATGGTTCTTCAACTCTCAGAGTCCAGTATTTCACATTCTCTCTAGGTCCTAAAGCCTGTGCACCAGCTATGAGAAGACAGGGAAACCCTGCATCACTGTGTAGAGCTTAGAAAATTGTGTTCCTCTCATCATCAATTAACGGCCAACATTCATGTGATCGTCCATCATGGCAAGCCTCTGTCCCAGAATGAAATTTCCATAAAAAGGAAAAATTTTAGTCCTTTACAGACATTCAGGTACATCTAACCTATATAAATATTAAAGATGGAGCCGATTGAATGCACTCAATTTGGTCAGGGTTTTTTGTTATCTTGTGTGTGTGTATGTATGTAAGACAAAACGTTAATCTTATTATGTGTATTCTCCATTCTTGGTGAAACCACAAACCGAAACGAATAAGGCCCATAGCAACCTGCTCTAGCTGGCCCTGCTTATGAGGATCCTGCTTTTTTTCACAGGGTGGGAGATCCTCAATCATTCTGTGACCCCGAGTAAGCTATGTAAGTTTATGTTAGGAGACCTGTATCCATTTGCTACGTATTGCAGATATACTATGAAACTTGGCGTTATGAGAATTTTATTGCATCACTACTGGAAAAAAGTACTCTTTACATGAAATAATGCAACAAGAAAATTTTCATTTATGAAACTAACAGTAAACAGTCTCAAACGTTGCAACACAATAATTTATTTCATAATCCTCTGTACAATTATGCAAGTTTGAGATAGGGCCTCATTTGGCTCTTCTCCTTTGTGGAAACCTTATTGTACACAAATATATTCCAAGTATGCTTTCTCCTATTTATTTATTGCCCCAGCTGGTTAGAAATTACGGAATAAATTAATTTTGCTACTTCATGAAAACTTCACCCTTTTGAATGTTTTTAGATCTTTGATCAACTTCAAATTTACATTGGGTCTATTCCCTGAGCTGGTTTTTGGGTGGGGAAAAATCGAAGGATTCATGTTTTAATAGCTGATGAGATACTTAAGTGTCACAGTTCCAGTGCTGCCTCATGGTATTCAGATCTTTTATCTCCTTTTCTCCTGCACAAGTTATGACAAAAGAGTGTACTGGAGTCACCTCTAGGAGTTGCTCCATGGTAACCCTGATGTTAGGGAAAATGCTGTTCTTCTCAACTTCAAAGGTGTTCTCTGAAATCTTGGAGAAATGAGAGGTACCAAAAGAGACGTGGATGTGAGTTTCAGCAAGAAATATAAGGTTCAACACGTGCCTTACTGATCCTCCAACATATACAAAAATTGTTTTCTTAGGAAAAACAATTAATCTGGGAAGTGACTACCACTTGTGACTGCTTCATGGAGCTGTCATAAATAGAAAACTAAGTAACAGTTCTGTATAGTGACATACAGTACTCTGTTGCTTAGGAGAAAATGTAGAGACATATTGAAAAAATACTTTTATGTGTGTCACATTAACAATTTCAATTACTTTAAATTGTAGGATCTGCCTATGTTTTTATCTACTAACAAAATAACTGATATTTTAGTCATTTCATGAAATGTTTCACTTTGCATTTTGAATGGCATTTATACAATGCATCTGACTGACACCTTGAATGAAATTAATTTTTACTGTTCCAAACTTTTCAATTGGTTTTGAAGAACTTTGTTGATTTCTTTCTCCAATCAGAGCACTTTACCAAGAAGGGAAATTTAGAAAATTGCACTGAAATTAATTCTCTAGAATTTTATCTCAAGAATTTTGCACAGCTTTCAAGTGGAGAATCCCACCCAGATAAGTAGTCTAGACTGTTTTTGAAAGTATTAAGTATGCTATGTACACTTTGGAAATTACTGTTAATTATAAGAATTACAATTGATAATAATGTTTCGTAGTAATATAGCTGTAATCTCACATGATTTATACATTGCTGAATGATTCATTTTTTGTTGCCACCTTCAAAGTCAAAAGTCAACCAAAACTAATGGAAAAAAAAAAGATTATTCATATTTATTAACTTTTGAAATTATTTAGATTCAGGGAATGATTTTCGGAAACATAGTGAACACATCAAGATATTTTAATTACAGAATCACAGAATTGCAGGGGTTGGAAGGGACCTCGAGAGATCATTGAGTCCAACCCCCCTGCCAGAGCAGGTTCCCTACAGCAGGTTGCACAGGTAGGTGTCCAGGCGGGTCTTGAATATCTCCAGGGAAGGAGACGCCACAACCTCCCTGGGCAGCCTGTTCCAGTGGTCCGTCACCCGCACTGTGAAGAAGTTCTTCCGCATGTTGGTGCGGAACTTCCTGTGCTCCAGCTTAAGGCCATTGCCCCTTGTCCTGTCCCCACTGAGCACTGAAAAGAGGTTCCCCACCTCCATTTGCCTCCCGCAACTAAGATACTTATAAACATGGATCAGGTCCCCTCTCAACCTTCTTTTCTCAAGGCTGAACAGACCCAGATTACTGAGCCTCTCCTCATAAGGGAGATGCTCCACGCCCCTTACCATCTTTGTGGCCCTGCGCTGGACTCTTTCCAGGAGCTCCCTGTCTTTCTTACACAGGGGAGCCCAGAA
>WBMW01005376.1:126833-145212 GCA_013396635.1 Penelope pileata
CTCAACCAGAGGGAAGCCCTCCATTTTCCGGACTCTATCACTCACCTCCAGGGTTGGGGAGTCCCGAGCGGGAGTCTTAGAAGTGAAGACTGAAGCAAAGAAGGCATTCAATATCTCCACCTTCTCAGCATCCTCCGTTGTCAGGACACCCCCCTCATCCAGCAGGGGACCCACATTTTCCCTAGGCTTCCTCTTACTATTGACATACTTAAAAAACCCCTTCTTACTATCCTTTATCTCCTTTGCCAATTTAAACTCCAATTGGGCTTTGGCCTTTCTTGTCATATCCCTGCAGTCCCTCACAACATTCCTATACTCCTCCCAAGAGGACAGGCCCTTTTTCCACATTTCATGGACCTTCTTCTTCTCTTTGATCTTGCCCATGAGCTCCTTGCTCATCCACGGCGGTCTCCTGCCACCCTTCCCTGATTTCCTGCTCTTCTGAGCTTCATTGATAAATACAAGTACTAATGTTATTTAAACTATCCTTATTAAATGATACACTAAAATAACTTTAATGACATATTTTTTCATATATGATATACAATATAAACTGGAATATATTTTTTGTCTGGAATAATTAAACTATTTTTAAAATATTTTATCATAGACGTTGATTCAACTATTAATGATCTTTTATAATAATTTTTATTCTGTATGAGTAAGATCTAAGAGGGTTCTGTTTTGTTTCTATTTATTTTCAAGGGAAAATAAACTTGAAGAAAGACAAGAGACAAAATGTGTTTAAAGCAAAACTAATGCTCCATCTCCAGAAGCTGTGTCTTTCTTTAATAACCAGACATAATGGTATATCTGCAGAGAATAAATCACGCAGCAACTTGGTTCTGGACGGTAATCTTTCTTGACAGTACAGCATTAATACTTTCAGAGAAATAATGGAAGATTTTTATTTTTAACTTTCAAAAACAAATAATGTGTTACCCTCTCAAAAGTATGTTCTCATCATGTAGAAAAAAGAAAAATGCAAATTACATTTTTCAATGCAAATACTACACACCACACACACACTTCACACTTTTCCTTATTTTTGTTGTAAGAAAATGATAGTTCCCTAAATCTTTTCAGTAAACACATTTGCTCAAACCTGGCTGCCAAGTCTGAGCCTTCATACTCGCTATCCTTCTTCCTACCCCTCTTCAATGACTACCAAAATTTTACTGATTAAATACTAAATTTGTGCATCTATTTAGAAGGTAACATGGCAGAATGTTCTAAAGGTTAATTGCAATTCTTGAAAAAAAAAATCACTTTTAAGACGTGATGTACATATAAAGCAGGGGCTAGTTTTGAAGTATTAAATATTCAGCTTAAGCATCCTTTTAATATCTTGTTGGAGTTAAGATCTCTTTCCAGAGTGTTGAAAATTTTGGTACAATTGTTCACAATTTTCAGATAAAAGGGAAAACTCTCAAAAATATGTTCCCTTCATGCTATGTTTCTTATTCAATTCAAAGAACTTTGAACTATTTTCATAGTAAATAGATAATACATACTAATATACAGTATAGCTTGCACATCAGAAACCATAATAGAGCAAATTCAAGGAAGATAGATAAAAATGTATAAACACTCTCAATTCAGTCAGAATGTAATATTAATGATATGAATTTTAAGATCATATAGTGTCCACTCTATTAAAGTACAGTAGTATTTTGTCTTCAATGAGATTATCATGGTAAAAGCTAATGAAAATGCATGTGTGGGAAGCTATCTCAATGCACTTATTACGATGCACGTGGTATTTTTTTTTCCCATCTCTTTCCTAAAGAAAAAAGAATCAACTGCAATAGAAAAAGGCAATGCAGACATCAAAATTAAGTTTGTTGATTCATTGTAAGGGTTCTTTTTTTTTCCATAGCTATTATTTTATTTTAATTGGCTTTTGGTCTACACTGAAAGAAAATTTTCTTTTTTTCAATACTGCTAAATACTGCTAATGAGCAGAAATTTTCAGTCTCACTCTGCCCAGGCAACAACTGAAGAGAAACTATGTAGTTATAACTTCTTTCTCATCACCTCTAGAATGATTTCTTGAATGACTGTAATTATTGTCTGCAATGAATCGGAGACTAAAAGTGGATTATTTAGGGGGAACGTCTATGAGATAGACTATGCAATATTTCAATAACTGAGTTCCCTGCTCTACGTGAGTAGTTTTAGGGCCTGTGGAGGACAATCTCAACTCTGGTCCCTTTTCTGATCTGCAGGTACCTCTCTGCCCCAGCCACGTTCTTTCCATGATCTCAGAGCTCACCTACAGCCAAACTTTGCTGAGAAGGGCTCTCTTATCGTCAGTCTTGAAATTTTATGAGATATATTTCTAAATGGAGCTTTTTTTTTTTTTTTTTTTTACTATTAAACACTACTGTTTATCTTTTGGTAGGTGGGAATCCCGTGTATAATTAGCATGCTGTCTGGACATATATAACAGCTTACCTGCTTTGTGTATACTAGAAGCTGCAAGAAATTGAAGTGCAGCTGTTTTACATAGCAACATATAGCAACTGACTTCCCTAACATTGGGATTAGTCTCCCACCCTCAATAGTGAATAAGATTAGGAAGCAAGTGAGCCAAACTGCTGAAATTTACTTCAAGTTATATTATTGTAGTTACAAAGGCAATGTTTCCTTAAAAGGCACACTGTAGTAAAGTACAGAGCCAGCGATCACAACCCTTAGATGTTCAATCTAAAGTGGGAGGAGTTGGCAATTCACCCCTTTGAAGAAGCAATACCTAGCTTCCATGGTTTGCTTAAAGATTCTATATGAATTCTAGGATCCTCTTTAAAAGGTTTCGAAAAGTATTACTAGCAATATCTATATCCTCCACTAAATAGTGTGTATATACTAACATGGACTGCAGTGAATAGCTTGCAGTTTAAGACTGGAGATGAATATATAATTGGCACTTTCTGCCTTTGACACACAGAGATATTAAACATTCTAGAATTTTTCTTTTCAAAAATCTTGTTGACAAGACTGTTAATATTTTAATAGCTCCAAGTCTCTTTTAAAGTAATATAGAGTAATCAACATTGACTTATACAGCATTCCACTGCCACAGTCATAGCATGTTATACAACTGAAATCACACTACTCTCATTTTGGTATTTTTGGCATCCTAATTACCAATTCAGCTAGTGCTGTGCAACAGGTGAGCTTGTCATGGGTTCTGAAAATTTGCAGCTGGTGACAAAAAAAATCCTAAAGGAAAGTATATACTGCTTAAATTCGGCGTGTCTCTTAACGTATTTGTCTAGTTCTACTATCTATAGAATCTAAGTAGCATTAAAGATCAAGTTAGACAGACATGACATCCTTGATACATGAGCCTCTATGCAGCACAAAATTAAATATTTCACGTTAACAGAATTATTCAGGGAAAGCTTTCTCCACATCGTAGTAGCACGCTATAAAGAACACATAAGGGGGAAACAGGAAAAGCGACTCATTGATGAAAAGAAGTATGAGCTAGGATAGGCAGTATATACAACCACTAATAGTTGACTACTATTAGTATAAGTAATAGTATATTATAAATAAGACCACTATACATAGACTCCTATTGCTCCTATTGCTCCTCAGTCCCCAAGGTCAGCTGCTCAGCTGCTTCGGAGCCTGCACAGCCAGAGCCGCAGCGGCAGATCTGGAGGTACAGGGGGGTTTTGGGAGGTCCCTTTCTCAGAGGACCCACACGAGAGCAGAGTGTTCCTGCGGCTCCTGGCAGCTCTCACTAGAGAGGCTGAGGTTGCGTGGGCGTTCCCAGGGCAACGGTGCCCTCACCCACGCTGTCAGCCTTGAAAAAGCCTCAGGGAGGACAGCAATGCAGCGTGAGTACCGTCCCTACCGTGCTGCAGGGGGGAGGTGTAGGAGCTCGTGCTGCAGGGCGCAGGAATTCTGTCCCTCCTCGCTCGTGACTCCATCCTATCTATTGTCAGTTATAAGCAATTTTTTTTTAATTTAAAAAAGTAATATTATAATAGTACAATCATACAAAATTCTAGGGAGTTAGGAATGTAAGCTTTTTCTCTGGAAGGCAGGTGGATCAGAACTTTAACTCATAGTTGGAAGCCTACAGGTATTGATGTTGCTTTTACAGGACAAAAAGGGCAAATCTACCATGATTAATCTTTACAGAGATTCAGTCCTACCACCTTCTCCATTAAGACAAGATAATGTCAAGCATGCAGTAAGCTATACAGTACTAATAACAAAATGTTTAATACCTCAAGTTAAAAGCAGAAAGGAAGAATGACAAAGCTAAAATTAAAACCATAGCAGAGGATGCTGTGCTGGTCACGGACGGGAAGGAACAGTAACCCACCCCTACAAAATTGATCACTGCCACTGTTTCCTCTGACATCATCTCCTCTTTCTGCTATACATCTAGGTGAGACACTGAGGGGAAAAAGGAAATGGAAGACTGCCCTTTGGCACCCAGAAGTTGTCAGCTCATTTCATCCTCTGCTTTCTTTTCAACACTTCTTCCCCTTATAGCCACAAAAGAAATCATGAAGAAAATGATTTCTGTTTTGAAATCACTTTCAAATGATTGATTCAGGCATCAAGTCTGTCTCAGAGGACTTTCAGGCAGCAAGCAGTGGGAGAAGAATTTCTGAAGTTGGCGGTACCACATGTGGCTGTTTCCTAACATATCTCTACCCTAAACATTTGCTAAATCTGTTGGATATTTTTATTTTTATTTTTATTTTTATTTTTATTTTTATTTTTATTTTTATTTTTATTTTCTTTCTTTCTTCTTTTTTTTTTTCAAAACTTTGAACATCTCTGATCCATTGCATATTCCTGCTCTACTGCCTTTCTTATATTGGGCATGGCAGGAAAAGTAAAGGTGTATAGAGAAGGACCAACAAGTAAAAGTCACAAGTGGTGAGTGTGGGATGCTTAAGGGTCCATTGGAAAAGTGAATAAAGACTGTTGGCAAGTGGTAGAAAATGGGTGAAAGTAATGAAATACTGTGCAAAAGCTTGTACTGAAGATTAGACATTTGAAAGCAATACAGTGAGTAATAGAAATCCAGTGAGAAGGTCACACCTAAATAACACAGCTAGGTGAGTTTATCAGATTATGAGCTGGCAGTGAAAAGGGATTTCAGTAACAGTCAATTTTAGCACTGAAAGGAATTTTATTAGACTAAGGAAAGCTATAATAAAATATCCAATAATCCAATAATTACTATTTTTATCTCAGATGGCCACATTCCCTTCATCCTTGCCTCATCACATCTGTCTACTTTTAAAACAACTTATTTAACAGCTCTGCAACTGGAGAGGAACAACTCCATGCCCCAGAATGTGTTGGGATCCTCCCAGCTGGAAAAAAAATTTGTAGAAAATGATCTAGGTTTCCTGGTGGACACCAAGTTAAGTATGAGCCAACAATGTGCCCTGCTGCTAAGAAGGCTAACGGTATTCTTGGCTGCATTAATTGCATTGCGAGCACGTTGAGGGATTTGACCCTTCCCCTCTATTCAACACTGCTGAGATCATACTTGGAGTGCTGTGTCCAGTTCTAGGCACTCTAGTACAAGAGAGACATGGAGCTACTGGAGAGTCCAGCAAAGAGTCCCTAAGACGATTAAGGGTCTGGAGCATCTCTCCTATGAGGAATGGCTGAGAGCTGGGACTGTTCAGACTGGAGGAGAGAAGGCTCAGGGGGAATCTTACCAATATGTACAACAGCCTGAAGGGAGGTTGCAAAGTGGATGGATCTAGGGTTTTTTCAGTGGAGCCCAGTGTACAAACCAGAACACTGGAGGTGTCATCTGAACACCAGGAAACATTTCTTTACTGTGAGGGTGACAGAGCACTGACACAGGTTGCCCAGAGGCTGTAGAGTTTCCTTCTTGGAGACCTCTCAAAGTTGCCTGGGCCTGATCCTGGGCACCCTGCTCTGAGTGTCCCTGCTTGAGCAGGGGTTGGGCCAGATGGACCCAGAGGTCCCTGCCAGCCTCAGTCAGTCTGTGATTCTGTGAATTAGAATAAACATGCTATAAACATATATGCTTCACATAACAAATACAGTTTAGTCTGCATTTTATTGTATAGCAGTACATAGATGAATGTTTCAGAAGGAGGATAGACTTGGAAACCAATGAATAAGTCTGGCCTGCCACTGCATTGGAAAGGGGTAGCAAAGAGGTTGTAATAAATAACTAGTTAAACATGAAAGCCTTGTGTAATGCTAGAGTACAAATGACTAATAACCAGGAGAACACAAGGAAAAAAAGTAATGTTACCTTTTTAATTGATATCAATAAAACTATAATTCCATCAACTTCTGGATCTAAATCTGAAATCTAAAATTGGAGAGATTTTGGAGGGATTAAAAAGAGGTCAAAACAGGTAGAAAATGAAAAAAGGCAGAATTTGGGAGAGGAAAGTATTAAAGTGTTCAGTTCAAAAATTAGTATATGGTTGGATTTTTTTGTCGACTGAAAATATTTTGATATAAAAAGGTCCTTCGGGTAATAAAATAACAGGTCAATAGATAGAATAGACAGGAATCAAAGTGTTTGAGCAGGAATCAAAAAATAGATGTTAGGTCAGTAAGGCAAGAATAGACCCCAGATACTGACATGGTTCTCCCTAAGTGATATCTCCTATTGCCTCTGCCAGGGACAGACTATAATGCTGGAAAGACGGCCATTGTAATCTAGTAGAACATTCTTCTGTGGTCACATTTTCTTTAATCTGAAAAAAAAAAAGTTCTTCCACTATAGATAACAGTAGAATGATAAGACAATAGTAAGAAAAGAAGATATACTTTCTAATATTAATGATACCAAACACATCCTGACCTTCATGAGAGATTTCACAGAGGATCGTTTTACAGGGATAACAAGTCATGAATGAACCTATGAAAATTTAAACCAGCAATCGGGTTCCAATGGCTACAAAGATTATTCTTTAAGACAAATGTGGCAAAAGTTCATGTGTATTGTTTTAGGCTGTGGCAAATGAAATAAAGTTTCCTTTTACTATTTTTTTGTGGCATTAAAAAGTAGAACTGTAGTTATTTTTTCTTTGATGAGATGTGGATAATTTTCATCAAGTGTATAAGGAACTAAGATTCAATAGGGTAGAATATATGAGATTGAATAGGATAAAAAAAGACAAATTGGAAAAATGTACCGTCTCCCACTTTGTTTAATCCTTAGTATTAAAGAAAGGAATCTCCATTTCTTCCTTTTTTGTTATTTTTAAGTACTTTGTTTTAAAGCTATTTTAATTCAGATCTATAATACTCTTTATCATAATGCCTTGTTTATTTACCAATAAATGTCCTTAATGGTGGATGCTTTAGTCATTACGTGTTGCAGTACATTTGTACTGCAGTACGAAAGTACTGCTTTTCTTTGTGTTTTGTTGTGACAGTGCATTTCAACTTTGTAATGTGTTTTCACAGTGTTGTATGTTTAGTTCATATCCACCAATTACATCACTGAGCTAAATCACACAAATCCCTGACAAACAAGGACTCTTCCCTTCTCTGGCTCCAGGAGTTTTCATTGTTAATGCTGTGAGCAGTTATGTAGAGAAGTTATCTTCAATTAGTTAATGCCAAAGGGAAATAAAGTTCAATGTGAAGGATCTTCGAAGATCTACAGCTGCAAGACTGAGATCCATTAATCTACAGAACGTCTAAACACAGTGCAAGCAAGGATTATGAAAATTAGTGGTGTTGACATAAATCTTTAATATTAGAAGTGCACTGCCAGAATGTCTTTGCCATTTGATTAGTGTTTGTGTAAGTAAAGAGAATTTGTTTTGTGAAGTACATAAACTGGGCAATAATGTCAAGGAGCAGTGCATTACATGTTGAACAAATTACTGAGCTGTTGAATATATGGTCTATTAAGACACTAAATGAGTTTGTAGCATTCTGCTAAGGTCAATGAAAAGACTCGATATACTTAGATACAAACTGATTAGCAGAACTGATGAAGGTGTCAGTGAGATCAGTGGATATGTAATATAGGTGCAAAGAGCTTGTCTTGTATTATTTTAAGAAAGCTCAGTGTGTATGACCTATATCGTAGCACATAACCATTATCAATAGAATGATAAAAATAATTTCATCAAAGAATGTGATTTGTAGTGAAAAATAACATTAATCCTAATTATATAAGTTGATGCCCATGCAACATGGAGAAAACACAGTGATATACCACTATGATGGCAATCCAGTACTCAGTAAGATTTTAAAAACTCAAAATGGTAAATGCATGGGCAGCCACCACTTTCCCCTTCACATCTACAGTGCCTGGTTCCGTCTTGCCACTAGTACAAGAAATACATGGATGTGCATCTAAAGCGTGTCCAGTATAGGGCCACACAGGTGATAAAGGGACCAGAATATCTTTCACGTAAAGAGAGGCTAAGAGAGCTGGAACAGTTTACCCTGGAGAAAGGTGGGGTCAGAGGAAATCTCATCAGTGTGTCTAAGTACCTAATAGGAGGGAATGAAGAACAGACCAGACTCTTCTCAGTGATGCCCACTGGTAGGACAAGAGGCAATGAGTGAAAATGAAAGCTTTGAAATTCCATTTGAACACAAGAAAACACTATTTTTTTTTCTTGTGGTGGTGGCTGAGCACTGGTACAGGTTGACCAGAGAGGTTGTGGAGTCTGAATCTTGCAGAATATTCAAAACATGACAGGACAGGGTCCTAGAGATACTCCTTTAGGTGACTCTTGGACAAGGGGCAGTTGGATCTCAAAAGGTCCCTGTCAGCCATACTGTGATACAGTAAGGCACACCTTGGCTGGGTTGCACTGAGTGAAGAGGAATGGTCTCGCGTCACACATATAATATGTATGATAATTAATGTATGTAACTAAGAAAAGTTTTTTTTCCTATGCTTTTATTAAAACACTGAAAAAGGAGATCAATGAAAACATAAAGCTGGAGGGATATTTGACCTTGTTGTTGTGAAACCAATGCATCAATATCTGATTCAATGGAAGTGGTTGCAATTCTTAGTGAGCTCTCAAGGTGATGATGAAATATGACTCTTCCTGTACTTCATCCTTGAAAATAGTTGTTCACAAATGTACATACTGCCAAAAAGTAATGACGTGAATAAGGCATGATTGTGAAGCTATGCATTTTCATGACTGATGAACAAGAGCCTGCATACCGCGCATGTAAAAGTCAGCTCCGGCAGATGTGACCTACTGTCACCATTGCAGAAATGCACCAGCCAGCACCTCACTGTGCTCACATCCACTGTTTGGTCTCCATAAACATTCAACAAGCATCCAAGAATGTCAATGGGAGCAATTTTTTCCTCGTGGAGAAATTTGATTCTATACCTTTGCTTCATACACACTTCCATGTCAGACACCATTTTGTCAGAGTGCCCCTCTGCTGCCCTCTGTCATATGGCAACAAAATGTAATGGAATATTGGTGGGAAGGTTCGACCTCTGCTGCTATCTCACCAAATCCACCTGTAACATCGTGGGCAAACATACTAAAATATGAGGCATTACTTTTGGAGCAATTCTTGTAAAATAATTCTTGAAAATACACTCAAAGCAGCCCTCGTATTAGGTGAGAGATCAGCACTGTCAGATTTATTGTGGTCAGAAGCTGACATGGAAGTCCATAAGAAGCAAAGGTGTGTAATTGAATTCCTCCATGCAGAAAAAATTGCACCTGTTGACAGTCATTGACACTTTCTGATTGTTTATGTTGACCATAAATGCATTTCACTGGTGAAAATATGTAGCTAATGTAAAATAGTGTTTTGTGGCTGAGAATTTATCAAATAGTGTTGTTGTGCTCTTTGTGTGTGTTGTATTTTTCATTGAAATAAATAGGAAGCACTACTTTCAGAGCTACCTACATAGTGATGGCATCTCAGGATTTATAGCTCCAGGACAGATTTGCTAGGGTGACTGATTTCAAACACTGGTATGCGTAACTTGCCAAATTTTACATAGTGACATCATGAAGGTCTTTAGAATCATCTGTCATTTAAATTGTCTCCAGGAAGAGTGAGAAAGATTGTAAAAATAATACATAAAATGATAAAATGTGCGTGTACATATATTAGATGAATATGGAATAAGGGCAACATTTATTTATTGGTGAAATACTGTACGTGAAAGTGCATTTACAGATTTCCTGCACAACAATCGCCATGGTCCTTCAAAGGGCAACCTTACCCTCACAGAATTGCTTTGTACTCTTCAATATATGAGTACATGTCAACTTAAGCAACAGCTTTTCGAATGCTTTTCAATTTTACGCATGGTTTTACAGAAATACACTGTTTTTAAGAACTTTAACATTTTATTTCAAATGATCACCATGCTCTTTAAAAGTGAAGCTGCTTCATTTCATACAACTGCATTTAAAGCAGCTGTGATTATAAATCTTGTTTTCAGAAGTATAGGAATTATCTGAGAATAAATAAACAAAGAATTTTCTTTTCTCATGAATGGTTAATGAATTACGCCTATTTTCTATGATTGTGTTTGTGTTCAACATGTATTTACAGGAACAAAGCACAGACTAGATTATCTGAAGTTCATTTTCTTTTGATGATTCACTATGTATTCTTAGTAATACTTCTAACAATATGCACAAAATATATTCTGCCTCTTAGTTAATGAATATGCATTTTTTTAAAATAGGAAGGTAAAAAGCTATGTCATAAATCACTAATTAATGGCTTTCTCTGAACTTGACAGTCTGTTAAAAATGCATTAATTACTAAATTCGTGCCTTTGTTTTCTGATCACCTGCTTACACGTGATTTTGTAAATAAAATATTCGTTGGCAATTGTTGATTTTGTTTTGGTCAGTCCTAATTCCTGTTTTGGTGGCTGGATTATTTCTTGATCTTTGAAAAATATTCTGAACCTCCACTAATATTAACCAAAAGCTTCTAGGTAACAAAGTGCAACAGTCATTTATTTGTAATATGTTCATTCTTACTGATGTATTATTTCACTTTAAGTACTGTAGATGATAGAGACACGTGCAATTCTGCCAAATGTTATTAGTCCTTTATAGGACGTCCATAGTGGTTTAAATGAGAGGATAATGTAGAGTTAAATCTTACATGAGCCACCACTTTTTGAAAATTAGGAGAAGTAACTGAGAGTTTAAGGACTGATATGAGCTTCAAATGCTGTCCAACAAACACAGGTAATGGGAATTAGTTTTCAGTCTGATGGAGGCAGTGGCTTTTCAGACTTGCTCAACTCTCAGACTTACACAGAGACCCACTGAAAAGTGTTTTCAGCTACACAAATGCACCTATTACTCATATCAACTCTATTTACAGTTGCAAATGAATTTACACTTGTGATTTTGGTACATATTGCTGCATCTGTTAGAACTCATATTTGCAAGTCAAAAATATGAGAACATTAGCACCAAATTCAATTCAAATTTAACAGATTTTTTAGGAATATGTGCCGGGATAAGTTTTACTGATTTAATACCTCCCAGCCTCTGTGAAAAGCTACCTTAGGAAGATTTTAAAACTTTATATGAAGTTTTAATAATAACCTAACTTTCTTGACAGTAAATGTTTTTGTTTGTTTGTTTGTTTGTTTGTTTACTTTCTAAGACCATCTGTATTCATTTTTCATTAATCATTTGTCAACTGTTAGGGCAATGGAGGACAGACAGTCTGAAATACAAACCCATTTTAGTACAAATGACTGTCATTAACGTCACTGTCTAGAAATGCATTGAGTGATTTTCTTAACAGAAAAACAGAATAGTAAACCATTCGTAGAACAGAAATGTTCACGTGTAGCTGAAAGCACACCATATATGACCAACAGCAAATAACCAAAGCCCAGAAGCCAGCTCTGAAAAGTATTCATCTACAGTTTTTAGAGAACATTCATGAATAATGGATACAATCAAAGACAATCAAGCTTGGTTTAAGTGGTTTCCAAATGATTTGCTGACCAAAGGAAAGGAGCTAAGCTGATAACAAATAGAGCAATCACCTCAGAGCTACTAAACTAGTCAAGATATTATTCCTTCTCTCAGGAAAAGGAGAGGAAAATCTGTAAAGATTGTCTCCTATTTCCTTAGTTCTCGATTGCCTTTTACAGTTGTTTTCTGTCTGCTTAAGTAGAATACATTTCTTTGAGGAAATGGGCTCAGTCCACTGAGTAGAGAAAATGCGAAGACATGAGTTTACAGTCTACATATACTATGTCCTAGTTCATAGACTGAAGTTCAGTTGTTTCATTTCTGTTACACCTCTCCTTGAACACCTTGACTTTAAATCTGGTATGAAGACCTCACATCATGATGCTCTCAGTTATTTTTCAGCTGTCTGTCCCGTAAAATTAAATATTTTGTCTTTTAGGCACGCCTTGTCTTCCCACTGTTTATAGTCATATAATAAATTTGACTACAACTGGATATGAATTTCGGAAATTTAAATGTAAATTATTTTTTTCTGGGATTTTTTCTATTATATTCTTCTAAAATTATTGGATTTTGAAATTTAGAATAATGAAATTCAGATATTAAAACTTTCAGAGTTTTTGTTTTTCTAGAAGACCAGATGTCTCATTTCTTTGCTTGTATTTGGTAATTATAGATAACCTATACCTTATTTCTAAACTATTTTTTTATTTTTTTTCTCTGAAGTGATTGCAACCCCAAACATCTATGGGAAAAATGCCAGCTGTTAGATACAAAGCTATACTTCACGTAGACTAATGATTGCATTAGGTATCATTAAAGAACACTAGCACAATATAACAGTGTTCTATGTTGGCAGATTTGTGTGTGTGTGTGTGTGTACGTTTTGAACTCGCAAATGCTTACGTAATTATGGACTAGAATAACCTTATTCCAATTATTGATTAATCTTCATTTATGTTAGTGAAAGCAGGCTCTTGAGGGTTCTTTTATGCAGTATCCCATGGCTGGACAAGAGGCAATGAGCACAAACCAGAACACAGGAGGTGTTGTCTGAACATCAGGAAATACCTCTTTACTGTGTGGGTGATGGAGCACTGGCACAGTTTGACCGGAGTCTGTGGAGTCTCCTCCCTGGAGATCTATAAAAGCCACTTGGAGATAGTCCTGGGCACCCTGCTCTGGTGTCCCTGCCTGAGCAGTGTTTGGACCGGATGGTCCCAGAGGTCCTTGTCAACCTGTGATTCTGTGAAAAAGGTCCATTCACGTGTGCCTACTATTATGAGCTTCCTAAAATACAGTTTTTTTTTTCTCTTTTAAAGATCTTTCTTATGAACCCATCATCATTGAAAAATAAGTTGACAGCTCTCAGTACAACCAAATTTAAACACATTTATATATTTATGACCCTTTCACAACAGTCACACTGATCTGTTCTTGCTAGTTTTTGAGGATGAGAAAGGTGAGATATTTAACATTAATACCATGTATTCCTCCACAGACTCAGAGAGAATTACCTAGGTGATAAAAATTTCTGGGATTTACTGATTTACAGCCTTTTTTTGAAGTCACTATATAAGAAAAACTAATACTGAAATGATAAGATTTACCGGTAAGGTGACTGTAACTGAACTGACAACACTAATTATTCTGCCCACTAAGAGGAAGCGTAAATACTGTTAGCACTTTGAAGGCTAATTCTTCCAGCTTTGAGATGATAAATTGTTGACAAGAATGTTTTCAGGTATTAAATAACCTGAAATATATTAACTTCTGATATGCTTCAAAAAATGTAAGCAACTTCCATGCGATAAATGGTGTTTTTGCAACTTGGTTATGGTATAGATCTCATTTGAGAAGTTAGAATTTAGCTTGGGATAGTGAAGGAAATGGGGACATTATTCAGAACAGGCAGCTAGAAGGTTTTTACATTCAGGTCTTACAGTTGTAAATCGTTATTAAAATACGCAATTTTGAATGCTCTGTGGATGTGTTTGCTAGTTCTTCAGACATAATTTATACAGTCACCTTCTGCTTTTCCCCTCATAGGATACATTTCTTCAAATTCCAATATACAGCAAGGTATAGTGTGATGCCAAAGACAATTCACTGCTATAACAGCGTGTACCTTTCACCATCAGTTGAATGTGAAAGTGCTCATCATGTAATTTAATAAGCCTCTCTACCTCTGAGTCCCATGGAGCTTTCCACAGCCAATTGCTGATTAAAGCTGTTCTGGATGACTGAGAAAAAAATCCAAACAATTAATTATAATAATGTAATATTTTGGGCTTTTAGATTTTATAGAAACTGCTGAAATATTTTCACAATTGTTAATGATCCTTAATAGAACAGATGGAATTTTCCAGTCCAAGCAGAAGCTGCAAAAGACTCTCTGAGGTGTATGATGTGTCATTGAGTTCACACCCAGCATGGTAAACTAGAATAAATCTAAAAAAGGAGGATGCTGAGGGGCTCTGATTGTGTTAGTGAGGTATTCCCTATATAACGTGTTATTCTGCTAATTTACTGACTTGGAAACACTGGCAAAGAATTGCATTGGGAGTTTTAAATTTTAAGCATTACAATATTAAAGAGGTGGCATGCTGAGACACAAAACTTAAAAAAAGAAACCCTAGAAAATTTCCATTTAAATCACAGCTTTAAGACGCTCTATGGACTAATATCCACAACCATTCCAAAGACCAGCTGTCTGATTAAAATTACTGTTCCAGACCTTAGTAAATAGCTGAAATTGCTTTAATATTAAAGTCATAATATCATAAAACTCCTTTTGGCAAATTCAGGAACTTCTGAATATTCTGACTTCTTCATAGGTCAATGAATATAGACCCAGATTATCAAAGACATTCATATTTGGCTTGTTAGATATCTAGACACTTAGATACCATTGGTATAATCATGGTGAAGAGATATTCTCAGAGTAGGCATCTCCACTCCTGTCTGGGCAGATACTGTAGGCACACGTAAATGTGCACTTGATAATGGGCTCTTTCACATAATACAGGAGAAGTTGAGGTTCAAATTTTGCAATATAAACCTGACTTAAGTCTCCTGTATTCTCACAAACAAGCCTACTGACTTTAATGATACTGGCTGTTGGTGAATCTTAATCAATACTTCTCTTTCAGATATTCCCAAAGCAAATCATAAATTCCAGGTGTGTCAAATGAAACAGTCTAAGACTCTAGGTACCTGTTCCAGAGAGTCTAAGACTCTTAGCACCTGTTGCGATTTTCTACCACTGTCATTGTTAAAAAGTATTTTCAGATGGTCAGGTGGAATTTCATGTATTTTCATTTGTGCCCGTTGCCTCCTGTCATGCCAGTGAGTACCACTGGGAAAATTCTCGATTCCTCTTCATTTCCTTGCATTAGGTATTGTTAAGATGCCCCTAAGCCTTCTCCTTTCCAGGCTGAACAGTCCCAGGTCTCTCAGCCTCTCCTCACATGAAAGAAACCCCTGGATACACCACTAGCAACTTGCCTCCAACTGTACTTTGTGATAGTATAGATCACAATCCTCTGGTCCCAATTGTTCAGCTGGTTTTCAGTCCTCCTCACTGTCCATTTATCTAACCTGTACTTTTTCTGTTTGTCTCTAATGAAGTTTAAGAGAGACAGTGCAAAATGATTGGAGATAGTGCCATAGGCCTTACTAGAGTCAAGGTAAACAACATTCACTTATCTCCCTGTTGGGATAGGGGCAGCCAAGCTCGGGCTACACAGATTAGAGGAGAAAATTGTGTGAAGGTTGAAAGGGTAACTAGAGGTCAGAGATTCAGGGGGGTAGCTGGAGGTTACTTATCGTTCGCAAGAAAACAGGAAGATAAAAGAACTGCGAACCAATAAGAACAAGCGCGTGCTCTGCGCGTGATCACCAATCACGAAACTGCTCAAGGCAGCACAGCCGATTAGGCAAATGCTTTCACGCATGATTGCTAATGCTTGCACTACTAAGGGCTATATATTTTATTGCCGAAAGGCAATAAAGTGGAACTTACCTGCAAACTCTATGAGCTCGTCCCGTTTGTTCCCAGAAGCCCGGTCTCTCAACATCTCCCCCTCTCCATCAATCCAGACATCTCATTGTAGAAGGCTGTCCAATTGGTCAAGTATGATTTCACCTCCATAATTCCACGCTGACTACTCCCAATTGCCTCGTTGTCCTTCATGTGTTTGGAAATGCTTTTTAGAGGATTTCCTTCATCGCTTTCACATGGACTGAGGTGAGACTGATCAGTCTGTAGTTCCATTGATCATCATTCTTGCTGTTCTTGAGGTCCCACAAAGTCTTCCTTGTTCCAGATTTCTCCTCTGGTCTGAGGGGCCTGGGATTTCTGAAGGCCAATCTTACCAGTAAAGATTGAGTCAAAGAAGACATTGGGTACTTCAATCTTCTCCGTATCATTTGTCACAAATTCTCTTGCTTCATTCAGAAAACAGCCCACATTTTCCTTATCTTACCTTTTGCTTTTTGGGTACTTGCAGAATCCTCTTCCATTGTCCTTCACATGAGATTCATCATCAGATTCAGCTCCAGGTTCACCTTGGTTTTCCTAATCGCATTGCAGCAACTCTATACTACTCCTGAGTCACCTGCTTCAGCCTCCACCTCTTGTACACTTCCTTTTTTTATCTGAGTTAGGGAAGAGCTACTTTTCATCCACACAGGCCTCCTGCTGAGTGTTTTCTTTTTTTTTAATTTCCTACTTGTTGAGATGGACTTATCTCCACTGTCAGGAGGTGATATCAGCCAACTCTCCTGGACTCCTCTTTTCTACAAGGCTGTATCCCCTTGGATCCATCTAAAGCAGATCTCTGGAGAATGAAGACTGACTGTGAAGAAGTTGAAGTCTGCTTTCTGAAATCCAGAGCTGTAGTCCTTCTTTTTGCTTTGCAGTGTCCTCTTAGGATCCTGAACTCCATGGTCCCTGACTAAACCTTCTTTGTTCACAAGTATCAAGCCCAGAGCAGCATCTTTCCTTGCTAACACCTCAGTTAACTGTCTCAGGAAGTTGCTGTCAATACTGTAGTGTTGTACTGCTCTTTCAACAAATATGAGGGCTGCTCTGAAAGTAATCTCTTCTATTTAAATATATCCCCAAGACATCAGAAGCAGATGTTGGTGGTATGGCAGTAGAGATTGAATCTTCCCAACAATATTTCATTACATTTTGTTGCCATGTGACAGATGGCAGCAGAGGGGAAGGCTGACAAAATGGCATCTGACATGGAATTGCATCTGAAGTAAAGGTGTACAATTGAATTCCTCCGTGCAGAAAAAATTGCATCCATTGACATTCATCGACATTCGCTGAACATTTTTGGAGACCAAACAGTGGATGTGAGCACAGTGAGGCAGTGGGTGGTGCATTTCAGCAGTGGTGACAGCAACGCAAAAGACTAGCAATGTTTCAGACAGCCATACGCAGCTGTCACACCACAAAATGAAGAGTTACATCTCTCTTTCATACATCTGCCATTATTTAGACTCACTTTTCTCTCCATCTGTAGAAGATTGGACACCTTATTTACAGAAAAGTAAGCTGAACATTAACAACAATTTTGCTTTTAACTTACTCGACATAGTCAAGATTTATGAGGATTTTAAAACACATCTTTTTACAACGAAATTTCTTAAGTCTCTCTGATATTGAATGTTTGCAATGTTTTCCACCAATGATGAAATGACGAGTTTTGAACTTCACACAGCATCAGCATTTTCTGTTCCATGTAAGACACAGGATTTTGCATCACATGAACATTTAATCTGTCCTTTCTTGTATTATACATTTTAATGGCAACTATGTATTTTCCTTAAAGTATTTAGTCATAATCATTGACACAGTCCAAGTTTTTCATTTTTTGTTAGAAATAATTAAAAGGAATGTTGTTATACTAGGTACAAAATTTTAACAAAGTAAAATTCTGGGAAAATTTTTAATAGTTTAATGATTTAAACACTTCATTGATTCCTTACCCGAGATTAAGTGCATCTTTTTCATGGACGAAGTATTTTTTCTCACCAATTATCCATTCAAAATTTCTTAATAATGTATTAAAATATATTTGAGGCTGAAAGCCTGCTTTATTTTCATATATGTAGCTAGTAACAGATGATATCCTTATCCTTAGTAATCAAGGTTTCTAATGAAAATGTTAATGAGCCCTGAACTATAGCAGAGCAAACTGAAGAGTTAGCTATTATAGACAAAACAGTCAAAATGCCATACCTGAGTAAGCCTAATGTTTGTTGAATACTACTCTGATAAGAGGCTTAAGCCATAAAGACTTGCAGAAGAAAGGCTTTTGAAAATACTGTACACAAGTTGAAAAAATATTTGTTTTATGCAGAATTGTTCTGCTGTAATGTCATAAACTTTACAAGGCAAAAAAAAAAAAAAA
>WBMW01005376.1:145235-171448 GCA_013396635.1 Penelope pileata
AAAAAAAAAAACAATAGGAGACAGATCAGAACTGTAATTATAGTGCCAAGGTTAGAGATGAAGGTTAGACATGAAAAACTTCTGTTATCTGGAATAGATTTTTGTGTTGTAATACTGGCTGTGAAGATGTGAACTCTGTTAGTTTAAAATCTTAGAAGGGAGACATGTTGGAAAACCTACTNAGAGTTTTGGGATCCTTTTTCCCGTTACACCTACACATTTCATACACCTACACATTTCATTTTCTGCCATACAAGCTTTGAAATGCAAGAACTGTCAGCAGGAATCCATGTAGCTTCCCATAAGAAGGAAGAGACCAGAAAAATATATTTTCATAATGTTGTTTAACCACTAAATCATCTGAAAGAACAATGAGCTCCTTCCTATTCAGACTCTTCCCATGGATATTTACAGTTTTTGCAGGACTAGTTGGAGCAGAGATTATTACACAGTTGTATGTCATTCAGATTGCCTCTGTGTGCATCAACTCTAAATTCACAGAATCACAGAACCACATTCATGTAGCAATGGAATCGACTCCTGCATACTTAGCTAGACTGAGGAAACCTCCAGAAATGTCTTCCCTAGATTTAAAGTGATGATTACAACAATTATTAAAACCAATAATTTCAAGCAACATTGAAGGGAAACTCAAAGCTATTATGAGTTAACAAATTATCAAGTAATATTCTGTGAATCCAGATGTTTGCACAAGTTCTCACACATCTACCTTTCTGATTCTCTCTCTCATTAATGCTGGGGGCAGTGAGTGAGTGCCTGTATGGTGCTTACCTGCCTACCAGGGTTAAATCACAACACCCAGGAACTTTCTCTTTTCAAGTAGTTAAAGAATTAAATTGATACTGTTCAAAATATGATGAAAAATAAAGGATTGCATATGTTTTTTATATTTCTCCTGGACATGAACATGTTGGGAAGGGAGCAATCAATTCAGAAAGGTGAGGTAAGGAGAGAAACCTGGTGAACTGACTTTCAGGAAGCATCATTTGATTTTATATTCTTTATGATCAAGGATTTTCAGAAAAATATTCTGGTACTGTGTATTAAAAGTAGGAGGAGGATCAGAAGGGTCGTAGGAAGAACTGTGATGCGTTTTCCGCCACTGTGCAATTTATTTCTGAAATGTTACAAATTATAACATAGACTGAAAAGAAATATGCTTTCTTAAAAAAATTAACTCTCCTTACAATATCTAGTAGCCGAGGATGAGGTAATATAAGTGATAAGAGTTACTAAGTTCTGCTTCAAAAAATAGAACTACTTGTACAAAATACTACAAAAGATTTAAAACATTTGTGGTTTGATATGATCTTTGATCTTTTTTACTGAATGTTGTTCTTTCAAAGCTTACTGCCCCGCATGGTTATATAAAGAATTTTAAAAATAACAATTCTACTTCTGTTACTTCTGAAGATTTTTATCCCCAATATTTAAACTGTTTCATAGACTAAGAAAACTTCTTAGTTAGACAGGTGGTGCATCTGGATCTTCCAGAAGGAGTTAGTAAAGAATAAATTCAGCTGTCGAGTTAGCATCAGTTAAATAGTCTACAAGCACTTTTCCTGTTTTCCTACATGGCTAGTAAAAAATTGACAGTTAACATGTGTGCAAGTAAGACTGGAAAAGTATTAATTCAGGAATTCTCTTCTGATGAAGCAAATCAACTTGAATATCACTGAGATTTGCCAAGCCAAATAAACACTTCTGGGCAACGCATTGGTGGTGTTGTACAGAAACTGGAAGGAACAGTGCAGGATATCTACAGGGAGACAGTCATATAGTGAAATACAGTAGGAAAAGAAGATGTCCAGTGAAATGGAGCAGGAATGCAAGAAATTTCTCTCTGCCACCAGCATCTGGTCTGTCTTTGTGTGCTTTAAGTCTCTCTGGAGACTCGTTTTCTTTGTCTAGCTTACCTCCAAGATAAATTCTACAAATTTCTCAAGGCAGATTATTCCACTTGTTTTATGCTTTGGGCACAATAGCCCTCTGATCATTGAAAGAATTTTGATCTTGTTCTGTTTTTTATTGATTTAAGACAAATGACCTGGTCTAACTTAAGTCTCTGCTCCATATATGCAAAACAGAAATATTCTCTTACTCTTCAGGTAATAGAGGTAAAGTAAAAAATTAATATATCATATGATGACATACACATACCTTTGTATATACAGGTATGTAGATAGGAAAGAGGACTCCTTTTTAGTGAACTTCTACATGCCCCTTCTCTGGGGCAGTGACAGTCTAGGTCAATCTGACCTTTTTTTTTAGTGTATTTTGTAAGGTCTTCTTTCAGATTTTAATCAAAATAGTTTCCAGATCAAGATTAGAACATAGAACACTATGTTTGAAAACATGTTGTTGCCATTTGTCTGAGAAAGAAAAAGGAGGGTCATATGAAGAACAATTATTTTAGTAGACATGTGCTTACCCCCTTTCAAAGTTTAAAGCAGTAGGATAAGTTTTCAGATTGGCCAATGAATAGTAAAGCTTTATTTCTGTCAATAAAAGGCCTCAAAAAGCTTTGAAGTTCATATGACAACTCCAAAGCTAGGAAATTGACATTCTCTTTGCTGATAGATGGATAGATCTCAGAGGTTTTCAAGCCCATATATTTTAGGTTTTCATCTAAGAAATGCTGCAATTGCTTGCTTACATTTCTTCTTAAAGAAAACCAGAGTGAATAGGTATTCTCTTCTCTTACCATTTTCCCACTTTGTTCAAAAGCTATTTCCAGTTTAACAGATGGTCTGCAGCTCCTTTTTGAGAAACAACAACAAAAAAAAAAGTATCTATTTAGTGTTTGTGATATAAAAATAGCATGTTCAAAGAAGGGACCCTGAAAATTTTCACTGAAGCTTTTTTCAGATAGAATGAAATATTATACCTTTTTAGGGTCAAAATATATAATGCCTTCAAAAGAAAAAAAGTCATTAAAAGAAATCCATCAAAATTTACATATATATATATCATGAATAAATTTTTTCTACAGTAAAAGTTTGTAACTTAACCTTTTTTTGGAAGGTAATGAAAACTTCCAGATAATGAAAGTTAATGAAAATTTTCCAGAGGGAAGGAATCACAGACAAAATGTTTTACAATCTTCAGAAACAGTAACATGAATATAAACTATATAATACATAAGTTACTAATTTGACAGATGTAATCTTCCAAACCAGATATGAAAAATAATGTAGAGGTTGTTTGTGAAATTCATGTAGGAGCTACATTTTATTTTTGTTTTTAGTTTCTTTTGAACTATGTATAATGTAGGATTTTTTTTAAAGATGTGAATGACTGGTATCCATCCTGTAGCTGGCCCTGTTATGAGATATCTAGATATTTTAATGGAAGAGAGTAGGAATTTTCTTTCTGAAATGCAGTAATCATGTTTACAGTGCTTTGTTTTACACACATAGCCTAGAATCTTTACATGTAAAATAAAATATATAAAAAAATACAAAAATATAGAAAAAAATGTGAGACTGGATTTTGTGCAGAATTAAAATGGTTTATACAGTTTCATTTATGGGTAGTTCCTTGATTAACCTTGTCCCAACTCATTTTTTCCTGTACAGTTCTTCATCTAATACTTCTATAAAAAGCCTCTTATTTTTTTTTACTTAAAAAATAAGTGGCTCTTATCATAGCAAAATAACAGTCTTGTAACATTAACAGTTAAGAATCAATAAGTAGAAAGAAGAGTTCTTAACAATCACCTCAGACCCAAAAACCCTGCTGTAGAGACATAGAAAATACTCTTTATGGTGAGAAAGCAACAAGTAGAAGTTTTCTCCTCAGTGCTGCAATTACCTTTCTCCAAGGGGAAAGATACAGTGTCCATGCATCGTTGAACATGGATTCAGTGTATTTCTATTACAAGGAACAAGAACTACATTATTCCTACTGCTATAAATTGATGAGACAAAAAAAATGAGATTTTGAAATGATGCTTTCGAAAATGAACCCTTAGGTCATTACAAAATAAGAATCTCTGGCACTATATCTGCCAATCATTGTCACTAGACCGTTAAATATAATTGCCTTGTTATTTTTTTGTGTTGACATTTATTATTTCCCACCTGATAAAATAGACTTCTTTCCTCTAGAGACTGATGGTCCTCCTAGAGTTCACATCAATGTAACGTTAAGGCAAATGATAAATGTTTCAGGTTTTCTTTACTAGAAATGTGCTACATTTTTAATAGCACAATTAGATGACTCCCTTGAAGAAATTCCTTCATACAAACACCTTGAAACTCTCTATGCATGAAATACTTTCCCCTTGAAAGCTACATCAAGACAGCATATTTTAACAGGATACCACTTTTTTATATTGCTCTGTGATAGGTCCGATTTTACAATACAATTGTTAAAAGCTCTCTGTATAACCCTTGTTGAAAGTCATTGATATGATACATCTTTTAGTAAGACACTATATAAATGTGTAATGATGACTTCACTTGCTGCAGCCTCAATTCCTGTCTTTGAAACTGGTAACCTCAATGTATTAAAAGGTGTAGGTGAAAATATATATTTGTCTCTTTCATTTTTTTTTTCAATTCATCTGTCTATATTAATGGAACATCTTTTAGCGGTCTATTTCTGATGGAACTATTTTGCATGCAGAAAATAGACGTTAAAAATATTTTCATGCATATGTTTGTGTAATAAGAATTATTCTGGGATTCATGTTGTTGGTCCAGTGCCAATCTGCTATGTGACTATGAGCTCTTCATCTTTCTGATGCTCAGTTTCTCTGTGCTCACATCATAATCTTTTCATGACAAAGCTTTTTCTTGCTATGTGTGTGTGGATTGAATGCGCAGTACAATGGATCATCGAGACATTTTTGAATATCTACTCTACTGTCATACAATCATCAATCATAATTAGGTAGCAGTCAATTATCTGAGATGTTTTTACAGCTCTACCCTGGTCTTGGTAATAAATGAAATCTTCTTGTTAAAAGCAAATAATAATCTAGCAAGAAATGTGTATCTTTGAGAGTCTTTAAAATATAAAAGTAAATAACACTAGTTCCAGGAAAAAAATGAACTACATCTTTTTAAATATGAGATTTGCTTGAGGATCTTCAGATTTTAATATATAATTCACTTTCAGTGGGTTTTATTTAACCTCTGTTAAAGACCTAAAGGAAAGGAGCTTCAATCATATTTTCTCGAGCCGTATAGATAACAATTCACATTTCTTAAATTTCATTCTTCACCGGATCTCTGATTTCAGAAATCTGGGGCTATAAATATTGTTCCTGTTACAAATTCTTTGTACATGTTGGCAGTAATGAAAGGAAACTTGTTTTGTTTGGATTGGCGAATGACAAAAACAAGAATTTGCTCTGCCCAACATCTTTAAGAAACTTCAACTTTGTAAAAAAATGCTGATAGTACAAAAACTATAGACCACTTTCCCACAGCAGAAAATGAGACTCATGCTTATACATCAGCTAACTGTTCCAAGAGATTCAGGAAGGTATCCCCATCCTGTTGTCTGTCATTTGCGGGATAGCTGTTTGCAGCGTCTGAATGTCTTGGCAGTAAACACAAGCATTTACATCTGTAGCTTCCCTCTACATTTCTGACCCCTGTAGAGGACAGTCTAGCAAACTTCAACACACCAGAAAGCCTAGTTTGTGCTAGGATTGAAGTCATGGACTTTTTTTTCTTTTTTATTTGTGTTCAGCATTGCCCGAGAATGATGAACCTGATGAAATAAGCTGAGCAGAAGGTGAGTCAGTGACAAGTGTGGATGGCAGATGTCTTGAGGGAAGGAGGATCAATACTCTTGTAACATGCCTGACATCCTCTTGCCTGCTTGTCTGCAGCATGGGGCCATTCTCCTGTTATGCATCAATATGGTCTCAAGTTCATGCTATAGATCTCATGGTAGAAAAATTTTTATCCTGTCAGTTATCACAGCTCTACAGATGTCAGTGGAATTATAGCAGTTTGGGGAACCCGTACCCCATCTTTCCTTTGATCATCTCATGTTTTGAAAGTCTTTATCCTGGAAAGTGCTGAGTGCCTTCCCTGTGGCACTAGTGATCAAATACTCAGAAGTTCCAGCCCTTAAATCTTTCCTATGTTAATTCTTCCCAATCTGTCATCTCATACAAGGGCAATCCAAGGACCAGGGGCAAGAATAAACAGTACCTAGCACTTCTCTTCCAAATAAGCTCTTGTAAAATTTTCTTATCATCATCTCCAAAAGTGAAGAGTACTGAAACATTTTAGGAAACTTCTAAATGTTCATATTTACATTAATGTGCTATTAAAAATATTGAACTTTTGCACCGTATCTAATTCCATTTAAAGTTTGTCAAGAAATTCTTGACTAGCCAGTTCCCATGATAAAATGCCAGAGTGACTATATACATATATATATATATATACATACACATTTGTCCCCAAATGTGGTGGTTTCACCTGAAATCAAGCCAGGAAAGAATTCTCAGTTTGAGAATAGATTTTTCTGTTTCAGGTTGTGAAAGGAAGCACTGCAAGAATTTGGAGACCAGGATATTGTATGGAGCAGTATCAAATGCTTTGTGCAAGTTGATGTAGATGACCAGGTCATATAGGACCAAGACAATAATTTTAAGCAACATACTCTTCACAAGAGGCTCTCTCTTGCTCTCTCTCACTGTCTGTCTAGTTTTGGAAATGTTCTGTTGGATAAACGTAATAGTTCAACAGACAACAGAAGTTCACTCTTCCTCTGATGAAAGCAATGGTGCCTAAGAAAACATTTCTACCTCCATTTAGTTTTCAGTGGAGAAAAAGAAACTACTGTGTAAGGGACTGTTGGTGATGCTAGCCAGTAATGATGATGAACACATCCCCCCATGCTGCTACAGAGGTGACAGAGAGGATTTTATCTGGGGTGTCCCAGAACTCAGAGGAGCAACAAAAGTGCCACTATCATTAAGCAACTTATTTCAGTATTCCCTGGGATGGGAAAACTGCCCAGATAGGGGTTGTGTTAAATATCATGAGGCCCACAAAGGTGAGCTTCAGTAAACTTTCACTTGATAGACTTCTGAAGCCTAACTGGACTGTTTTGTTTGCCATAGCAACAGATGTGGTGTAACAGAGACAGTAAACCTAAATTCTGGTATTCAATGAAAACACATAGAGACAACAAGAAATTAAACTCCCAGCTCCCTCAGAGGGAAAGATTGCTTGCTGCAGCCATTCGTATGTTGTTTGTAAACCTGAAAATGTTTACTCTTTCACATTTATGTTGACAAACTAGTCTGTCACACACAATCAGTGGGGTGATGAAAACTAATCTTCTTTTCTTCCGTTGGATACCCTCCCTCAAGCCAGAGTAGCTGAGACAAAAGCCTTCTAATGAGAACTGGGTAGCATTTTCCTTCTTGACAGTCATTTTACTCCTTTCTTCCACAAAGTTGCTTATGATTCCCTCCACTCCCCAATTTTCCCTTTTTATTCATACTTTTAGCAACTGAGTTATTCTTTGAACCGAATCAATTAGCATATAAAGGATAAGTTTTTCATTCAAGGGAATTTTTAAAATTAGCAATGTTAGGCCCCCTGGAAATAAACCTGCTTTTACAGCTTCTTTGCCTCAGCGCTCTTGCAGAGTGCGTGCTGTTCTGCTGACACTTCTGTATCAAGGTGAGCTGTTTGTTCTGCACCTTCTTGGACAAATCTAATAGCTTGGGTGCAAAGGATATTTCTTTTGTCCTATTAATTTTAATGAGCAGTTCATTAAAAATGAAAGATGAATCATCTCTGTTAGAGCCACCTAATGTTTAATTGTAGTAGTATGTGATTTTCTACTGCTATCTGAAACAACAGGCAACTGAACAGTCAGAAATAAATAAAACCGAGTTTTTAGGTTTTTTTTATTTTTTAGTTATTCTGGTTCCTGCTTTGGTTTTCTGAGTTTAATAATGTCTCTAATGGAAATTTATGGAAGCATTTTTTAGGTCAAATAGTTCAATAAAAAAAATTGATTAAAAAAAATGTAATCTATTTAAAGTTTACTACCACCATTTCTTATTCATTCTAATTATTAATTCTAGCATTAATATTAGTAATAATTTGTAGTGTAAGAATAAGTTTTAAAAAAACACATTTTTGCATTTCTATCCATTAAATATCATCTATCCTTAGAAGAATTAATAAGTAGATTTCAGGTAGACACTAACACGCTTTATGTAGATAAGATTGGTTGTAGAAATTCCTAGAATTATCAAAAGTTGGGAAATAGAATTGGAAAAAATTCCCTCAGTACATGACATTTTTATTAACATATCATATAAGACCTTTGTGAAAGTCTCAAAGTAAGCCACAAACTATGATTTTGGAAAAAGACATGCACAGAAATCAAATCTCATTAAAATTGAAAGGATGTAGTAGATATAGGGCAAAACAAGACGATATACCTTCAATAGCTCACAGGAAAGACAAGAGTTCTACTTGCTAAATAGCAGTTTCTAACACAGTAGCAAGGAATGAAAAATGAGGGAGGGTAGAACTGTCAGTTACAGATGTTAAGAGTGCTCTACGTTATTGAATCTATATTTAAAAAGGGTTAAAGCAAGAAGACAATATTAAAGATAGAAAGAATTCTCCCTTAGAGAAAGTGAGGAATAGTTGCAAGATAAGGAAAAGCTCCACAGAACTAAGCTACTCTAGAGCCAAAGATGTGCAGGAACAGGGTCAGAATGCTATTGAGCAAACAGCATCTCATATTAGGTTACAACTGGAGAAATTTGAATCAGGTAGAGAGAAATTCAAGGGCTAAGGATAGGAAAAAAAACCCCACAACTTATGTTCTGCTTATAATTCCTTTTTTAATTTTCCAAATTTTAGAATCTTATAACATCTTCAGAAATGTAACCTTGTCACTTTCATTTTCAATCAAAACATAATTTCACTTGAAACTTAATTAATTTTTAAACAGATTTAAATGTATCTGACAAGTATAGGATTCTCCTCCATGTAAAAAGAACAAATTGAGTAAAGTGCACTGTGAAGACAAATCTTTTTTAAATTTTCAAGTGAATATTTAAAGCATCTGTGTGGGCTGGGTTTACTGCTCTCCATATTCATGCGAACGAAATAGTCCTTCAGAGAATGTACGAAGAAATATTAAAAATTATTCAGTTGCTTTATCATTTTCATACCTAGAATGTATACCATAACTGTTTTCGGCATTTAGTAAATGTAGAATTTAAGATTTAATTATATTCAGATTATGATTTTTTTAATAAAAAATATATTTGGTATGGAAGAGTATTCAGATTTCACATGTGTGCAAAAATGGGATCTTAGTCAAACTGTATCATTAAAATGAAAGCTATGAAATCAAAACTAATAGTTAAAAAGTAAAATCATAATGTAAAACTATGTATGTAATAAGTTTATAATTTGTGCAGAAATTGGGCTTACTCTAGTGAAGTCCATAGTGAAATTCATATTGACTGTTACTGAATTTTTATTTTTTCCCTCAAATTCTGTTATATATCCTGCTAGGATAAACAGTACTGACCTGACCTTAGATTCAAGATTCTTGATTTAACTTTATGTTTATGCATTTTCTTTCATTAGTTATCCAATGTGTGCCCCAATTTATGTCTTAGGGCTCTAGAATGTGGTCATTCTTCCCATTACTGAAATTAAATCTGAACCATCAGTATTTCATGCCTTGCCTACACATGCTCCTGACTCTCCAAACTGTTCTTCCATAAATGTTCGTTCCAGTATCACCATGGTTTCTCATATTTTGGTTAATCATACTGTCTTTATATCATTTAGCAGTCCTCCCTACTATCTTAAACTTTGTTTTCTTGCTCTTACTATGTATTATTACCACAGATAAGAATAGAAATAGTAATAGCAATAATAGTCCACCTATAAACCTTTGCTAAGTAGTTGGACTATTTTGAATAAAATCTATGCATTATTACATGAGATAGTTTTAAAGAACACTTATTTGTATGGTATACGTAGCAGTAGCACCCTTGAAATGTTGTATATATTATCTATGCAGTTTCCTTCCACCTTATCCGTAAATCTATTTTTCAATTCAACTGAAGCTATTTCCAAGGGAAAAGTTCTAAGCAAACCAACCTGCTGGTAAAGGACTTGTTAATGTACTTGTTCACATATCAACCTCCTGTCATGTGCTAAGAGCCCATGGAAATAATCAGTTGTGCTGATAACAATTTCTGTGTAAACTGAAGGCCTCCATAAGATTCAGCCTTCAACATAAACTGTTTCTGGCTTTCCAGAATATTATTTATATAATATTGTTGCAAAGTTACACCTGTAGCTCCATTTTTCTTCATTACAGATCTTCAAGATCATTTTGAAAGTTGGTCTAATCATTCTGTTTACATTGGAAGTATTTTTAGAGCTCAAGGAAATTACTTATTGCCTCTATTTTATCAAAATTAACAAATACATTAAAACGGTGATTTAAAGCTTGAATTTTCAGCTTATCTTTCGAATTTTTCAAGATACTGAAGTGACAGAATTAATTTTCATGCTGCAAAGTGAACGTGTTCCTTTTTGTTTCTGAAATATGAAATCATCAAACAAAGTAGTTTTGCTGAAAGTAAGTGTATGTCAGTGATGGTTTTCAGTCATGTTGTTTTTCTGAATATTTTGTTATACTTTCATAACGCCAGAATGGCTCACCCAGAACAATTTCCTCATTTTGCATAAAGGAGACAGAAGTCCAAAAGAAACAAATTGTTTGAGCAACGACTTCACAAGGTTTGTATGATAAGACATCACCACTGAAATTTCACTTCTTTCCTGTAAGTAAACGAGAGAGCTTAACAGAACAAGCATTTTTTTCATTCCCCAACCTTCTCCCTGTCTATATTTCTATTTTATTCCAGCTCTTCTGCCCAGAGCTTTCTCTGTCTCTCCTCCCTACTCACTTGTCATGGCACTCCAGGGTAACAGTAGAGTCTAACCATATGCCGAGAGACAAGTGCTTTGTGCACTCCTAGGATGCTAAACTTATTAATATTAAGGACAACGGTGCTATGCATCTTCTTGTTGTTGTAAGCTTGGGCTTTTTTTCTGGAGAGATGTCAGATCTGTCTCAGTGATATAGCTTTAAGTGGAGCAGTGAGTGTAAAATTGTTATTCTGGGTGAAAATATGAAACATGCAGCATTGCCCGAGACAGATATTTATGTTCTGTTTACTAGCTCCTGGGAGATGCAGCATCTCCATTCTTTCCTAAGATAGCTGAATGCAGAACATCTGAAAAATTAACAAGGAAAGACCAGGAAAAACCTGCAGATGAACATACAGTGAGAAATGTAAAACATTGGATGAAAATCAGCTGGGTGAGAACCAACTTGAAAGGAAAAATAAAGGGACAAAGGAAAGAATCACAAACAACAAGAAGTCAGATATGTTACTGCTCATACATGTATGATATCCAGCTGAGTGAGTAATACAATATACAGTTACATCCTTGTTCTCCATTCAGAGCGGTTCTCTGAACAAGCGCATACTTTTGACTGTGCTCTTTGAGTAATATATTTAATGCTTTGAATCTTCTCTTAGCTTATTTTTCCATATTTAATATTGTAAGGTTAAAAGCTATTGCTTCCCTTAGTTTCTCTTTTGCTGAGGCACTTGGCCCTCACTACAAGAAAGACATTGAGGCCCTGGAGCATGTCCAGAGAAGGGCAACAAGGCTGATGAGGGATCTGGAGTATGAGTCTTATGAGGAAGGGCTGAGGGAATGGGGATTGAGAAGAGGAGGCTCAGGGAAGACGTTATTGCTCTCTACAACTATCTGAAAGCAGGCTGTGATGAGGTGGGGACCAGCCTCTTCTCCCACGTAACTAGTGATAGGACAAGAGGGAATGGCCTCAAATTGCACCAGGTTCAGGTTGGATATTACAAAAATCTTCTTGTCCAAAACAGTGATCAGGCACTGGAACAGGCTGCCCAGAGAGATAGTAGAGTCACCATCCCTGGAGCTGTTTAAGATATGTCTAGATGTGATACTAAGGGATGTGTTTTAATGGGCAATCTTGGTGATAGGTGGACAATTGGACTAGATGATCTTAGAGGTCTTTTCCAACCTTAATGATTCTATGATTCCCAGTGGGATAGACTTGCCGCCATAAACAGCTACAGAGCTGCTGTTCTGAGCAGGAGGGGAGGGGGCTTTGTCCCACAAATCCCAAAGAAAGGTCAGAAAATTACAAGTCTTTTTTTCCAATACTTTCAAGCTGTTATATGTGATCTGTGTCATTTTAGTGACAGCAGCATCAGCCTGCTTTGCTTGGTGTAGCTTGTGACTTTTTGATATTGTTATCTGATTTTGTCCGCTTTCATCATCATGAGATGATGGTCTTCAGTGTTAAAACTGTGGGCTTTACGGAGCAATAATTTGTTGCAATAACTTGTGAAGAGTTACTATTTTACATCTGTGATTATTTTTCACAGGATAGATATTGAAGTAAACATCTACTCCATTTCACCAGTGAATAATGTGGAGGAACATTTTTCCTGGAACTTTGTTAGGATCATTCTGGTAAAGTGCAGTAATCAATGATGAGTGAATCAATACGCAGCAACAACACTGAGATTATTTGGTTTAAATCTCCACGGACAAGAAGTTCTTACTCAGCTTANGGTGTAACTTGTGACTTTTTGATATTGTTATCTGATTTTGTCCGCTTTCATCATCATGAGATGATGGTCTTCAGTGTTAAAACTGTGGGCTTTACGGAGCAATAATTTGTTGCAATAACTTGTGAAGAGTTACTATTTTACATCTGTGATTATTTTTCACAGGATAGATATTGAAGTAAACATCTACTCCTTTTCACCTGTGAATAATGTGGAGGAACATTTTTCCTGGAACTTTGTTAGGATCATTCTGGTAAAGTGCAGTAATCAATGATGAGTGAATCAATACGCAGCAACAACACTGAGATTATTTGGTTTAAATCTCCACGGACAAGAAGTTCTTACTCAGCTTATATCTATATATGAAATATCATTTTATACATGTTCACCTGCAACAAATAAACATGTAGGTTGCTCCGAAAGTAATGTCTCCTTTTTTTTTCATACAAACTGCAACAGACGTAAAGAGCACAATAGCACTATTTGATAGAGCAAATTCTTAGCTACAAAATACTACTCTTTTCAAAATACTCACCACAATTAACTATGCATTTTTGCCAGTGATGAGCAAGAACCTGCACATTGTGCATGTAAAAATCTGCACCAGCAGATGCGACCCACTGTTTCACAGCTGCTATGACAGCAACATTCCTAGCAAAATGGTGCCCAAACAGATGGAAGTCAGATGGTGCCAAATTAGGGCTGTACAGTGAGCGTGGTAGGACAATCTATCCAAGACTGGCAATGTGCTCCATGGTCTTCAAATTAGTATGTGTTGCAAGAGAAAGGTTGTCTCCTTCTCTAGTGTGACTCTGGAAGTTTGAGCATTCAGCTTAGTCAGCATTGCAATTTAGCGGTCAGAGTTGGTGGTTTGTCTGGATTTGAGGAAATCCAGAAAAATCACCTCTCTCCAGTCCCAAAAGACCATGCACATCACTTTACCCAATGAAGGCTACATCTTGAACTTATTCTTCAATGGGGAATTCACATGTCGCCACTCCATGGACTGTCATTTTGACTCAGGCTCATAGTCATGACTACATGTCTTGTCACTGGTAATGATGTGGTCCAGGAAACTGGCACCTTCAGCCTCGTATTGGTTCAATAGGTCCTGACAAACATACATATGGTGTTTCTGTTCCTGGATGATTTGTGAGACCCACCTGGCACAAACATTGCAATATTCCAGTATTGCCACTGTCATTTCTAATGCACCGAAGGCAATATTCAGCTCCATACACGGTTCCCTGTTTATGATTCATCCATTCACATGGATGCTCTTCATTTCATGGTGTGACAGCTGTGAATGGCCATTTGGAACATGGTTTGTCTTTCACACTGCAGTTGCCACTGCTGAAACGCAACACTCATCACCTCACTGTACTGACATCCACTGTTTGTTCTCCATAAACATTTAGCAAGCGTCAATGAATTTCAGTGGGTGCAATCTTTTCTTCATGGAGGAATTCAACGACACATCTTTACTTCAAATGCACTTTCTTCCATGTCAAATGCCATTTTGTTAAGAATGTCCCTCTGCTGCCATCTGCCACACGACAACAAATTGTGATGGGATATTGGGAAAGTCCAGCCTCTACTGCCATACCACNATTGCAATATTCCAGTATTGCCACTGTCATTTCTAATGCACCGAAGGCAATATTCAGCTCCATACACGGTTCCCTGTTTATGATTCATCCATTCACATGGATGCTCTTCATTTCATGGTGTGACAGCTGTGAATGGCCATTTGGAACATGGTTTGTCTTTCACACTGCAGTTGCCACTGCTGAAACGCAACACTCATCACCTCACTGTACTGACATCCACTGTTTGTTCTCCATAAACATTTAGCAAGCGTCAATGAATTTCAGTGGGTGCAATCTTTTCTTCATGGAGGAATTCAACGACACATCTTTACTTCAAATGCACTTTCTTCCATGTCAAATGCCATTTTGTTAAGAATGTCCCTCTGCTGCCATCTGCCACACGACAACAAATTGTGATGGGATATTGGGAAAGTCCAGCCTCTACTGCCATACCACCAACATCTGCCTCTGACATCATGGGCCAAGATAATAAAATAGGAGGCGTTACTTTCAAAGCAGCCCTCTTATGTGGTTACTCTGTATTGTAATTTCCATGGAAATTAATAGGAGGCATTACTTTCAGAGCAACCTACGTATATTTATCATTTAAAATATATATGTAGCTTTAGCTCAATGTGTATTCCAGAGCCTATATGTCTGTTTCTTTAACATTATGCTCACTCACCTCAACAGCAATTAAAACAAGCTATTTCTTTTTCTATTACTGCAAGTTCAAGTGAAGCAGAAGATATCCAGAAAGCCTAAATAAAATTTGGTTTGTACTAAATTTGGTAGTAGCATGTAGTTATCTAGCTAGAAATTAAGTGGTATTAAGTATAACTATGCATCTTTGCACTGACTTGTCCTGAAAATGACCAATATGCCAATGCATACTTATTTTCAGTGAAATATGAGAAGTAAATATTAGAATAAACATATGTATTAATAGATGTGTTATATTAAAATATGTAATTTATATGATTTTATAGTTACTATGTGCGTTCAGAAGGTAGCAATAAACCATAATTAAATATTCATATCAATACAGTAATTAATCTATTACACATTTATACTTAAATTGAAAATCATTTTGGCTGTCTTCTTTATAAATAGTAACAGCAAAAAAACTCAAATGCTGAACAAAGAAGAAGAGAAAATGAAAGAGCAGATTAAAGATATCCTACATTAAAAAAAAAAGTGAAATACAGATAATCTTGATTACAATGAATAGTGGAATAGATTAGTTGTTTAGATTATTTGACACTCTCGGACTATGCCAGTGGCTAGTCAGGGAATGAGTTATTAAATATCTACATTTTCCTTCAAGTTTATTTTAGGAAATTCATCATCAGAAATACTTTCTATATTTAAACAAAACAGGTCTGTCAGCACCAGTTTTGTATGACAACTCAAAGAAGATTTGACCAAGTCAAGAATCCTTTGACTCATGACTGGATTGCCAGCATGCTTTGATTTTTAAAAGAGCTGAGTTTTCAACCAGACCTTTGAAGTATACAGCAGGAGCAACAAGAAAGCCCAGTGTAAAGTTGTCTTTGGATAGTTAGAAGTGAGGCTAAAGCTATTATGTGCAAAAGTTTCTACTGATGCTTAACATTTCAATTCTTACTCTCTTTTCTTTTCTCAATTAATAAACTGGGATTAGGACAGAAGCAATCACATTCTGTAGGAAAAAAGAAAAGTTAATGAAATCTGTAATTTTAATCATACTGAAAGAAAGATCATTACCACCATTGTTCCTCTCTCAAAAGAGAGTATGCTCTGGGTCTCACAGTACATACTGACTTTCCATGACAGCACAGCCTTTCAGGAAAAGAAAAATCATTATCATTGCCCATTTGTTTTGTCATTGCTTTATTTGATCAGACTTAGGAGTTACACACCGCATTTCCATTTGTGTAAGTAGCGTATTCTATAAGCGGGCTTTGAAATCACAGTTCAATTTTCAGCAGAGAAAGCAGAGACAAGTGATCTTTCTGTCATACATACTTCGTAGCTGAAAATAAAAAGGAGACTTTAAAACAGTGTTAGTCTAAGCAGCATATAGTGGTGCCTAAAACTAAAGTGATCTCTCTTGCAATCAAAATATTTGAAGGCAAAATAAATGTCATGTTATGTGCTATCTGAAGTCACTCTGAGTGTTACTGCTGATACCCTTATGCTTTGCCTGGGTCCATCCTATAGCTGACTAATTGCACAGTAGTACTCTAGCTGGGGTGCTCTTGGACAGAAGCAGACTTTGAGGCACTTTGGAAACACATTGAAAGCTGGGACACTGAGAGATCTCAAGAATCTCTGAGATTAGAAAGAGTTTTGAAGATAGCATTTTTGAATTTGGTTCACTGGCCTGTTAGTTACATATGCACCTAAACACCGTTTGAATCCCTATTGCGAATATACATACAAGAATAATTCAGTGTAAACTTCCTGGACACTTTTTACTGCAATATTTTACGTAGTCATAAAGCATGATCAGAATTATTTCAATTATTTTTCCTCAATCTATAAAAGTCTAATTCAACTTAATCAGATAAATTTTCCTGACACACCGAGCTAAACATTATACTTTATTTCATGACACTAGCATCCAACAATCCAAGAGGAAGGAAGTCAAAGTCCTAGAGTCAAAGTCTTCCAAAATGTCATCTGATTAAAATGACACACTAAAAATAAAAATAAAGAATTGTTAATCTGCATATTTTGTATTCAAATATTTTAAACTCTTGCGTACCAGGATTTCGATTCTAAGACACAGTAATGAGGTCTGACATAACCAGACAGCTACACTGTAATGAGGAATAATTGGATGTAATATGCACTCAGTGCAAACTGCATTTGTACAGAATAAAATGTGCTTTGCATTCAAGAGAGTATTAGACAGTGAAAAGTTTGTAGTCTGTGAAATGACATCTAGAGCCTCAAGACACCATAAACAACATCAAAAAACTTTGAAACACTCATTAGAAAGAAAGAACTTAAGTTGACAAGAATAAAAATAGTTACTATATTAAACCAGTACATAATACAACTTCTATATGATTTATGACTGCGGTTCTTTTGAGAATACGATCAAAGGAAAAAAGGTGGATTACACTCTGCACTAAATTTCATATACATTTTTTAATCTGACAGAAAAAGTTTAAAATGTAGTCAATACTGCAAAGACATGAACATCCTTTTTTTACACTGGAGTAAAATAAAAAAATGTTTCAAGGTCATTGATGGTTTACAGCTCTGTTACTGCCAGTTCTATGCTGCTTTCAGAGAAAGCTCAGACCCTGTTCAGTCATGTCACTGAGGGTGAGATTCATCTGGCCACATCTAGATACCTCTTTGTACAGGTGGCTAGTGATCTAAAACTCTTTTTATAATCAAAAGAGAGACTGACACCTCTAGGGTGCAATTCATCTCACCCTGAAGTAGATTGTTAAAGTAGGCCATATGAATCATGTCTTACAGTATCTACTATTTTCTACTAATTATGAAGTGATCTTAGAGGCAGAAGGTCACAGGTAGGTATCTCTGCAATAGAAGGCTAAAGACAGCTTAAATGAAAAACATCCAAATGTCCATCCACATGAAAAAGTGATTGTAGTAGATTGCCATTTATCACTATTTCCAGTGCAAGCGTATTTCCAGTGAAGTTGGTCCAGTCTTGACAAGCAGCCAGTAGAAGTCCTTTGGTATATTAAAACGTATTTTAAAATTGATTAAAAATGCATAATAGTGCTTCTAACTATAAACATAAACTATTTGTTGACAAAAGTACTGTAGTAACGAACAAAGTGACATTGTAATAGTATGACCATCTTTGAGTGCAGATAACTAATCTGTCCTTGGTGTTGACACATCAAAACAGGGTGAAGCTAGCTCAGCCAGATCCATGGTCAGGTAGGGCACAGCTGTGGAGAGCTGAAGACTGGACCTGCTGTGGCCTAGCTGAGGCAGCTACTGATGGCTCTGGGAGTCCTGGGCAATGAGGTATGCCCCAAAGGGTGCTGGGCAGGGATAGTCAGGGCTGGTGTTGCTATGGGGGCCAATATATCTCATTGCTATTTCACATTCATTTTATTAATTTACTGCACTAACCTTTTATCTGAGCTCAATTTTATGTTTCTTCTAACTGATTAATCTGTTTTACAGCATGCTAAATTTTTTTTGCCTATAATTATCTCAAATTAAATTTAATTGGCTCTAATAACCTTAATGGAATTAATTTTTCTTCTTTCAGACTTGTCCAAATTTTTTTCTTCTTTGGTGGCATTTTCACACACATTCACTAGGGTAGGTAAGCTAAACTAGCTTGCAAAATGTCCTTTGTTACCTGCTGCACATCCACAGATATCTGGAAGTCCTGACGGCCCTGCTATCATTCCTCTCCTTCCTCTCCCCTGCTTCCACCTACATGCAGCAGTCTCTAGCACTGCTAATATGATTCACTGGAGTCACACTGAAGGATTAAACCTGAATTGGAAATGATGCAACAGAGGTACAGTGGTTCAGTCAGCGGCTACCAACTATATTTAAAATATTGTATTAATAAAGTATATTTACATGATTAGTATATTTTTCTACATTTCATAGATGGATAGGTTTCAAAGGAGAGTCTTTTGTAAGAAAAACAGAAAAAAATTATGCTCATGATATCAAAGACAAAAATAGGATCAGAATACGGGGATTGTAGTCTGCTGCTTACTGACCTAAAATTTCTGATAACTCTATACAAGCATTTATCATCCTTCTTAAAGGAAATGTTGTAGCAGCCAAAAATGTATTAACAGTCTATTACAGGGCTCAAATATTGAAGAAATTCAAAATAGAGTATATTATACATATACATTAATGACATCCAGTAAGTTTTATGTCTATTGATTCAAATGTCTCTTTTCATGATGTAGAAGAAATAGGTAAAAAGACTTATGAAATTATCGAATACATTGCCTATCAAAACCTAATGTGGCTCATTATTGTCAAATATCTTAAAAGCTTTTTCCATTACATGATTTTAGATTTTTTGAAAACACTTGGATTTGTCTGCATTGCTTCTTTTTCATCATTCACTATTAGATCTGTTACTTAAACTTCCTAAGAGCTTTCTCTGCCCTTCTCTTTTTCCTACACACACTTTTCAGAAAATAATTATTTTTCATGTATTCTCTTTTGTACTTAAATAGATGGTAAGAATATCCACTGTAGAGTTAGAATACAATAGAAGACCAGGAGGTGTAGTGGAGAGACAGAAATGAAAAATAAAGATGACCCCTAGAAAAGCAGTTGGATAACAAATGTCGTTAAATCAACCACAGTGACACTGCTAATTATTTTTACGCATTTTTTCCCATTGCCAAGTGGTCTTTTTTCGTTAGAGTTAGGTATAAAAGCCAATTCTATTATAAAATAATCTTGAGAGACAACATCTGATTCTTGGAGATTATTGTTCAGCACAGTGTGTTAGAATTTGATACACAGTCCCTTGTGACAGTGGTAGAAGCTGCATGTCTAAATCTGCATTTGCCATCCATTGTCGTAATTAAGCACTATCAATCACAAAGTAGTTATGTGTTTACTGCACAAGTTTAGCCTGGAAACTACTTGTATTCGGGGATTTTACTTGTAAACGTATTTAAGCACATACATTCTATTTTAAGAATTCTCCTGAAATGATGATGAGAAATATTTTGAAAAGGGTAAAACATTTTTGAAATTCTCATCACAGTTCAGCTTTAGCCTGATTATTTAAGATGAAAAAGAATTGGGCTCATTTCACCAGAAAAACTGAAGCAAAACTCTCTAAACATGCTGTGTAGCTGTGCCAGCAGATTCACTTTGGGTGGAAGACAACTTTGGGTAGAGCTTCTATTTCCAGAAAGTTAGGAAAACTGATACTACTCCTTCGCAACACACAGCTCAATGGTTTTATGAGATCTCTGAGAATTCATAAAAGAACTGTCATCTTTAAGAGTAGCTTTCCTAATTTAGTCTAGCTAATCCTCTGTGAGTATCATCAAGGCAGTTAGTATTGTCTCCACTCCATGCTTTTCTTGGCCTCATCAGAAGTCAGCAGGTTTCAGTTTTGGCTTAGTGGGTATTGTACCATTGTAAGGCCCTTGTGAGGTCCTGTACTCTTCAGGACTCACCATTTTATTTCGGATTTTCTTTTCAAGTTCAGATTGGTGGCTTGTGCTGCATTCTGAAGCACTACAAAGATCTGCTGTGAAATGCTATCTCACAGTCTGGATTCTATAAATTCCTTCCGAGACATATCTATGCTAGTTGACTCTCTCTGTTTCCAAGATGGTATAGAACATAATGTTGCAAAGACAACATTGAATAGTCAGTACGCACTCTCTGACTGTGTTATTGGGATGCTGGTGAGATTGATTTCAGCAGTTAAGCATCTTACCTAACATAGTCATATTGCGTGATACTTTCTATGCTCACTTTAGAAATAGGTTGCTCCAGTGGACAATGTCACCCCAAGAAATGTGCCTTGGCTGTTGAGGGAACCCCCGATAGCTTAGTTTAGACTATGAGTGTAACTTTTAAATAGGTAAAGTCTATTTTCCATGATATGAGTTCTTTGAAATTCTCCAAGGAAATGAAGCTAACAGCAAGAAAGAGAAATAGTATCAGGACTTTGTTTTTATTTGCAAAAGCTTCTATTTCCAGAAAGTTTGGAAAACTGATACTGTTCCTTTGCCACCACACAGATCAGTGGTTTCATGAGATCCCTGTGAATTCTTAGAACTGTTTTCTTTAAGAACAGCAGAAGATACACAGAAGCAGGAGGCAAAAAAAAAAAAAAAGGTCTCTTATCAAAAACTATAGGAGATATTTAGTACTTCTCGTCTATTATTATCATACTGCCATCCAAGAAACATAAGTTTTAAAGCTGTGCCTCTTTTAGTTTATGAGGATAACACTGACCTACTGTGGCAGTCCATACTGTCTGTTTTGAGTAGCTATTTCATGTTCGATCCACTACACACTCAGCAGTATATCAAAAGTACTTCAAAACTTGCAGAATAGAAAGATAAAAAAGAGAAACAAAAGAGACAGTGCAAAATGGATAAAATTTATACAGTACATCAGAAGGACGATCAGGCACGTCATGTTGCCAAGTACTCAGCTTAGGGTTGTGAAAGTGAAACTCACACACTTAAGAAATGCCACATAGAATCTAGAATTTTTTTCCATCTGTGTGAAAATTATTTTTCGCAAGTAAATATACACTTCATATGTCTGCTTGGTAGACTTTGGTATAGAAAGATTCTGATACAAAAAGCTCTCCTTATCTCAAAAGTGCCAAAAATGGAAAAGACCCACAGATTTCAAAGACATTTTTTTCTTTTTTTTTTAAATACTCATTACTATTTGTCTAAAAAACGCTAACTTACTTGTTTAATTAGCTCTGCACAGAATGTTTACTTACCTCATAACAGATAGAACACCTTCTGACAGATTCTAAGAAACAATGGAAATGAAGTGAAGAAAAAACCAACGCCTGATATGCACCTCCGGCAGTAAACAGCATCCAGTCTGAAGCCTCAATTCATATATGGTCAAAAATGTGAATTGTCAGTCTTGTTTTGATTGATCATAAAGGATCCGTGGAGCTAAGACTGTCAAAATATCTGAGCAAAGATTACTGAAATTCCACTTCTTTTAGTACAGGTAGCTGACCATTTTATTCTGAAGTTTTGATGATGAACAGCTACTGCAATATTGAAATTCTGAATTCGTCTACAGAGAAGCAATTTACTCAAATGTTGGTTGGTTTATTGGTTGTTTTTTTCTTTTTCTTTTTTTTCTTTTTCTTTTTCTTTTTCTTTTTCTTTTTCTTTTTCTTTTTCTTTTTCTTTTTCCTTTTCTTTTTCTTTTTCTTTTTCTTTTTCTTTTTCTTTTTCCTTTTCTTTTTCTTTTTCCTTTTCTTTTTCTTTTTCTTTTTCTTTTTCTTTTTCTTTTTCTTTTTCTTTTTCTTTTTCTTTTTCTTTTTCTTTTTCTTTTTCCTTTTCTTTTACTTTTTCTTTTTCTTTCTCTTTTGAATGTGACAACTCTGAGCTTGTTGTTTTGGTTTAGTTTGGTTTTCCTTTGGTTACATAAAACTATCATTCTTCCTGCTCTAATTATACCTATTTTCAGCATTAAGGCATTATTTTGGCTAGTGTTTTTACTATAAGGAAAAAGTACAGGAAAATCTAAGTGAGATCTGTGGCTTAGTTTTTTCAGTTCAGAGTGTCATCCATAAGTGGATGATAAGACTTACGAGTAAATTCTGTACCTTAGAGACTGACTTTGAATATCCTTGACAAGATCTTGAAGTGAAGTCTAGCATATAGTGTTATACAAGTATGACAAGTCGTGCTTTGCAGTAATTTACAGTAGTGTCTTATTAAAATCTGAGTATGAGCACTGATATAATACATGAAAACAGAGAAGTCTTTGGTGATGCATATATGTTGGTTTTGTACGGGAATAATAAAAATTGTACATATGAAATTAATTGTATGGGTGAATAGAGAACCTGTTTGGTCATATTGGCCTTGAGACACATCAAGAACAGAGAATTGTTTCTTGGTTGACTTGCTAGGAAGAATTTCCTTTAACTAAAGATGATCATATGATTCTCATGATTTAAACTGAAAACTAATGTAAGTATATCCACAGTGACACATGGATCAGCTGTTTATTCCGTTCTGAAACAGTTTACATTTGCAGGATGTACACATAAGTTAAAACTTGCTTGAAAGACTTAACAGAAATTTACGGGTTCATGTCTTTGGCTGTTTGGCCAAAAAAAAAATTGCTTAACATGAAGAGAAACAAAAGGAAAAAATGTAGAGATCTGGAAGAAAATGTGGGTGTTGGCAAAATATCTCATTAGCAAATCAATTGAATATAAAAAGCATGAGTGGTTGGAGATATTTTTGTAACCGGAAGTTACCTCTTACCTGCACAATTAGAGTGGGTCATTTTCAAGAAAACGGCAGTTTTAATGGGAACTGTGATAGTGCCACTAATTAAAAATAAATAAATAATTTGCCCTGTAGATGCTTTGATTCTCCAAAATCTTATCATTTTAAATAGGCCAGCACATTAGTTTTTCTATGCATGGAATTAATAAATAAGCTGGTAAGCATTTACAATACGCACCACTCTCACTAGTGATTCTTCTGAAATATTTTACATCTGAGAAAATAGGTAGCTCTTTCACCTGAACAATCTTTTAATAGCAATAATAAAAGTTTATTTTACTTTATAGAGTTCATCAAATGAAACCTTTTATTTTCTTATCAGCTGCATGTTTTAACCCATTCTACATTTCGGATCATGTTCTCATTGTGCCTTCCCCTTTGTCATTTGAAGGAGTTTGTAATGTTCTCATGAGGAATTTGATGACAGTCATATCCTGCCCCAGCTGTACTGGGACAACCTTCAGAGAGTCCTGTCTGAATTAGCATCAATAGATTAATTTATTCATTCACATCTCCAAATCCAAAAACAGTCTTCCCTCTTCTTTATCCTTCCCACACATACTTTCCACATATTTTCCTCCAAGTTTTTTATTATTACTTCAAATGTAAAACTTACATCCTTCTTGTATGTATGATATAAAGAACTAGTAAAGATCTATTAATTTAGTTTAAAATCTGTAGCAGGAAGGACAAAAGGAGGTTGCTGACTGTGGAATTTTCTCAGCTGAATACTGTGCAGTAGTGCTGTGAAAGATTAGGATGAGTTCAGGGAATCTGTGCTGGGCAACCGTTTCTTGCGTTGACAACATCTGTGCTCTCTGGCAAGGCAAGATGGGGAGTCACAAGAGCTAACCCTGGGAACGCAGAGCAGGAGGATGGCTCCAGGAACAGATATCTGCATGTAGCCGCACAGAGGAAGAGGAATCACCTCTGGAGTTCAGTTTCAGGCAGAAGACCTCTTATACTATCTGAATGGCCTTCCGGAGGAGTTCACTATTCTCTGGTAGCCACGGAAGGAGACCATCCTTCAGCACAAAGATTAGATTACAAAACACAAGCAGCATGAATGCTCTTTATGAGAACCTACGGACTCCTGTTTATATCTGTGTGTCCCATGCTACAAGCAGTTGTGGGTCTTATATAAGCATGTCGAAGTATATATAAAGGTATATGTACAGAATGGGAGAAGAACTTCTTGAGAGTAGCCCTGCTGAGAATGACCTGGGAGTCCTGGTGGATGAAAAACTAAACATGAGCCAGCACTGCACTCTTGCATCTTGGAAGGCCAATGGTATCCTGGGCTCCATCAGAAGACAGGTGGCCAGCAGGGAGAGGAAGGTGATTGTCCCTCTCTACTCCGCCCTTGTGAGGCCGCATCTGGAGTACTGCATCCAGGTCTGGGGCCTCCAGTACTGTTGGAGAGGGTCCAGAGGAGGGCTGCGAAGATGATCAGAGGGCTGGAGCATCTCCCCTACAAAGACAGGCTGAGGGAACTGTGCTTGTTCAGCCTTGAGAAGAGAAGGCTGTGGGAAGACCTCATTGCAGCCTTCCAGTATTTAAAGGGAGATTATAAACAGTACTTTTTACAAGGGTAGGTAGTGACGGGACAAGGGAGGATGGTTTTAAGCTGAAAGAGGGAAGGCTTTGATTGGACATCAGGGGGAAGTTCTTTACCGAGAGAGTGGTGAGGTGCTGGCACAGCTGCCCAGAGAGGCTGTGGGTGCCCCATCCCTGGAGGCGTTCAAGGCCAGGCTGGATGGGTCCCTGGGCAACCTGATCTAGTACCAGATCTGGAGGTTGGTGGTCCTGCTTGCATCAGGGGGATTGGAACTTGATGATCCTTGGGGTACCTTCCAACCCAAGCCATTCCATGATTCTGTGCAGTGATTAATAAGTATAGCCTTCTTCATTACTGAATCTCTTTTTCATACTGATTCTTTTTTACTGGATAAACTGGAGTGACTCTTGGATTCTGTGGAATTGTGCTAATTCATGTAAATTGCAGCTGTAGACCACGGGGCATAGGGAACACTACAAGTTTTCTGTGGGCATTCAAAGTGTTCAAATACACTTTGCTCAATCATTTGCTAGATTTGAACAAGTCTTGTCCAGGTTGTAGACGTGAAGGCACCTGCAGCTGTGTTGGAAAGTCGATGTTACCCATTTGTTAAGGTTTCCGTTGCTGTCTCAGTTGATGTGCCTTCACTCCCTTTTAGAGATTCTCACTGTGTTGGTCAGATTCCTGTTCACGCTGTTAAATAGGAGAGTCTTCTGAACTGTTCTAACACCTCACCTCACTGATATCTATAAAAAACTGAGGAAGGAAAGGAAATGCGAGCAGTTTCATTGAAATTACTTTCTTACTTGCAAACTCTTGAAGTTACATTTATGTCTTTGTTTTTGACTGTCAGATATGACAGAAGAAAGATATGTAAGATTTTAAAAGCCATCCAGGATTGTTAAGGTACTCAAAATCAATAGTAGCTATGTCGCTATTACAATCATTTCTGAAGATCACAACCACATACACTTTTAGGGTTCATTACCCAGAACTGCTTTTGTGCTGTGGTCTGAATAAATATTTTTCCCTGTTTCTGTCCTCAGATACTGCCGTAAATAATAAATAGGTTGTTTTACTATATATATTATTTGAGTATCAATTGACAGGTTCCCAGACTCAGAAATCACATTTACTTGTCTTGAGATATCTGACTTATTTGTAATTTTTTTCAGAAATATCAAGCATATTTTTCTATTCACTTGGGTATCAGAGCATGCTGGAGAATTTGTATACTGTATATTTACATATCTGCTGATTCCTTTTCATTCTACTTTAGTTAATGGTAAGAACTTTTGTTTTATTTTGTTTATTTAATATTTAATTTAATTTAATTCATATAACTTTTTAACTTCATTTATTTCATTTCTCTTTTCTTTTTTTTTTTTGGG
>WBMW01005376.1:171472-243072 GCA_013396635.1 Penelope pileata
TTTTTTGTAGGGGGGGGAGGGCTGTTTGCCTCTCTCCAGCTTTTTTTCTGTTTGTATCCCTGCAGTGGCTGATTTACATCTTAAAAGCAAGTTTTCTTTTGAAACTCTCTATGGGAACAGGAGAATTTTTATTTTAATTTTTTTTTATTTCTGAGTTGCATTTTCTTTGCAGGCAGACAGATGTTAAATGTGGAGAAATTGGAAAAAAGAAAAGGCAATGACTTTGATTTGCTTTGCAGCTTTCTCATTCCCAAAAAGGGTTTTGATCTTTCTATTCCAATAAAAGTGTTCAGTGCTTTTCAGTAAACACATTGGTATCTTATGGGAAGGCATAACACTGCAAACATTCAGACTAGCTCTTTTTCTAAGTGCTCCAGAATGTTGCACAAAAATGCCATAGAATTATCAACAACTACTGTTTTTACTAAATGTTTACTTATGTTTTCTATCATTTGGTGCATATGCTTTAAAATTTAATCCACTTAGGGCCAAATCTTGCAAACAGTACATAAATAAACATCAAACAATCTCAGAAATCACATCAATGATTAATCATGTTATGGACAACGTGTAACAATCAGCATTGCTCTTTCCTACTTCTCCACTCTTCTGTCCATGCTCCCACATTGTGTCAGACTCTAAGTTCTTTGGGACAGCAATGGCCTTTTAATGTAAGGGAAAACCGGAAGTATGGTGAGGTCAGGGTCTATGGTGCCTGCTATCTCAGTCATTAAACATTTCAAAGAAGGTGTTCTTGATGAAACTAGAGGTCTTCAGATTTGTTATTATTTTCTATTATTGTTGTTATATTTATATATTGTTATATAGTTGTTATATATTTGCTTATATATATACTATATAATTGTATTATTGTCATTATAATTTGTTATTACCAGAGATAATGCTGGCCACATATTTTCCTTGTGCTTTGGATGGTTTTCCTTCTTGATTTTTCCTGCCTAGCATTTTGGTTTAAGGCCAATGAGCAGCTTCTACTTTATCCATTTTTTAAATGTATCTAACACAGTTTTTTTTTTTTTTTTAAGAAGGTATTACTATTGAAATGCATGAATATGAACTTAATTTTCCTCAGCGTTGCAATGGTTTCCTGAGATTTTGCAAACAAATCTAGATTTCATTATGATTCTTTCTTCTATTTCTACATTTAATTGCTCTTATCATCTTTTTATTTAGATGCAAAACTGATGCTATTTATAAACACTTTGAATTTTAGGTAGTTTAACTACATGAGTTGTGTTACCTCATCTCCTATAACTCCCCTTAGAAAGGTAAAAATGCTGAAATTGAATGTGTCCATGAAAATCAAAGACTCCAATTAACATCAACAGTGAATATCAGAGCCCAATTAACACCAGTGACCTTCAAATCACACCTGAAAATCTACATGTGCTGTTAGCATGAATGGTCAAAGGCTTTCCTTACTGTAGTGTATTGGCCTGTAAAATTGATGTACCTCTGGGTCCTGGATGAACTTAACACACATTGCCAGACTACTGTTTGTGAAGGGCCTCTGAGTTCGCTGGGATCAGAGATGACCACAGCAGTTCATTTGGGGTAAACACTGCAAACCCTGGAGCTCTGAACAACTATATATTTTTCATATTTATTTTCTACATTCTGAAAAGACTTTTCTAGTCTCCACAGTACTAAAATCTGTAGTATTTGTGTCATTGGAGCTGCTCTGTTTCTACTACCTAGTTCCCTCTGTTGGTAAGTATGATACAAAAGAGATATAATAAGTATTGCATTCCTACCGAGCATTAGTGAAAAGGCTTTCAAAATTGTGAATTAGATAGAGCTGTAGAAACAGGCCATTTTCAAAGGACCTTAGGGTAATCAAGAGTGGAAGGGACCTCAGGAGGTTTCTAGTCCAACTCCCTGCTCACAGCAAGGTCAGCTATGAGATCAGAGCAGGTTGCTCAGGTCATGGCCTTGTCTGGTCTTGAAAACTTCCAAGACAGATACTGCATAACTTATTTGATCAACCTGCCCCACTGTTTGACCATCCTCACAGGGAATAAGTTTCACCTTACATTCAGTCTTAACCTCATTTCAACTTTTGCCCATTGTCACTCATCCTTCCAACACACACACAACAGTCTTTGAAAAGAGTCTGGCTTTGTTTTCCTGATGACCTACTTGTGGGAGGCTGCGATAAAGACCCCCTAGAGCCTTCTTTTCTCCAGTCTTAGTTGTTTAAAGGATACTTCATCCACTTTTCCACACTGATTAGGTGGTCTGTAATACAGTCCCTCATGGCATCATCCTCATTGGCTTCTCCTCTGCTCTGACCCACAAGCTCCCACTCAGCTTGTCCCATACAAGAGGTCTATAAGCCCAAGATTCTCCTGTTCTTTCTGAAAACCTTGTATCCATCCATCAAAGCACTGCAGTTAAGACAGATATCCCATCTCGTTCCAGCTACTGCTCTGTTCACTGCCTCTGCTGAACTGAGTGACCAGTGCTCTTGTCTATTTCTTACATACAATATTGTCTGCCACCTCCACTGCATCAGATGAACTTGTGCTTAGGTTGCCTTATCAGCAATCATCTGTAGACAAAAACCATAGGGACTCCCTAATCAGTACTGTCAATAGTATTAAAATATAGTGTTTTGGGTATACAGTCCAGCAGTGGCTTGCTTAAGTAAGTAAAAGTACCAGCGAATGCATGGAAACAAACCTGTTTTTACCTGTGATCAGTATTCAGTTTTCCAGAAGCCAGAGGCCGTTATGCTAATCCCATAAAATGGATAATTCTTAAAACATACAAGTATTTCCACTAGTATGTGTTAGTACAGTCATGTCCTTAAAAATCCAATTCTTTAAGACTTATTTTCCACATTGAATACAGTGTATTGATGTAATTAAAGTCCAGCCAGTGTTTCTCTTAGTAGGCAGTAGAGTTTTGTAATGTAGATTTGTCAGTAAGGCCATTAGAGAATGTTCTGCTGTTTCATGGTCCTGTATATCACACTGTATGTCAGCAGATAGTTCTAGCTGTCATAGACTCTGTGTTCCTTCCAGAAGCAATCAGAAAAGATGTTGATCAGTTTTATAATTCATGTTACCTACCTCTTAGCTACAGGGAATGAGAATGCTTGTTTTTGCCAAGAAATTAAAAATTTGTGCTTAGAGTTGGATTAGGATATTTATTTGAAAAATAGATAGACCTTCTGTAATTTAAAAATAATTGCCTAAAATATAATGTTTTAATATTATTACACTTAAATTTGAAGTGAAAGCCATCAACTCATATTGGAGTAAAACATTATATCGAACAGACAATGATTGATAATATATACTCAGTAGTCTTTAGGTCTTTCAGTGAAAACCACATTCATTAAACAGAAGCTGCATAGTACTTTGCCAAATTTTATTGAAATTTATTTAAATTTGCATCTAACTGAACTGCAGACACGAGAGGTATGATATTAACTCCAGAAATGATCAAAAGTCTTCTTCTTTATTTGCTTACAGTTTGAGGAGCAGGGAAAGCTTTTAAAGGTTAAAATCTACATTCTCTGCTCACCTACACCTCTGCATCAGTAAAACTAGTACTTATATATCCTTGTGTAACTAGGAAGAATGAGACCTTACAATGATCAACAAACAGTTTTCCATGATCTGATTAAGACATAGCATTAATGCCTAGAAGGGCATACCAAAACTGATGCTAGCCCTCAATATTTTTAAGTGCCAGCTGTTTCAAATAGGCCACCATCTGGACTTTCAAACAGTCCAAGGAGAGAGATGTAGCTTAAGGTAATTCCTCTGACAGGCTGTGCACAGGTGGTGATAATCATAGAACGGGTACCTGGACAGGGACTGGGACAAGACAAGAGATAGTGTTGGCTAGAATGATTTTAAAGAACAGCTGTGAGAAGTGCATAGTGCATGTGATATTGTCCTGGTTTCTCCTAGGACAGAGTTAATTTTCTGCAGAGTAGCTGGTATGGTGCTGTGCTTTGGATTTAGGGTGAGAATAATGTTGATAACACACCAATGTTTTAGTTGTCACAGAGCAGTTCTTACACAGATCCAAGGACGTTTCAGCTACCTTTATTGTCCTGACAGCAAGGAGCCTGGAGAGGCGCAAGGAGCTGGGAGGGGACAAAACCAGGACAGTTGACCACAACTGGCCAAAGAAATATTTCATACCACATGACAACATGCTGAACAATGAAACTGGGGGGTGGCGCGCCATTGCTTAGGGACTGGCTGGGCATTGTTTGGCTGGTGGTGAGCAATTGGCATCACTTGGATTTATTTTATTCTTATTTTCTTCCCTTTCTTATTAAATTCTCTCTGCAAGACTCTCAATTCTATTATCTCTGTTGTAACTATAGCCCAGAAACTGTAATTAATGAACAATCATTAGTTTTTAAATATAATTTTGTAGAATTTTTACCTGTCAGATATAAATGTTCAGGAAAAAGATTATGATGTAGGGAAAAAGTAATAGCGGCAAATAAATTAATACTTTGATTTTAAAAATCAAGTGCCACTTAGATTTATATAAATAAGTCAATTCAGCAAACCACATCTTGAATTGAATCTTTTAAGTAGCTTTGTGCTAGTCTATCTGTAGTTCTTTACATGAATCAGAAACATTTTATTGCTTTTCTGGTAGTAGTGAAGTTATAGTCACAGTGAGATACAAATTGATTTTCTTTTTATACGGGGATGCTTTTATCTGTTCTTCAGAAACAGATAGCACAAATTTTCAAATAACATTAAAGAAAATATTTAATTAAAAACATGTCATAAACATTAATGTAAACCAACACTTTAAAATTAAAGCTTTCTCACTGGCCATTTAGGGTATGAAATTGGAGATTAACCTACTACAATAGGACAGCTTGAAGGTAAGAATGATCTTTCATTAAAATAGTTTCATAAACTACATAAATATGAAATAATCTAATTATTCCTGTGCTATTTATTTAATACTTTATAATGTTGTAAATATTTCTATTTGTATTTTCACTCTGAACTTTGATGTTTTACATTTCATATTAAGTAAACAAAAATGAGATGAAATTAGGCCTTTCTACTCATTTTACTTGGCACAAATATACTTTAATTAAGAAATATTTTAATAATTACTTTTAGTTTTTACAATCATACATGAGTTTATTTTTGTCTGATAATCATTTAGTGTCTGATCTTTTGTCATGGTCTGTGAAGCTTTTCATGTATCTGAAATATGCTAAGTTATTTGCAGGATCAAGGCTGTAAGGAATGACTTCCTACAGATGCACAGACATTATCAAAATCTCTTTCACCTGAATTATGAGTTATTCTTCAGTGCATTAGTGAAAGAAAAGACTTTTTATCACAAGGGAATGACTTTTCTCTTTATTTTAATATTTCATAGCTAAAAGGAGCTTATACTAAAACAGCTGTGTCTTATTGCTAACATGATTTGAATTTTCTAGAATTTTAGTTAAAACATTTATGTTCTGAAAGAAAAACTTTGAGTAACATTAAGCAATTTTATGGTGATTAGTCAGCCCAGAGTAATGTTACTTTTTAGATTGTTCTGTTATGCCTCCATTTTGATTAAGATTTGGTGTTGAAATTTTTAATATCTTCCTAGATGTTTGCTGCAGTAGACAAAATAAAGGTATAAACCAAAACTACTTATTGGAAAGGGATTTTCTTACTGATATGATCTGGAAACTTTTTTTATGTATTTACTAACAAGTTTCCCAAGTTTTTGATGCTGATACAATCTTGCAAGAAAAATAGATCAATTTACAACTCCTCAATGTACAATTAGTTACCTTCTCTAGAATACCACTGAGCAAGTATGCATGTGAATTGTACATTGAAAGTGAAGAACTCGTATAAAAAAAACTGCTGACCAGTAGAAGCAATCAGTTTTCTACTGTGCAGGTATTAGAAATACAGAGCTTTTAGAAACCATAAGCTTCTATGGAATGATGAAGGGAAAGTAGGTAAGTGGGAAAAAAAAAAAAAAAAAGAGAAGTTTTTAAAGGGTAGGAAAAAAATCAACAATGAATTTGATCTTTTTTAAAGTTGTCTCTCTATAAAAGGTGGTTGTATGTTCCTCTTTCATACACGCAATAAAGGTTGTAATTAGGCTTGCATTTACTTGGCAGAAAATACTCAGCACAGCTGTTATAAATCACATGCGTAGGTTCTGACTGTTACATGATTCACTGCAGGTATAAGAAGATGCCTTAGATATAAGAAGAGAACTGGAGGGTTAAGTTCTAAGTTTAGAGCTTAATTCTGTTTCAGCACAGTGTCAATGTGATTTCTGGAGGTCTTTAAGAATGGGATAGACAATCTTTTCCAGTGTTTCAACATAAGCCACCTATTGAAATGGAATTCCATAGAGATCTTGAAACAATAAAATGGATCCATGCAAAAAACTTGGAGCTTAGTGTGTATGGCATCAAATTCAATTATCAGGCACTTGTCTTTATGCCAGATGGATTACAGGGCATGATGGAATTTCAGCATAAAAAAAAAATTGTCACTCCATTGTACCATCTGTATTTGATTTACAAATCACATTTAACATTTCAATGTCTCTAATCTCTTTGAACAGTACATGAGATACACTTTGGTGAAACTACTATTTGCTGATTCTGTCAAAATGACATCAGTAGAGATGGATTATTCATCTAAGTGAGTTTGCTTGTGAATCTGCATGCAGTTCATGAGAAGATGAGAATGCGATTATTGCATTTTTTAAAGTAACTCTGAACTAGAGCACGAGTTTCCATCCTCTCAGACGTATACTCAAAATGAGATCAAAATCCATCGTTTTCCTTCAGCTCCTATGAACATTTCTTTTGGAAGCTAGACACATTCTTAAAAATATCTGGGAGCAACTGTTGCTTTGCTGCCACACAATTTCTCCCAACAGTGGTTACATAATTGTAAAATTAATTTTGAAATCCTCTTCCCAGAGATCTGCTCTTTTTCTTAATTTATTTCCAGTTGAGATTAGAATATTACATTTGATCCATCACCAAAATACTGTTTCTTTCAGACCATGATTGAAAGATATAAAGAATAAGATAGACTCTGCTGTGAGTTGGAAAATGAGAGACACTCAATAAGGATATCTTAATATTTATAAATATTTAAGATATTAAATATTTTTAGTATTTTGGTTCTTGTTCCAGTTTTCTGTGTAATTATATTACTGTACATACTTCAGGATAAGTTCCCAGAATCTCAAAAGTTCTTTCTCATGTTCAGGTGGAAATGTCTGTGTACTAGTTTGTGCCCGTTGCCCCTTCTCCTGTCACTGAGCAACACCAAAGAGAGTCTGGCCTCATCCTCTTGATACCTGCTCTTTAGATATTTGTTTTGATAAGAAGTAACTCTCTTTAGAGCTTTATAATTTAGAAAGATATGAGTAATATCTTCAAGATATGAGAAATGTGAGTACAAAGAGCAAGGTATGCAATATTTTACTAGTCTTGTTCCTATGCCTATATGGAGAAACCTGTCCAGAAAAAAATGTACTGTGACTCAAGTGAAGGCAAGTATTGAAATACCTTTGAGCCAAGCTTGAGATAAGAAAAAGATGGGTAAGTGCTTCCAGCTTAGCAAGATGTGGGCTTTCACAGCACTCAGCAGGAGCTGGAAACCAGGAAGGGCTGCATTTTGAAGTCTATTTGACTCTGTATGAGTCCATGATTCCTGCTGAGTTTTGAACTGTATTATTGTCTCCTTGAGCTTTTGCAGCTCCTACAGAATTCAGAAAGAACTGGGATTTGATGTGTAGGAAACATTTGCTATAGAAAGGAAAGAGACTGAACCTGCCATGTTCTTTCAGGGAGGGATTCTACATCGTGTCCTCCCTCCCAAAAAAGTCAAGGGGTGAATGTCCATCTTTTAAAAAAATTGTGGGGAGGGGAGGGGACCAAGGTTAGCATTTGTTTTCAGACTTCTCCACTGGGAACATTTTAGGTAAATACATTTAACATAAATCTTTGTGGGCAGAACTAAATTAGTGTGTAGACTGCAGAATAGCATGGGCAGTCTTGTTGCACAACTCTAAGTTACCAGCAATGCCAAAAAAGAGTCATCCTAAGTCATCCTAACATACCCTCTCCCTAATCTTTCAGTCCCTCATTAAGACTTTTCCTTGAACAAGAAGATATTTTATTTTAAAAAACATCTTCAGTTTCAATCTCCCGCTAATTTTAGAACATTTAAGAAGGATTTTACAATGGATCAAACTACATCACTCCTGATACGGAATAAAAGTATCTAAAATGCATTTTATACCAATTTAGTCTAACAATGATTTAAAATCAAATCAGTTGAAATGAGTGAAGTTGAGTTTATATTAAAAAGCTGGATTACTCTATAGCTGTTCCTGCCAATGGTGTTCTCTAATTTGTCACAACTGCATGAGATAAGAGAGTTCATGCCAGTGGACAAGTTCTGGCTGGTGACTCCTGCGTGCATTTCTTAAATGAAAGAGTAGCAGTACTGTACTCCAGCTCATTTACCCTAAAATAGTATATCTATCCTAGCAGTCGATAATGTGATTGCCTCTGAGGCCAAATGATCCTTGCTTATCTAACATGTTCTTGCTTTTGGGCATTCTGCCTTTTGCTCAGAATCTCCTCTTATTACTCTGCTGACAGTGTGGTGGAATCTAACTTGGCAAAAGTGATTCTTAAAACTAAGCTCCTTAGGGTAAGCACATCTTTGATGCATCTTCATCATTTGGTTAATCGAGTCCAATGTTCTTTTGACATAGCGCTGACATTTCCTGAAGAGGGCTTCCAAGGACACAGAACTCTGGCATTTCTGCAATGCAGTTAAAAAATGCTAGTGGACCAAGATGATAGGTTTTTTTATTCTTATTTCTTAGTTCATTAGAAATAAAGTAAATCTTTGTCATACACATCCTCACACCACTCTAAGTCTGAGGGCACAGATCACACTCTTGTAAAGTCAGTGGGAGAACTAACGACCATACCATGTAACTGAGTAAGAATATGGCTTTTGAGATCTGTGGAAGATAATGTGAGCTCTGTTATGAAATTCAGTAGACTTACATTAAGCTTGGTGTGATCTCTGCAGCTTTAGAGAAATAGTTATGCTTCAGGAGGGGATTCAGAAGAATCATCATACAAAGGCAGATTATATTTAACTGTCAGAGATAAAAGGCTGTGAAACTGCATGTCTTTTCTTCTTAAGCTGATAGAAAAAAACACTTCCTTCTAGGCAGATATCACCTATGATCCTCCTGTTTACTACCTACTGACTCTGGAGGTAGCATTTTGTCATAAAAATATGATACGAAAGGTTCTGCCTGTAGTATACCAGAAACCTTAGCTTTTAATATGGAAGTTTAGGATGCTATTCTAGAGATCTCTGGAAGATGATACATAGATTTGGACACAAGAACTCAGTAAGGCATATCTTAAGCCTTTTGCTTTTTATCTTGTTCTTTACAATTTACGAGCAAAATGAGAAAAAAAAAGTCTTGTTTTATGATGAGAAAGATAGTAATTTTCTGGCTTATAAATAACTTTACTAGGGGTTATTGAAGACAGATGAAAACTTAAACGAACTTACTAAAGCAAAATAATGCTAACATGATGAAAATGAATACCACTAAGAAAAATTTTCTAAGCAATAGAGGCAGTGTCAACTAACATTTTGTTTCCTATATTGATTTTCTTCACTTTTCCTTTTTTGCTGGCTTATATGAACTTAAAAGAACTGCTACTTTATTCTATTTCTATAATTCTAACTAGGACCATGACTCAGTCCCGGCAAGACTAGAAAAACTCAGAATCTTGAGAAATTTACCAGTCAAACCAAATTTTGTTTCCAATTACTTCTTGTATTAGATGAACACTTGAATTGAGATCCCTCAAAATATGAACACACATTTTTAAACCTCCACATGACCTCTAACCTTAAAAATGTGTATTTACTTAAGTGTACAGAGAAAGAAAAAGATTAAAGTAATAATTATCATGGTTTTTATTTTCACACTGTCATTGGAAAATTTAAAAGATACAAAGAGAGAGCATGAGGAATTACAATGATTTACAGAACATTTCAGCTTCAGTGTAGAAGCTCAAAAGCCCTTCCAGTTGGTGTACGTTAACCGCTGTAAACATCTGATCATAATTGCATGATTCCTGTATGGCTGAATTTAATTTCTGATGTTCTTCTATTACTGATGGTCCAAAACTATTTTAAAATAGTCGTTTTCTCTCTTAACACTATGTGCAGGCTTCATTCTCAGAAAAAATATTCAACAGATAGCGAAAAAGTCTAATTTTTCTCATCTATACAGATGGCATTTTGAAAACAAGTATGTGGCAGTTTGTAATGAATGTGTTTCTACAATTCACTTTTCTTGTTATGCTCCTCTGTGGACAGAGAACAGCTTTTTCATGTGGATCTACTTTATTGGTGCCAAATAACACACATTTTTTGTCAGTTTTATTTTTTATTTTTATGCTGAAAAATCTAATAGTGAATCCATTTGTATGCAGAAATTTTAAAATGTCTTCTTTATATTTCTTAAGAGAATATTCACTGTTCAGTTTAGCCTCTAGCTGCATATCCACTGCATTTCCCATCTCCAAATTTGTGCTTTCATGTACCTCTAAGGTTCAATACTTCAAAAATGCTTTGTGATCTCAATAGCTTTCTGAAATTTTTATCTTTTTCCTGGTAAATATATATGTGATGATGCTTGCAAAATTTTCTGCAACTAATTTATGAGAAAGTGATGTTTTTTAATAAGTATTCACAAAAAAAAAAAAAGTAGGGTGAAAGAGAAGAAATAAAAGATGCTGCCATGTCAGTGTGTATTTATTTTATTGAATGTACACTTTTATAAATGTATGTTTAAAAATATTTAGCTTACATATGTATTTTGTTAAATCTGAAAAAATAAGAGATATTGCACATTGTTTTTTGGGGAGGGAAGAAATAAAGTAATGTTTGTATTGCTTGAATAAGTACTCTATTAATTTTGTATTGCTTAAACTCCCTCTGGCATTAACAATAACACCAGGCAAAATTACGTCTTTAATTTCCTTGTGATGCTTTTACTGCCTGTTGATAGACAAAAGATCTAACTGCAATGTAATAATTCATCTATATTAATTTTAATTTTAATTTTTTTATAAACAAGATTTTACAGATAATAAAAATAAAACAGGCAGTATTAAGACTTCATGCCTTGGAACAGACATGCAGATTAGTACTATCAAAATATCAGGCAAGACTTAAAAAACAAACATGTTGATCTGTTCCCTTATGTACACACTATAGAATGGACCAATGCTTGAATTTTGCTATACCTTCCTTACAACTCTAAGATAAATGTGCTTGTGACACAGATCATTTTTCAATCATTCACCACAAAAAAGCATTGTTTTTGAACAGTGACAAAATATGATTGATCTATACCTAGGCAAAATACAAACCAGCACCAGCTGGTTGGCATGCTTTGGCAAAGCACAAAATACATTACTTTTCCGTCTTGATTTCTCCTACCTTGATTTTTCCAAATTGTAGTTTGATGCAGTTATTCTGTCTTTAGATCTCAATCCCAAAAAGACTGTGTTTGTGTGCAACTTGACACGATATATAGAGAGAATTTTCTTTAAAATTCTCTTAAAAATTAGAGAACTAGAGCTGAATCAGAGCTTACCTATATAAGTTTACAAATACCTGAAAAATTCAGGGAAGAAAAGATTTGCTCTTTCCAATAAATCATATGTGGAATACATCATTTTCATATTTGTTTTACAAATCTTAGAGAAATGGCATTTTTTTCCAAAACATTGCATTTCAGAATAGTAGATAATTTCCTTTCTTTTTTCAAAGGGGAATATTGAATCAGTAGTATATTTCTGTGAGTATGATAGGCTCTGAATATAGCAAAATACTGTTTGTGTTTTTGTATTATAAGAATATATATTCAAAAGCTTATGTTTTTCTTTCTGTACGTATCAAGTGATTTGGTTACCTCTGTAAGTAGATGTAACCTCTGCTTAATTTTTTTCTTTCTTCTTTCTCTCCTTTTCTTCCTTTCTTTTCTTCTTTTCTTTCCCTCCCTTCCTTTCTTTCCTTCCTTTCTTTCCTTTCACAATGATAAGACAATTAAGCCTTAAACAGCTTATTGAAATTAGCAAAGTAACTGGAAGTATAAAGTAGTCCCACTTAGCTCAGTATTTCTTGTTTTACGAACTTCATCTGAGGCCCTTCGTGTCTGCTTTAACCATCAAGACTGGCATAATAAGGCTCATAATGTTCTCTGGTTATGTGGGTGGTTTCTGAGCTACACAAATTCAAAATCGGGATAAATGCAGAAGTCAGTGCCAGAAAACAGCTGGGGAACATATAAGCACCAAGTTATATATATATATATACATTCTACTGAATTTAAATGTTAAATTGACACAGTTAGGGATTTTAGAGTATTTCAAACGTAGCCACAAAGGATAATAGCCAAGAATACTATCTGGATAAGTAAAATAAAAGTTCTGCAAGAGATGTATATAATGAACACCAAACTGCACTTTGACTACGCCTGTGTCATTTTAATTTTTTGCTTTTGGCAATTTTAAGGGACTCTGTTTTATTCACAAAAAATTCACAGAATCGTAGGATAATTCAGAGCAAAAGGGACCTCAGGCAGTCCTGCTCAAAGCAGGGTTAGCTCTGAGATCCGTCCAGGGTTATACATCTTATCTTGATAACCTCCAGGGATGGAAATTGCACAGCCTCTCTAAACAATCTGCTCCACTGATGGACTGTCATCATTGAGAAAAATGTTTTTTGTTAAAAATGTTTCTCGTTTCTGTCAGAAACTGTCCTATAAAAACATTTTCACTGCCAGTGCACCACTGTGAAGAGTGTCTTCCTGATGTCCTCCTTGTAGGTGCTGGGGAGCTGTTGTTTGGTCCCAGCCAGAGCTATCTCTTCTCTGTGCTGTACAAGCTCAGCTTCCTTAGGTTCTTCTCACAGGGCATATCCTCAAGGATCCTGGTGGCCCTGTACTGAACTCACTTCAATTTATCAGTTTATTCAGTTTACCTGTGTCTTTCTTGTATCAGGGGACCCAAACTGTTTTAATTGCATGGTCTCAAATTTCTATGATACTAATAGGCCATGCACCTGCTAGTACAGCTCAGAATGCTCTTGGCCAGGGCTGCCAGGGCTCTCTGCTGACTCATGCTCAACTTGCTGCCCAACAAACTGAACATCTCAGAGTCTCTTCAACAGAACTGCCAGGCCCCAGGCTTTTCCTTCCCAGGTGAATGATTTAGCATTTTTTTTTGTTGTTGAATTTCTTAAGGTTCTTATTGCCCCACACCTCCAGGTTTTCCACGTCTGGATGGACAGCAGCCCTGTCCTTGAGAGTATCATCTGAATGATGATACTTAAGAAGAGCTTAAACTCTTGTTACTCGTCAGAGCTAGAACAGTTCGGTCTAGCAAAGTTGAAAAAACCCAGCAGCAAAACAAACTAAGTGATACGTTTTGGTTTTGAATTTGTTCTTGTCAAAAATCTAGCAAGAAGGACAGAAAAGATACAAAAGATATCTCTGGAGAATGAAAGAGGACACAGACTTCCTATTTTTATAATTACACAAATAGTATCAAGAGTCACATTTTTGTAAATTTTAGTCCATTTTTCATTCATAATGCTCATGTTGTTACTTAATTCTTCAGAGCACTTCCTGAAAACGCAAACGTTAGCCAGTGCATAGGTTGCTGTAAGACAGAGATATTGTATAAATTTTAATGAAATATTGACTTCTGCATCAGCTTGTCAAATTAAAACTCTTAAGTAACTTTTCCAAAATGATCTAAGACATATATTTCAGTATAGGGCACATGGTTCACTGACAGCATGCCCAATTTGTTATTATTTTTTTAAACCTAGTAGTGTAGAGTTACTAATTCCTAGATGGCATAGTTCATATGAAACTGCACATGTGAAACGTACCATCTAATTTTTTTCATCTTTTTTCTGAGAATATTGATAGAACAATAAACCACACTGTTGTTATAGTCTAAAGTAAAATAGACTTTTCCCCAATGTTACTAAACTTTCTTTTACATTACTTACCATTTTCATTTCAATTACATGATAGATAGATAGATAGATAGATAGATAGATAGATAGATAGATAGATAGATAGATAGATAGATAGATTTTTAAAATGGCTAGGAATACATGAGTATTATTATGTATCCCCTTGATGCCTATTAACAAATGGAAATTGCTAAAAAATGCTGCCACTTTTCAGTAAACCTATCTCTCCTTCCACAAAAACATAACCAAAGTTTTCATTTAAACTTTCTAACAAAAACCCGAATTTCTTTCATATCGTTAGCAACCACCAATTTTCTGCTTTTGGTGGTACAGAGATAAGCATTATATTTTTACATTCTATGGCCTGAGTAAATACAGAATCTCACAGATATCTGCAAACAAAGATTGGAGTCACTGCTCTTCTGTGGCAAGGCAAAAACTGGCATCTATATCAGTTTTAAGCTAGATAGCTTTCTCACTGTTGAAAAGATCAGCTATGCAATATGATATTCTTCAAATCAAAAAGGCAATGTTTATTCTGTGATTCTGTGATTATCGCTCACCTCAGTGGGTTGATACATAAACTGGATAGAAGAATCCACATTTTTCAGCAATCTGACTTACTAAAAATGTCCTTTCTCAAACTTCAGATACACGGTTGTCAACTGTTGGAATATAAGATAAAGAATGTGATTTTACATGGACTAAAAGAATAAAGAAATTTAAACAGAATGTGATAGTAAGATTAAAGAAAAAACAAAATAGCTAAAAAGTTTGTTTGTTTTAAATTGCTCTCCACTTCTCAACTCCTCATTTTTGTTTCATATTATGACAAGAAGAGAATACATATGAATAAATGAAAGACTTTGAATTTTATAATCCACATTTTCATCCACTCCTTTTTATTTGTATTCATATTTTGGTAAGACAAAAGTTCTGCTCTGGTCAGAAGTAGTTCAGAAAAATGTATTTCAGTACTTACGAAAAATTCAGTATATTATACTTAAAGCAGTATAAATCGTGGCTGTCCAACCTTTTGGCTAGGTTGCTTTGAGTAAAGAGGAATTGTCTTGAACTGCATACAAAATATACAATACAGTTAATGTATGTAACGAACAAAACTTTTAAAAAATATTTTTTATTAAATCATAAAAAAGCAACAAAAACATAAAACTAATAGGATATTTGACATTGTTTTCATGAAACTAACGCATCAATGTCTAGTTCAATGGAAGTGGTTGCAATTCTTAGTGAGTTCTCAAAGTGTTCATCAGAGATTTTTGATAAATTTTACTCTTCCAGTGTTTTATCCATGAAAACAGTTCACAAATGTACATACTGCCAAAAAGCAATGATGAGAATAAGGCATGATTGTGAATATTTGTGACATATTTCTCTGGTAAGATCTGTCTTATAAATGTCTGGTAGACAGACATGATCAAATTTTTCTTTAAGTTGAATATCTGATTGCAACTCTATATATTCAATTTGAAAATTTGCAGGTAATGTATTTATGTTGACTGAAAATGGAGTCGCAAATATACCAAAAAACTGATGTTTTTTTCCACAGTCTTAAAATCTATTCTCAAATTCCTATATCAAAACAGAAAGCAAGGCTGCATATTTTTTTTGCTAGTCACAGGACTGTGCTTAGTCAATGTATCAAAATGCATAAAATTATTTATCATAACGTGAGTCAGTACTGCACTGCACCTTTGTTCTGGGTTCAGCTCAGATCGTACTAGTTGCTGAGTGATGGATGCGCACCCAGCACTGGGCTGGGCCGCGTGGTGGGGAGCAGCCACCACTGTGTTGGCATGGCAGCAGGCGGTGGTGAACGGTATTGCAAGCTCTACTGGGCTGCATGCAGTCTGTGGGCTGCATGCAGTCTGTGGGCTGCAAGTTGGACATGCCTGAATTATAAACTTTGTTTGCAGATGGTACGAAGAAGGGAAAGCCAATCTCCAGTAACAATGTAGTTGAGAATATAGTTCTGTAATAGTTCTTTTTAAGGTGGCCAGTTGCTGCTATTATAGAAAGCTGGTACATGGGTTTGACCATGGGACACAACGGAAACAGAAAATATTCAGGAAATAAGATATTTGATCCAAGAGTATTTTGCACTGTTCTAGTTCACAGTTTCTAACGGAAGTTACTTTTCTCATAGTGTCTGGTATGAAGCTATGTCTTGGTCCCAGAAGAAAAACAAAACTGATAACACCTGGCAGTATTGAACAGAGCTAAGGACATATTCAATTTCTTCTCAGCTTGCATTCTTCCGTCAGCAAAGCAGCTAGGGGGGCACAAAGAGCTGGGAACTGGGAGGGGACAGGATGAGGGCAGCTGACCCAAACTGACCAAAGAGCTATTCCATAGCATATGACACCACGTGATTTTTATGGAAGGGGGTTAGCTGGGAGGAGGAGTTGCTGCTGACTGGGTATCAGTAGTGAGCGCTTGCTCTGTGTATCATCTATTTCTTTGTATATATACATATATATAGGTATGTACTGGTATTTCTTTTACTTACTTTACTACCACAGTGAATAGCATTTATCCCAACTCACGAATTCTACAGTATTTTTCTCTTAATTCTCTCCCCCATCCCATTTGGGGAGGGGGAGAGGGTGAGCAAATAACTGTGTGGGACTTAGCTATCTTCTAGGTCAAACCAGAACAGTGCATACATAAACATGTGCATGCAAACATCCTAAATCACCTGAAAACACAGCTGGTATACTGCAATTTGTTTAATGTTTTAGATATTATGCTTTAAAAACCCTGCTCTAGAAACTTGCATTTAAATTGGCAAAGTATTGAGGAGATTGAGGGCCTTGATCTGGTTAAGATCCTCTAAGTATGCTTACCTGCATACAAACAATGTCAATCAAAAATACATGAGTATTCATTTGCCTGTATTTTATAGACTACATGCTAAATCATGGCACAGTAGTAAAGTACAACCTTATTACTATTTGACAAAATGTAACACTTTTTTTTTTTAAAAAATCACATTAAACTACTTAAAGATAACCTTCATGAAATATCACAAATGATCAGGGTCCTGGTGTTAGCTGGAACAGAGTTGATTTTCTTCATAGTGGCTGGTATGATGCTATGTTTTGGCTTTAGGAGGAAAACAATGTACAGATTAAAAAAATAGATGAATGATCAATAAATGAACATGTGAATGAGAAAGTAGATATGTTACAGGATCAAAACTTTAACTGTTGAAAAGATAATTCCTCCTTAAAATTGAAGTGTCTGAAAGTTCTCTAGCAAGAGTCATTAACGAACTTTAGGATCTGGGTTAAAAAGAATGACGGGAACGCATCTGATAGTCTAATACCACACTTTCAAACTGTAAGATGAAAAGCGAATTTTCATCAGTTTATATGCTGTACACAGCATTGGAATTTTTCATTTTTATGGGAAATTAATTTGTATAGTCCTAATTACAATACAGAGAGGAAAAGAATCTTGTTATTGAAAAATTTAGTTTGTTTTAATTTTTCTTACATTAGGATTTTGGTAATTTGTTATTTTGAATGAATGTGATTATGAAATCCCTGTGGGAAATTTAGAAGTTTTTCATTTTGCATGGAAATCAGAACACAGAAAAGAGACACTTTTATTGTTGATTATTTCTCTTGATTCAATCTTACTAAGGATGTATTTAAACAATACTTTTTGTGTATTACAGAAATGACATTTAACCTCATTAATTACCAGGGTAAAGAGGCTTTAATATGTAGTTCAACTCTATTGAAATGTTTTTTCAGCTCGTAATTACATGGACTGTGAAGAGTGAGTAGAACAAAACTACTTTTAATTATAACCCGGAAAGCTATTAAACCATTTTTGTATTTGAATTGGAGCTTTCCTTTTCTGGTATTTAAAGCTCTTTATTACAGGTTGCTTTGTATAGAAAAGCTTGTGCTACATCACAGGAACACAGCAAGTGGTGTAAAATGTGATTCTATCAAATGTATTATTTATTTTTTTGGCAAAACTAGTAATTTTCTTGCTGATATGCCCTATTATGACTTCTGCATATTCATTGGAAAAGAACTACATATACTCCTTTTCCCTTTTAAGAAATTGATCTAGTGTTTCTCTGTATGAGATTTAATATCAAATTTAGTTCTAGAAAAAAATGTATGGAAGAAGTCATGTTACACTCTTCTTTATAGACAACTGATAATTACAGCCATGTAAGAAAGTCCGGAACATAAAAATATCCACCAGTGGATGCCTTGCAAATTAATTTTGAAATAATTAATTGTTACTGCAAAACACATATTTGTAAGAGGGTGAATTATCTTTGAAAACTTCTGACAGTGTAAGAGAGCTTCTTTTATTTGATTAAAATTAGCACTGTAAAAATAACTTTATACTATGCCATACAGTGACTCCTTTTGAAGAATCTAGACGTCTTTGAGCCATCAAACTGTTTGCTTTATTTGGTTCTCGTAACTTCAAAATACAGAAAGCAACAATTTCATACAACCCTGTTTAAAATTATGACTGCCAGGGGCTAGAAATGCCATGCCATAAAGAAATGCAGGGGGTATCCTATGCATCTCATCTTCCCTTAACACATCACAGAAAATAAAGCTTATAAACCCCATTTATTACAAATGAAGCTCTGACATCAGGTTTTGTCCTTATTTTTCAGAAAGCCTAAGGAAATGTTGCACATTGGCAATGATTCTGTTTTGCTTAGCATATTGCAGCTTTGTCATCCCATGAAGTCAGTGGTGCTCTAGGCAGAAGTAGGTTTCCACCCACATGGAATTTACAGAAGTGCCATTGTGAGTGCTGCACTAATTCAGTATTACTTCCGTGAATATATTGTCTCCTGGAGAGAGAAGGCAGCCCTGAGCAGGCTAGGAGAATGTAGAAGGAGAAAAAGGATTTCAAAGCAGCTTTGGAAATGTCTATAGAAAAATAAAAAGAAAAAACACCTGAATTTAGTTTTAGAAATAAAAGTGATTTTACAGGTGCATAGCTGTTCTTAAAAACACCCATCTGCATCTCTTTATTTTACTAACGTGAATGTCACTTTTTGCATTCAGAATTAGATCATACTAGGCAGAAAAAGAGCCATGTCCTCAGAGATTTGATTACCCAAAATCAACACATAAAATCTCATTCACATTCAGCAAGACCAATTTTCTATTAAAATGCCAAAAATTGAAAGCAAAAGAGCAACAACAACAACAATAAAAATCTAGCCCCACATTACAATCTGGAAATATGTATTTTATCTAAAAGTCTGTTTATTTAGACTGCTTATTTAAAGTGGTGTATTGTAAAACAGGCATATCTTTTGCATTGTTCTTTTCACATGTAAAAGCTATTAAGAACTTCTCCAGGCATCTACAAATCTTAAGAGGTCTGTGTGAAGCTGAACAGATCTGCACTGCTTTTTGTGCATAGCAGTCCAGCCATGCTCCAAATCCATAGCTGTCTTCTTTTTAGAGGTGTCTTATTTTCTAACAGAAGTTACTTCTCTCACAGTNGGGGGGTGATCGAAAGGCTATGTGGGGTTTCCAGGCCTGCCGGCTGAAACCAGAACAAGAGGTCAGTGGCTTAAGTATTGTTGCCAGTGTTTTCCCATGGCAGGCACAGATATTTCCAAAACACTCACTTTTCGTATCTAAATCCCATTGACTCAAATACTGTGGAACTTTTCTTCATAAAATGTTGCACTCTGGTATCTTTATAAACATTCTTTATGAAGGAATGCAAAGTGTTCTTAGCAATCAAGATAAAAGTCTGTTAAACCAGCAGCTAGTACTACTTACTTTCACCGGATACTCTTTAAGAACAACTTGCTCTTCACTCAACCAACAAACAATTGGTTGGACGGCCAGACCCAGAGAGTGGTGGCAAATGGAATCAAATCCAGCCATAAACATTTCACAGAAATAAAGTATAAGTGAGGTTGGAAGGGGTCTCTGGATGTCATCTTGTTGTACTTACACCTGCTCAAGCCAGTTGCATAGGACCATATCCAGATGGCTTGCGAATAACTTCAAGCATGGAGACTCCACAACCTCTTTGGACAACTTATGCTCCATAGCCCTCAAAATAAGAGAGTTTCTCCTTATCTTCAGAGAGAGTCTCTCCATTTGCACCTTTTTTTCCCCAAAAGCCGTATTGATAGAAGAAAAAAAACCCTACGACCTCCTCTCAGACAACGATAAGGGACTATCTTGCCATCTATTTCATGCTGTACCTTTATGAGCAACTGTTCCATTTTATATATATATTATTGCTTTATTTTGCTTTTAAGACATCAATGGAAGAGAAAATAGACCTGTTCTGTTAACAGAAAGAAGTTTCAGCTCTCTCGCCTCTCCCAGGCTTAGTGCTTTCTACTGGTGTGAATCACACAATTTTATGTGTAAATCTGACATCAGTTGTTTACTCTAGCTGAAAGTTGTGGTCAAAGTATATTCCTCAAATGACTTTCTATTCATTTAGGAGGAGGACTCAAAATGACTGCAAATTAAAAAAAAAAAAAAAGAAAAAAAAAAAGTGAAAGCAGTGCACTGATCTAAAACCATCCAAGACCAGGAATAGCAATGGGACCAGGAAAAGTGATGGAATAGGCTAATAGTGTGGCTAGGCATGTCTTCAGGAGATGAAACGATTTTCATTAATAAGTCAGTCAATACAGACTACGCGTTCTGCCCATTTGTTTTAAGCTCAGTATAATATTATCAAATTGAAAATCAAATGACTTTTTTAATCCAGGGAGTGTAAAATAATTGAACAGAAATGCACCATCATGTCTGATTTCTTAATTAAGATAATTCCTTTTAAAAGTCCCCACTGTGTTTTCAACTGTCTTTAACAAGAGACAATATTTCATTGAGAATTACTATATTAAATACATTATGAATTACAGTAATAGCAATAAAATATTTTAAGCTGTAGGAAGTGTCCCATATGGTTAGAAAATTATTCATTTTTTACAGTAATATAGAATTAGAAGACAGTTTAATAGAAAACTGAAAGTACATCATCAAAAGCCATAACAAATTAACAAATAGGGGAAAAAAACCCACCATTTTTAGACAATGAACTGTTCTACAATCTTTTAGGCAGATGTTTGATTTTGAGCAGATAAGTAATTCCACAGAGGAATGTAGACAACTCAAATACTGAAAATGAATCTCAGGTATCATAATTGGTTTCAAATCTAGGACATTTGCTTCTTGCTTTTCAACTTAAGCATGTTGCATTAATGATACTAAAACAAATATTGTCTATATTCCCAGGAATCTTTAAGTAGCCATAAGCTAATAGTGTGTGACATATTCAGGTAAATGTTTGAAGTTTTATAATGTTTGATGTTTTTTAAGGACACATGCCAGTGACCAATGAACATAGTTAAGTAGGTAACACAGTATGTAAGAAGAGAAGGAAAGAAAGAAATCTTGGAGCAAAATCCAAAGAAGGGATGTAATAACTTTCTTTTAAGGTAAAGTTACATATTAAGCCAGAGACCTTTAGGAAATGCTACAGCACAGACCCAAGAGCACTTTGGGCTTGAGTCACTATACTAAGACTGCAAAATGAAAGAGAACTGATTTTTATAGTCTCAGTTGCAGCAAGGATTATAAGTAACTCAGTTTGGAAAGCAGCATCGAAATTGAATTCCCTGTGATTTCAATGAGGGTTTGCCTAAAAACTAGTTTGAATTAGGAAAAAATAAACAGAAAAAAAACCCAAACATATAATTTCTAATTTCTATGTACCTTATAACCACGTTTCATGTCCAGTGGCAGAACTGGATGTTACTGAGCATCCTTTCAGCTACCCCTTTAAGCTACTATAGCTGGAAAAGATATACAGGCAGAAAATAGCATAATGAGATATGTACTAACCAATAACGGCTCTCATGAGAAGCACAGAGTGATGGTGAAGACCATATGGCCCTCGGAGCTCTCCTAGTCCCTGATGAAAACTCCAAATGCTGCCTGCTGTGGGACTACAGAGAAGACACACTACTTGTAGAAGACACTACAAGTAGAATACACTCCCCATAACCCCTCCCAGACTCTTTTAGTCCACACCAGGGAGTCAGTCACTCTTCTCATCCCTTTTTTTTATTCACTATATGTAGCTTTTTTCACTCATCCATTGAGCCGAAAAGGAGAGAGTGTACCAGTCACTACAGAACTCTTGGGAATTTCCTTGCTGTCAGCACAAATTTCAAAGCAATAGTGGGATTTCAGTAGCAACTGAATTAGAAAGGGAGAAACAATACAGGCAGGCCTTTGGGGATCCCGGATGCAGGGGATCCCTCAGTGCTTTAGGTGATGCAGGGAGTTTCTCTATCCCTACTCAGACTATTTAGGCTTTAATCTCCTTCAAACCTATCCGAGTTCGCTTCACAACAACTTGATTTTGATACACTAGCAAATGCAAACAATGGAACCTATTTTAGGCTCTGTTCTGAGTGTCCAGTAAGAACAGAAATTCTTCTTCCCTATTCCCGTCTCTATTCCCATCATACAGCTCTTCTCTCGGCACGGACAGTCACCAATTCACCATATTAATTTTGCTAGCTGTTTACTCTCTTTCAAAAGCCTGTGTGGTGTCTTTCCTAACTCCCTGCTATTTCCATCATCATTCATAGATGTAAGATATATAGTCTTAATGCCTTTACCGCTTTTAATAGACTACTTTGAACTATCTGCTTTGGTACAGATATAAGGCCTCTAAACTTCCTGTTTCACAGTTTTTAATTCACTCCACAGGAAAATTTACTGTTCCTTACTCTGTGGGGTTTGCCCCTCAGTTTATTTGTGTGAATAATGAAGCACAGAATTCTTTCAAGCTGTCAGCTACAGTATCTGTCTCAGGCTTCCCACTCATCTCCTAATTGCTCAATCCCTGACAGAGCCCTTTGCTTTGTATATATTTAAATACCTTCTTGTATTTTATATAATTTCCTTGCAACATAATTTTTTTTCATTCCCAATTTTGCTATTATTCATTCCTCTTATGAATTTGAACAGAAGAACACTGAAGAATCATGAGCGTAATACTCAGAAATGCAAGACTTGAAAATACTGAGAAAGGAAATACAATGCAGTAAAGAATCAGGCAGATCAGCAACCCTGTTCTATATCTAGATACATAGGCATTCTCTGTTAATAGTAATTAGTGAAGAATTAGTGAAGAATTAGTGATTCTGGGATGCTGTGATTCTGCAATACTTCATATCACTTTTTGACTGAGCCTTATAGTGAATAAGGATGTTATTGTCACAAAGCACTACATAATACTGCTTTCTCCCTGAAGCTTCTAAAGGACAGTGAAGGCCCTTTAGGGACACTGTATAGTTTGTTGCCATGTTTATCGTTGTGTATTTCCCTATAACTTTGATCAGGTCTATATATTGGTACAAATGAAGAAGAAAGAAAAAAGTCAGAGGAAGTGGTAGTGGAAACTCCATCTAAAAATCTGTATTTTTTAAAATTAGCTACGGATTAGATCAATCATTAGATCAAGTAACAAGCACAAAAACTTGTAGTACAAAGAAAATAATTCTGAAATGCTGTCAAAGCATTGTAGACTGATGCCTCATGGATCCTTACGGCCAAAAATAACTCATGGAACATATCGCTCTTCCCTTTTATTATTGTGCCAGAAGTAAGTAATGGAAGATTTGTTAGTGATGGAAGGCTTCATTCTCAGACTGTTGTCCTGATTTAAAGATTTACTTTTCAGATGGAAGGTTTTTTGTTGTTTTAATTTGAATTTGAATTTTTAATAGAGTTAAATATTTTCCAAAATATAAGTATTTTTGTAAGTTTAAACAAACAAACAAAACAAAGCTCTCTGTCTGTTGTCAGTTGTGACAAAAAAATTGTGGTTAAGTCTACTTGGATATTTTCTCAGTGGCTGGCAATATAAACTATCTCTTGCCAAAACCATTCTTTCAATCAAGTCATATGGTTTTTGTTGGAATATTTGGCCTCAAATATTTTGGAAAAATTTCTAATATTTTGGAATATTGTTCCTCTAATATTTCATGGTTAGAGGAACTGTAAGAACTTTTTTGCTATAGGGAAGCAAAAAAGAATTTTCCTGCACAAACATCTGCATCAAAAATGTGTGATGAGACAATGACATTTCTCTTGTGAACTCTGGGTGTTATGATTATACTACTGTGTTTTTTTTCTGACTATTTCATGGGAATCTCTTGTTATTGCACATAGTATTTGCAGGATCAGTGCACGAACTATCTCTTCTACTAGAGAATTTGTACAAGAATAATGGACACTTAGGATGTTCAATTTTAAAATTAGCAGTGGAAGCTAGGGTGTAAGTCTTCAAAGCACTAGAATTATCCTTTCTCATTATTTAAAACTTACGTATCTGACAATGAGTAGTCAAAAGCACTCATCCTATCTGCCAGTCAAAATTTTTAACATGAAAAAGAAGGACTCCAGACACTTGAAAGGCGTACTGCTTGAAAATAAAAATTCAAAACAAGCAAAACATTTCTCTATCAATGGTGCATGATTTCAAACTGCATACATCCAATTAATATTCCTTGGATTTCCTAGATTTGGAACGTGGCCAGCTCTGCTTAAATCATCTTTTTTGATCTTGTAGTATGTTTAAAAATTAGTCAATAGTTAAAATAGGTTAATAAGTTGAAAATAACCTACCTTGTATAGAAAGCCATAACTCACCTTAGCTTCATCTTTAACAACTATGTTGATAGACATCTTATTAGTACATTTGCTAATGTATCATAAGAAACACAGAAGCTGAAATGGTTATCTCAACTTTAATTCAGTTTATGCAGGTATATATACTGCAGTTTCTGGAAAGTTTACTACTTTATTCATATAGCTGTATGCATTTTTCTTTTAGCAAATCATGAACTTGGAAGTTTTACGTATTTAAATCTTTCCATATAAAGGATCTGATTCACCAGCATGTTATAGTTGTTTTTTTCCCCACTGTTCTGGCAAAGGAAAACAGTCTTAAAATTAATCTGGTCTGTTGGACTTCACTTCAAAGTACTAATATATCTAGTCCATAAGAATAAATATGTTTATTTGGCAAACTTATCTCTGTTCAGGAGTAAAAATCTGTATCTTATAAAAACATAAATCAGGTGCAGTAAAGAAAAGATATGAAAGGATAGGTTGTGGTAGAGTGAAGTTTTTGATCTGATATTATCTACTTTCTCTTAAAAACAAAATAATAATTAAAAAAATTCCACAACCAAACAAAGCAACAAAAACCCATGAACACAAAACACTGATGCCAGAGGCAATGTACAACATATATCATAGGTTATGGTGAGGTCTGGTACTGTAAGCAACCTACATAACCACAGATGAATGCATTGGTGTTTTATTAATGCACAGGAGATATTTGGTTGCAAGCTGAAAAATGATACTATAAATAATAATCTATTGATTAAAAACTGTTTTGGGAGCCAGACTAGGCTGAGGCAGTTGAAAAATCTGTACATTTTTAATATTGACTGCCATATACTTCTATCATTCTCTTTTACTACTCACACTGATTCCACCAAAATCATAATCTGGACAAAAAATACACATACATGAAAAATTCTTTTGTGATTTATCAATATGCAAATCACATGCATTATCCAGCTCTTGTCGCCATTCAAAGACATGTAGAAACTGTCTGTTCAATTCAATTCAGAGTTAGAGTAATTTTGTGATATCACTGCAGATGGAGAATAGGAATACAATTATATCTGACAGGTTTTTTAAAGGCATTGAGACATCTAAGTTAGAAGGCAAGTTACTTGCTTTAGATCTCCCTAGGTTCAAGGAAGATAAAAGCTGAATTCCCCCAGGAGTCGTGATACAGGGTGTATAAGGCAATCAGGTTCTGAGTTCAGACAGGTTGGATTCTCAGACCAAATTACAAGTGTGTCATTTTTGCACTCCTTCTGCAGTTTTCTTTTCAATTCTCACCTTTTGTGTTTAGTGTGCCCTGGCCATCTTAGGTCAATCAAGACTTTATTAAGTAATTTGGATATCAGATTGGAATTTGGTATGTCAAATTGATGATCTGCTTTTCTTATCACAGTAAATATGATCTTTTTTTTTCCTTCAGTAGAAGTATTTAGATGGAGAAAATACAGAAAACAGTGAAATAGTGAGGATAAATTAAGCATTTCTCATATTTCAATGATTTTTGTAAGGACAAAAATGCCGAAAATTATACGAAGTAGACATTACGATGTTTTGTAAAATATAAGCCAATATAAAGACGCCTATGGAGGGGTGTTTTATTTGAGGTTGCCTGAATAATTGAGTATATAGAAAGGAAGAAATAAATTCACAGAATCACAGAATTGTAGGGGTTGGAAGGGACCTTGAGGATCATCGAGTCCAACACCCCTGCCAAATTATTCTGCTAACACTTATTTCTAGTTGTGCAATCTTGAGGGCAAGTTTGCTAATGTACCATAAGCAACATAGAAGCTGAAATGATTATCACAACTTTAATTCAGTTTATGCAGGTATATCTATATATCTATATCTATATATATATATATAGATATATACACTGCAGTTTCTGGATCCATTTAGTTTGTGTCACAGTCTCCTAATACATCCTAATAGGTCTTAAAGAGATGATGTTAACAAAAATGATAAAATAGTAACAAAATTAAAAGATGAGAAGTATAGCTTTCTTTATAACACCAATTTGTTATAAAAAATGGAAATGCTGTAGTAGATTGCTATTAATTTGGACATTTAAGAGAATTACTCTAAATTTTGTTTACAGTTAGTATAGAGAAATGGGCACTCAGAAGTTATCTTGTCTCCTGCTGGCATAGATACTTCATGCATATCAAATGAATTGCCTAAAATTTAGATAGCTGAAGTTAAGCAAGATTAATTATACTCATTGATTAGAAAAATACTATTTTATTTACTATTTTCGATTTATTAAATGCAACACCAAGGCTAATTGAGTAACCCCTTAAAATATTCTTTTTCATTTGATGACTAAACAAAACAGGACTCTTAAAAGAGTATACACATTTCTATTTATAACTAGCTTCAGTTGTAAAATTTGGACAACAGAGAAGACTGAATGTCAGATATTTTTATTGATAAGTAATCAGAAATGCCTATTTACGCCAATGAAAATTTCTACTTACGGAAAGACAGTATGATCTTACCACTTCTAGAAGTGCTGAAGTACAACTCTCACTGTGATGCCACTCCACAGAGTGACTTGCTCTTTGAAGTTAGATTGTTGCTGTGTGGGATCACCTAGCATTCCTATACTATGACACACGGAATCGAGGAAAGATAGAGCCAAGGTCATCCTTATAATTCAGTGAGCAATGTTTGTGAGTTCCCCTCCCAGATGTGCATTGTTCATTTAGGTCCTGCACATTTTTAGAGTAAGTGGAATACAAAATCCTTCCTGCAACCTCTTAAATGGGAAAACTTCTCACCTCCCCTGCTTTGGAAATATTAGAACTTGATGTTTTGACAGATGTTCATCTATCTGCACTTGTATAGATGTAGTTAATATGTACCCCATTTCTATGGGTCTGAACAATTTTCATTTACATAAACATAGTAGCTATGGGTTGAATGTTGTCTGAAAGTCAAATTATCTGATGATTTTTCCTCTAATGCACAATTGTAAGAAAACATTGGAACAAATAAAGAGTATTAATAGTAGAGATTAGCAGGGGAGAGAGAAAGGAGGCCGAAAGTAAGTGTTTTGATGGAAACAACGAGAGCACAATCATTGAATTGGCTGGTGTGGCAATAATTAGTAGATTAGTCTGAAGTATTATTCCGAAGCATTTAAGTCAATTGAAGTCATATAGAAATCAAAACATATTTGTAATATAACCTTTATTTTCACAGTGTATACAGAGAAATTGTCTGAAGTTAATATGGAGAATGGCACGTCGTCTATTTTCTGGTTTCTGTGACAAATTGTATTTTAGTTTTCCAGTGTTTCCAAATAATTTTCCATGGTACGATAGTATCCTACTTCAGATATTTTCAAACTAATTTGGACATCTTGCTACAAGCTGAGTATGAATAATGGAAAGTTGTAAATCATGGATTTCCAACCTTTTGGCTTGCCTGGCCAGCACTGAGTGAAGAGGAATTTTCTTGGACCGCATATGAAATATACATTATAGTTAATGTATATAACTAAGAAAGCTTAATTTATTCCTTTATGTTTTTGTTGAAACATAAAAAAAACCATCAAAAACATAAAACTAATTGGATGTTTGATCCTTTTTTTTGTGAAACTAAAGCGCCAGTCTGGTTCAATGGAAATGGTTGTAATTCTTAGTGAGTTCTCAAGGTGTTCAGAGATTTTTGATGAAATTTTACTCTTCCTGTGCTTCATCCTTGAAAATAGTTGATCGCAATGTACGTACTGCCAAAAAGCAGTGATGTGAATAAGGCATGATTGTGAAGTGAGGGATATTTTTCTCTGGTAACGTAGATCTTATAAAAGTCTAGTATTTTTCTTTGAGTTGAATATCTGATTGCAACTTTATCCATTCCATTTGAAAAATTGCAGGTAATGTATTCATGTCAACTGTAAATGGAGTCGCAGATATACCAAAAAAATTGATTATTTTTTTGGCAGTCTTGAAACCTATTCTCAAACACCTTTATCAAAACAGAAAGCAAGGCTGCATCTTTTTAATTCCTTATAGGAATGTGTTTAGCCAATATATCAAAATGCATAAAATTACTTGCATAACTTTGAGTTATCCCTGCACTGCAACTTGCCGTTGTCCTGCTTTCAGCTCAGACAGTGTTAGTATAGTGTTATATTTAAAATTTACTAATGTTGTAAGACTTTATTTTATCTACAGTGAAGAGTAATCAGGTAACTTGGATATAATTCCATGAAGAGGGTAAATCAAACGTGTTTTCTACCGATTCAATTAAAAAAATAATCAGAGAACGCTACTGGTGGAACAGAGAATAAAATCTTGGAAGGGAAGATAAAAAGTAGAAGAAAAGTACATGAGAAGTACAGATTGTAGCTCCAGGGAGGACAGTTGCAACTATCAACGTGATGGATTTGAGATGAGTCAAGTAATTAGGTAAAGCAAAAGGTAAATGGAAGGGGAATATTAAGGAAAAAAAAAACAGTTCTGCTTAGAAGAAAAAAAAATGCCAACAAGAAAAAGGGATAGAGTGCTAAGGGAGACTGAAGTCTCAGGATCTTATCTGTTGCTAAGTTATAAAGAATAATATATTAGTGAGGACTTCTGCTTAAAAAATGATGGCATTGTCTTGTCCACAGTAAGAACAGCTAAAGTACCATCAATAACAAGGAACAAAAAGAGATTATGTCATCAATCAAGTGGTTACTCTAGATCTATTCTCTCAATCTTTTCCAAAGGCTAGTTTCAAAATTCCCCTCACCATCAAACTATAAGGAACTAGTGGTATCATAAACTTCTGCAGATGGTTTTCACATTCAAAACTCATGATCTTGACAAGCTGCATCATTTGTAGGCCTTACAGATATGATCTATGACCTCTTTTCTTTCCATCCATCACTTTCGTAAAATCTCAAAATTATGATTCAAAGCAACCTCCTGGAATCATCAAGTTAAATTTCCTGCTCACATTATTTTTATATTTAAACTTAAGCTACCATTTCAAAATACAATGAAAGTCATCCAAAAATAGCCAATAGTTAACTAATTTTTCCTGAGCATCCTTGGCCCCCAAAGACATTACAAAATTCCACCCTAATAAGCAAAACATATGAAAAATGTTATGCAATACAAATATGCAAAACAAAAAATAGGCTTATTCCTGTATTTGGCTGACTATACTAGAAAATAAGATTTTATTCTAGAGCAAAATAAAAAATTTAAATATTTATTCTTTATCTATTTATATATATGTCCAGAACCCTTCTCAGGTCCAGAACGACCTTCACGGAAAGCCAAAAGACTAATTTTTTAATTTTTTTTATTTTTTTGTCTATCCTGTATTTTCCTTTCCTTGAGAGTGAGGACTACTTTGTCAGTAGGCAATATATAAGGTTCAGCATATCTAGAGGAGGCTAGAGTCCTTTCTAGAAAGTCAGAAGGTGAAGCTTCCAGTTCCATTTGAAGAACAGCTTCTGAAATTGCATTTTTGATGTTATTAGCCAAATACTGTAGATTTTGAAGGGAATGATGGACCAGATTGTGAAAAAAAATGAAATGATGAAAATGATCTCTGACCTGAGGGGGTGAAAATAAAAACAACAAAAAAACAAAACAAATAAAAACAAACCATTTTTTTTCTTTTTTTTTCCCAAAAGATTGTAGATTTGGCTTAAGAGAAAGTTCAAAAATAAGACGTCCAGATGCCACCACAGAGCAGAGAACTGTCTTAGGCACCTGTAGCAAAGGTCTGTCTTTATAATGTATTGTATGACAATGAAGTTTAGGAGAGAATTCCAATAATGGATTTTCATCCTTGACAGTAAATTTCTATAAACTTTACTTTTAAAATAAAAAATGACATTTTTTGAGCTACTCCAGCAATTCCAGAATTTATTTTTTTAAGTGAGAACTAAAGTGAAGGAGAAAAAAATGACATCAAATGTTCTACGTGTTCTGCTGTCAATCTTATAGTGAATATGCGATACCCAGTAATTTCACACTATCTAACATACTTCCTTATCTGAGATGCAGGGATCATTTCCTTATACAACCTCAGATCCATCATTCTCTTCTATAAAATTCCCTGTTCTAGTTAACACTTTGTTTGTGGAAAGTTCATGGCCTGTTTAGAGTACATCAGTTGAAAAATAAAATCCAATCTCTTAAGTTTTCATAAAGATGTTGTATTGAATATTTACAGGCCAAATTCTGTTTGAGCGATGCTAATTGCTAATATCTGTGGTAAGTACAAGTGAACAACTACCATAAAAATAAATATCAACATAGATTTCAGAAAATTATGTTATAAAATTTATATGGGGTTAAACAAAGAATGGAAGAAAAGTAACACATACAGTCACCGACCCGTATTCTCTAACAGGTATTGTAAAAATGATGCTATTTAATGTCCTCAATTCAATAAGTTTAAAATAAATCAAAAATTGTTCTGTTTAGAATTCTCTTTCTTGACGGCACATTTTTACTTTCTGCAATCCCCAACACTGAAGTTACTATTTTAATAGCTGAAAAATTACAGATCTTCTGTCTCGTGCTTTAATTTTCTCATTAGACATCCAGGTGTCTCATAATTTATTTAGAACTGATTGTGATAGAAACTTTCCTTAGAGGTTTTTCAACTGTATAGAAAAAAATTTGATTTAGGATACAAGTCTGAGCTTATAAGACTTGCTTACACTCAGCTAGAAATTTTCAAGACTGATTACAAGCTCCTTGAGAGACCTTCATCAATTTAACAAATATTAAAAGGCCAGCAGAAGGAATCTGAAAACATTTCTTAAAACAGCAACTTTGCATCCTTGTGATGGATAAATTATTAGTTTGATTGACACAAAATAAAAAAGTGGCTTTTCTTATTAAACTTTCTTGCAAGAACACCACAAATATATATTAAATTCCTCTTTTCCTGGAATCCTCTGTCATTTCATCAGTTCAGGTTTAGCTTGAGGCAGTGGTTGTGAAAAGCAAAACTACTTTCAGATTTGCTTTTGCCATAAAACAAAATAACATAGCCTATAAATACAAACGTCTATCTAAACATTTATCTTTTAAACATTTATCTTTTCTTTCACCAAAGTCATGTTATAGAGTGTAAGATTTACTTTTCTAAATTGTTGAATACTATTGTGAAACCAATTTCCAAAATGGGAAAAATCTGGGTGAGTGACACATGTACTGGACAACCTTAGGAAGACAGATAAGCCATCAGAATATATAATTTGTATTAAATTAGTTTTATCAAAACATCTTAAAGATTTCATAAAATTCTTAATCAAGTTTACTGTTAGAGCTGACAGTTTAATTCAAAACTAACTAATCAATATTTAATATTGTAAAAATACACAAAATTGTCTTTGAATTCCTCATGAATAATCCAGAGACTGAGAATTAAATTAAATTATTAAATTTATTCTGAAAAATAATTTTGAGTAGGTAAAATACAGTGAAGGCTTTAATTTATGGACAGACAATACAGTACAGCCAAAATGGAAAGTTAATTGAATAAATTATTATTTATGAATTATTCATCTAGCCCTGTAGATTATACAGCCTACTAAATGAAATCACAACTATTTGTAATGTTGTAACTTTAGTTTCTGAGTTAATTTATATCAGTGAAACTGATTTTCATTTTACAAAGATTTATTGCAGGAAAACTGAAGTTTTACCATCTGAAAAGATGAAATTATCAGCTAACATGGAAAAGAAAAAACAGCTTATTTGAACTACTGTTCATTTTGTGCACATGCACAACTTTTCAGCAGAAACTACATTTTCAGGTGGGTTATTACCTTTTAGAGAGAATTAATAAGTTTGTTTTGTTGTGTAGTGTGGGGGGGGCTGTATTTTGTATATATTTATGTAAGAGATGACAGAGATAACAAACTTAGCACAGAGATACTGCTGGACTCTAGAAATGTGAGAGGTTAGTGCTGCTCTTATTCTGCTGGACTATTCTGTTCATTCACTTATGTTTCTGGGGAAAACAAAATGGTAAAGTAACTATAAATGCTTTCTTAGGCAAAGTCATGCCTGTTGAAGAATTTTGTCAGATTCTCTACACTGTCTTTCATGCTACCTATGTAATAAAAGGCCTTTCCAAATTATTCCAGCACTTTTTATAGGATCGAATGTCTTTTGTTGTGATGCCTTTAGAACATACCAGGTGCCCAGTTTAGTTCTTTTGCTTATTCAGATGAGAGCTTACCAAAGACAGACATTGTTAAGTCTCATTCAATGATAATTTTGGTGTGTTGAAAATATCATTTGGCAAAACGAAGAGAATTACCTTATCACAAGCTATTATTTCTGTAATGTCTTTTTATTACTGATAAGGAACTGAGGCACAAAGAGATTAAGCACAAGAGACAAGCTGCCAAGTTACGAATGAAGCATAATTAAGCGCCCATATGTAAGAGAATGATTCATATAGAATCAGGTGCCCACTCATTCTGAAAATTGCTAAACACCTGTATGCATCTGAACATGCTAAGAGATTTCAGAAGCAAGTTGCAAGTTCATGGACAGCCTCAAGCTGGAGGGAATTGTTAGTACATTGGAGGCTAGGACTATCACTCAGATGACCTAAACAACTGGAGGAATGTGCCAAGAAAAAACTTGTGAAGTTCAGGTATGAAGTCTTGGACTTGGGACAGAATAGTTTGATTGATGCAGAGTGGGAAATTCATGGTTGTTGAACTTCAAAATACAACCAGCAGATTAAGGCAAGGGATTCTAACACTTTCTTCAACATTTATTAGGCTGCATTTGGGATTCTGTGTCCAGATATAATTCAGTAGAAGAGATAAAGACAAGTTGGAGCAAGCCTGGTAAATTGCCACTTTAACTGTTAGGAGGCTGGAGCAGATTACATTTGAAAAGAGACTGAGGGAACTAGTTTTTTTTTTTTAACCTTGGGAAGATCATGGAGAAAGAGTTAAATCCTCTTTCATGTCTTTACTGTCTTCCATGACCTGAGGTGGAGAGTAGTAGAAAAGACAAATACATACTCCTGGAGTTGCAACAGTCCTAAGGAATCTGGTCCCCAAGATCAGGTATTAAAATTCTACCCTCCCTGTTTCATTTACAGCTAAAATGTAGACAATAGCAATAGTTCAGTCACCTGTTCTTAATCAGAAATATCTTTCATTAGTTTAGGAAGAGAAATTCCTATTTGAGGACATCACATGAAAATGAGTTTGATGGTATCATTCTAGCTTCTGGAGGTCATAGATTGGTATTAAAGGACATTCATATTTAACTTTGAAAAGAAAAATGGGAAAGTTAAAGTATTAGGTTTTACTTATTGGGGGGAGAAAGAAAAAGGAAACACAGTAAAATATAGCCCTTTAATTTTTCCACTTCTTTCTTTCACTGGAAAATACATTATTTTTGTCATGGAGAGAATGAAACTCACATTATGAACTTCTCAGAAACAGAATCTGAAGAAGTTGCAAATTCATGCTGAAACTTGCTTTAATTTTTATTTGCACAGAACCAGGATGATGACTTGAAGATGAGGACAGACAGCAACTAAGACTAGATGCACTCACTTTCGTGTGCTAGTAATAAAATCACACAGAAGACAATACAGAAGAATGAAAAGGACAGTAGTAACAGCTGAATGCATTAAGGTATTTCTACAAGTTTTTCTCTGTCATTCTTCTTTTACATTCTTCTTTTGTGTTGCCAGACTGATATGAACAATGAAACAGATGAAACAATAACTGCAGTATAAGTGTGCAAACAGATCTTGACTTGGCATCAGAAAAGCTAAGATTTCCATTTTTCTGTTGCTTTGTACACTGTATACTCATTGACCTGCAGGAGTGTATCCAATGGTCAAGACAGAGGTATCAGTCTAAACAAGGTGTTATACACACAACTTGAAGAAGTCATAGGCAACAGACTGGTGATCCTTCACTGCAAAGCTTAAGTAATCCTGCTTCACCACTATGTATAAATCTTACAGGTATATAAAATGCACTATTTGAAACAGATTTTGAAAGAAGGCTAGAATTGGTATGTCTATTTACCGTGCAGGAATTTCTTGGAAATTATAAGGAGATGCCCAGCTGGTAGGTATGTCATTATTAGAGATTCAGTTCATGAATAAATATTGGCATATCCCTAAAGAGAGTGTCCTGTAGTATTGTTATTCTGAGAATTTTCAAATTGAGCTGTTCATTTAAACACATAATACACCCAACCTCAGGGTGAAATTCATCCTCTGCAGAGGACTTACACAAGGCTATGCATCACTGAAGCTGTGTCAATAGTGTGTTTTCTTAGCTGGAGTGAGAACTAAATAGTGCATAGCCCTTACTACTGTTCTCATGTAAAAAGAGAATTACGTTCCTCATCCAATTTATTCTCTAAAAACTGTTGGGCATTTTGGAAATATCTGCAGGATTCTTCAAATTAAAGGACCACATATAAGATTTTAAAAAAATACTAATTCTACAGATATTCTTTTCTTTTTTCTTGTGTCCCTTCTTGCTTCTGTGTTGGTTAAATGATAAAGGATCTCTGCACAATAATCCTCTACTTGAAAGGATGTCATGAAAAAAAAGAGGAGGAAGAATAGTTTATGTATTGTCCTTACTTAGCATTTATCAGTTAAATAGAGTGAATTTACTAAGGAATTTAAACTGTGTGAATCTACTAGGTATGAGCTTTATCAGGAAAATGTATCAAGGCAATGCAGTAGAAATTTCTCCTTAAAACTTGATTCCCCGAGCTACAGAATTGCTTTATATTTTTTTAAAACTTGCTATCGATAAATTTTATAGATACTATGAGGGATGCTCCAAAGGTAATGCCTCCTGCTTTATTATTTTGGCCCACGATGTCAGAGTGGGTGTTGCTGGTATGTCAGTAGAGATTGAACCTTCCCACCAACATCCTGTTACATTTTGTTGCCATGTGACAGATGGCAGCAGAAGGACAGTATGATAAAATGTCATCTGAGGTGGAAATGTGAATGAAGCAAAGGGGTAGAACTGGATTCCTCCATGCAGAAAAAATGAAACCCATGGACATTCATTGATGCCTGCTGAACATTTATGGAGACCAAACAGTAGATATGAGCACAGTGAAGCAGTGGGTGCATTTCAGCAGTGGTGACAGTGACAGTGTGTTACCTCCCTTGATGCAGATTTTTGCAAATCTGATATGCAGGCTTTTGTTCATGGATGGTGAAAATGCATAGCTAATGGTGGTGACTATGTTGAGAAATATTGGTTTGTGGCTGAGAATTTGCTCTATGAAATAGTGTCATTGATCTTTTTGTATCTGTTGTATTTTCCATGGAAATACATAGGAGGCATTACATTCAGAATGACCTATGTATGTTGTGTATTCAATTCCCTCATTACTTCTAGCATTTTAATGCCAGTGTTAGGAGCCATTAGGATGATGACAATTATTACTACTACTGTTACTACCTCTACTCTTACAGCTTGCAATTATTATTTGTTTATGCTACAGTAAGACTCATGGATTTCACCTTTTTACACTATATACTGTGGAAACAACTCAATTTTTTCACACATTTAAATTATTTGGCTTAAGATGTGATTGTGTTTTATTTGCATCTAGAAAAAAGCAGCAGAGGATATAAACTCCCATCTCTGCTGCCTAATATAACCAAGAAATGAAGTGCTTGCAAGTGAACCTCAAGCATGTAATAAATATGCAAAGTCATTCAAAGTAACTTCTAAACAATCAGTTCTCCCATTATTTTATTAAAAGTTATTTAAGTAAAACTTTCATTTAATCTTATTGGTTTCATAATTAGTCATTCATTCATATAAACGTAGCCCTGGAAAAACAAGTAAAATGTTAGGAGATATTTTTTTTCTCCATTTACCATCTAAGAGATCTGAAAAATGATTTGGGATTTTGCAGGCGTTCTTTTGTTTGGCTGATGTTTATTTTATTTTCCTTTTTTTTTCTTTGATTCCTGTTCTTTTTTAAATGTTTTCCATTCTCCCTCAGGAGTGAGTGATGGTGATGCTACTAGGAACCACAGTGAATCATCTGCTGCCTTGCATGTAGCCAACAGCCTTTCTTGACAAGCTGCTGTTGGCGCTACTGTTCTGCTTGTGTGTACACGAATCTCTGCTTCAGCCATTGTTTTGCTAAGCAAATTTGTCCAAAAATGACTCTGCCCCAGGGCAGAGGTAATGCTAACAAATCCATAAGAGAATTCTTGCATGTACAGCCAGTAGATAACAAATGGAAGCTCAAGCCTTGGCAATTGAACCACCAAACTAGCTACATGTTTTAGAGGAAAATCTGAAAATACTCTGAGAGCTACTACATTTGACTTTGCAACCCCTGTGGTAATTAAATGTTCTATTTTGGCAACAACTCAATAAGTCTATGGAATTTATACAGTTGAAACTAGATAAGAGTTTACTGTCAGGCTAATAAAAATTATTCATACTGTTGAGACGTCCATCTATAAATCTCTGAACCAAGCTCCTAGCATCTTCCCTCTCAGCTACTGCAGCAACTTTTTCACTGGTTTTGACTTCTGCTCTTTGTCCTATAGTGCCTGTTGCTTTGAACATATATTCACTCTGCATTCGGGCCTCTGCCAGTTGCCTTGTGTTCCAGAAATGAACTTTTTTTCTTTGCTTTCTTTGTCCTTCATTATTTACTGACGGGGAGATTAAACTTCTTGTTTGTAACATATGGTCATGTCCTGCCCTTGATCAATATTTGATGCCAGCTTCACCTAAGCTGCTGTTCCACTTTCAAACTAGCTTGTTTGATCTCTGTAAATAAAGATACAGAATCATAAAATCATCTAATCATTAAGGTGGGAAAAGACCTCTAAGATCATCTAGCCCAACCATACACCTACCAACAAATTTGCCCATGTATTATATACTATATGTAATATATATTTTATATATATTTACTTCGTTAACTTGCTTAAATCTTCTTTTGATTTTCTATTTGACAATCAGGCTGCTAGCCCACTAAGATTGGGGCCCTTTGTGCTAAATGGAGATAATGTTTATGGACGGTATAAAGAAATTCAAGTTCTTTCTTGATTCAAAGCTGACTGTAGGTGAGGGAGCCGGAAGGACGCTTAGCCAATAAGAACAGGACTTTGCTTAACCTTATTGGGCTCTCTTAAGAGGCAGGATGTTTTACACAGAGCTTGGCATGCTGAGTTCCTGAGTGAGTCTAAGAAATGGACAGGACAATATTTTTTTCTGTCTTACCAACTGCTGTATTTTTTCCGTGTTCTCTGTTACCTTCTTCTCCAGTTTCTCTGTATGCTGTTTCATCCTCAGATTGAAAATGTCTTTGCCCTTCCATTGTAAATGACTGGAGCAGAAAACCTGTTCTTAGTTACTTGTGTAGTTGGTTTAATTGTATTTGTTTGTTTTGCCTGGCTTCTGTACATGAACTAACACAGCAAGGCTCAACTCCATTGCCCTGGTTCACAGGGGTTCTAGTTGTACAAATTCAAATTAATCACATCATGTTGAATATTAGTAATATGGTAAAAAGCTTTGGTATCCAAATAGCATTTCAATGGCTATTTAAGTAACAATTTGTGCTTCCTGATTCCAGTAGACATCGAGTCCCCTCAACTAGAAATAAAACAGTTGCAGAACATTGTTGTTAAATTAAATTACCACAGTTGAAGCAAGATGGCCTGAGCTTGTCAGTGCCAAGTCTGGCACTGAAAAGCTTTGGGCACCTTTCCAGAGAATACACAAAAACATAAAGTACTCTTCCTGTCACATGGGCAGGGTGACAGTCTATGGCCAAATTTCTGAATGTGCCCAGACATATTTGAACAGGCCCAGCAGCTGTTACACTTCACACAGTGTTGAAAATGGGTTCTTGTCTCAGTTTGAGGCCACAGCAGAAGGTATTGGTCAGAAGGAGTTTATGGCCTAGATCTGATGGATACAATGCCAGCTTTATTATTTATAACTGGAACATTTTCTGGTATTTAGATCCAAATCGAGAAAAATCTACGGACACTTCCTGAGGTGAGCTTTGCACAAATAGGGTGCAGCTGCTAAGTAAGATGTAGAGCATAAAAAAGAATCACAGGGGAAAAAAAAAAACAAACATATTTTAGCACTAGCTTGACATTAAAATCAAAGCAAAAGCACAGCTACTGAGTTCTTTCAATGAGGTTTCCTTTGGAACTTGGAGTTATTGCCTGTACATATTTTTTGCTAATACAACTGTACGGGATACTGTCCTAGTTTCAGCTGGGACAGAGTTGGTTTTACTCACAGTGTCTGGCAGGATGCTATGTTTTGGCTTTAGGAGAAGAACAATGTTGATAGTACACTAATGTTTTAGCTGATCCTGAGCAGTGCTGTACAGAGTCAGGGCTATTTCAATTTCTCAGCTTCTTGTACTACCCTGCCAGCAAGGGGGCGGGGGCACAAGGAGTTGGGAGAGGACAGAACCAGGACAGCTGACCTAAACTGGCCAAAGGGATGTTCCATACCATAGGACACCATGTGAAAAAACTATAAAACTGAGGGGAGTTGGCAAGGGGAGCAAATGCGTCTCGGGGGCTGACTGGGATTTGGTTGGCCCTGTAAGTTCTACCCTGTTTTTCCCATTCTCTCCCCCATCCCATTGGGAGGGGAAAGAGTGAGCTAAAGGCTGTGTGGTGGTTAGCTGCTTGCTGGGTTAAACCACAACAGATACTAGTACAATACTGACAAAGGCTATATATATCCCTAGCAAATGATAAATTGGTGCCTTAATCTTCCTTTCTTTTTTCTTTCCTTCATTTCTTCTTTCCTTCCTCCTTTTATTCTGTTCCTCTCTTCATTTGGCATACTTTTCTGAGCACTGAGATAGCATTTTAACAGAATTACCAATTGCAATGCCAATGTTTCATTCCTGAGATCTCAGTATCATTACTGTGTGAATGAAGCTGACTCTTTTCTTTCCCATGTGGGTCGTTTTGCATTTAATCTATGCTAAATTATTCTATCAGTTGCTCAATATTCTGAAGGCCCTTTTGAAGTTCTTTCTAGTCAGCTCTAAACTTTATCACCCTGAAAACCTTAGTGTCCTCAGGAAATAGAATCAGCCCTTTCATTATATTATCTGTGAATCTGTTCAATGGTGCATGCTCTGTTTTCTGTATCAACTATAAAGAGGAAGCCTAAGGTGGGTAGATTGAACTTAGAAAACTGCATTGGAATCAAATGCTATGTCTTCATGAGATCTGTCTTTGCCTTTTGAAATTCCAAGAAATCAGAAGTGAATTGTGAAGCAGACTACTTCAAGCCTGAACTCTACTCAGCTTTCATCAGCTTTCTGTGTTCAATTTATATTTGTGATACACTGAAATACTCATTCTAAGGACAGAGTAGAAAGGCTCCTAGTATTTTCTTGTGAGCTTTGTGTTTGTCTGTTCTAGATACTTTCAAAACACAACAGATACTTCTGTAATTTTTATGATTGTATTGGCTTCACTTCTTTCACCTGTAGAGGTCTCATTTTGGTAATCTAAATCTCTGGCTAGGTTTTTGCAAGTAGAGAAAAGTTGCTTGGGGCTATTTGGTTACAGAAGAGCACCAGTAAGGCTGCAAGACAAAAGAACTAGTTGGTGACAACAATGACAGCAAAACAGATGCACCAAAAATAGAGCATGAAAATAAGCCACATACTACACATTGCACTGTGCTCCAGAGCACTATGTTTCTGATTCTGATCATTCCACATGAAGCTGGTACACTACATTTGGAACAGGTAATATGAGTCATGAGAACAGTACATTTCTACTAAAGAGTTTTATGAACACACACTAGTAAAAAACAAAATGTAAATATTTTTCTATTATTAATTTTTGAGTCTTTTTTTATTTTTTTCCTCATTAATTTCCAGAAAACTTGGTTAAATAGATGTTAGAGAATTATTCTGTTTCTGCCTGGCTTTTTCACACAGAAATAATATTCATTAAAGCCAAAATCAAAATAATTTGACTGCACAAACATTTGATGTCACTGAGATTTACACAATATTTATTCTCCTACTGGAGAGATAAAATTCTTAAATACATATTTTCATTTTCCTTGACAAAACACCTACAAAAGACAAATCTAAGCCCATAAACAATAAATCAAAATCAAAATCAAAATCAAATCAAGTAGATCAACTACTTCAGAGTTCTGAACTAAAACCTAAGTATCTTACAAATCTAAAAGTACCTCCTAAACATCAAAATAAAATTATTCTCAAAGTAAGCTGCTCTTTAAATAAAAGTATGATTTTCTTTGACTGGGATGTGTGAGTTTGCTGAAAGGCACTTGTGAGGTGAAATGGCATGGAGATAGAGTGCAAGTGAAGAAAAATAACGTCGTGAATGTTTCAGGAGCCAGCTCATCCAACTCACACAATCTGGTACCTACAGTCTTTTTCCAACCAGCTGATTAGCATCCTTTAAAATTGCTTTACTAATGCTATTCTATATTCTGTAAGCACAGAGGATCATGCCAAGTGCAGATCGAGGGCACTCTGTCCCTTAACTCTGAGGACTTAAGAGAATTCTCAATGTCTTGCCACATCAGATGAGTCTAATGGCATGAGTCAAGTATTTATTTGACTCAGTGAGTTACTTAAATACATCTGAAGAATTCTATTTTCCTGACAGTTATGACAGATGTTAGGATATGCCTAGGGATTCCATTGGTCAGTCTAAGTCTATTCTCTTTCCAAGATGAAGGTAAAGATTACAGGAAGTCATTTCACTGTGTCCTTACATAAATCACGGTTCTTAATTTACAATTATATGTTGAAGATTTTGCACTGTTATTTACACTTTATCTTACTGACTGGGAAAAGGCATTCCATCCTTCCACAATTTTAGTTTTTATGGTTCATGATTTGCCAGCAGTTCAAATAAACATGCAAAATATTCTCACCTGCCTTCAACATGTAATTAGAACAATGTGTCATTAATCTACAAAGATAGGATTCAAGCTGCATCTTGCGTAAATCAGAGCCTAACAAGGAAAAAGAAGTGTTGAATTTTAGTGAATGTTAGGATAAAAGAGAGATGATAATCACAGAGAATCAGAATTACAGAAACACAGAATGGTTAAGGTTGGGAGGGACCTCTGGAGGTAATCTGGTGCAACTGCATGACTCAAAGTGGAACACCCAGAGCAGGTTGCCCAGGACCGCGTCCAGGTGGCTTTGGAAGACCAGCAAAAGAGTAATGTTCTTTCTTAGCTGAAGATTCTCTGCAGTGCACATGTGGAAGACGAAGTGGGATCTGAGCTGTTGAATGCATGGGATATTGTTGCTATTTTTGGGTGGAGGGATGCCTTTTGGAACTAACCTGGAGTAAAAGTAAATTTAGCATGGTCACTTTTCCTTGTCACTCTGCATTATATATTTTGTGAATCTATGCTTTCATTTGTTTTTACTTTAACCTGATTTCTAAAAAGGTGGTTGCAATGTTTCAATGTGCAAACATGCAGTGGGCCTTTCATTTCATGCAACTGATAATCTTGTTCTAAGCAAGATTTTGGAGCTGTTTTTCAGTGGGCAGGCTCCAAATGAATAAATTTTGGGGCATCTAATGCCTGAAGACAACTCTGTGTCCTTTCGCTTAACAAAGTGGAGTGCCTAGAGAGCCACTGAGAGAGAGTTTGGGAAGGAAGAAATGTTTTCTTCTAGCAAGAATAAGCAGAAAAACTCAGTATAGTTTCATAGAATTATAAGGGAGCTCATAATTTGTATTTTTTAAGGGGAAAAAGACATTCCCAAAGACTTAGTAGTCTTTCCAAATAGTCTTGTGCATAAAAGAACCTTATTTCTCCCAAGACCAAACTCACACTGCTTACCTTAATTCCTCTGTGCCTCATCTCATATGTACTCAGATAGTTAACTGTAATCAAAACAGTGACAAAGCCATAACAATTGCAAAAAGTCTCAGAGGAAACCTTTCAGACAGCATGGCTGAGCATCTATTCAGACATAGCCACAGTGATCTATTCTTTGGGAAGAGGATCCTATTGTTCCAGCCCTCACTAAATAAAAAATCACTTAATTACTTCTTAATTCAGTATAAAAGCAGACAAAAAGCACCTTTGTATGCAAGATTTGGATACATCCATTAATAATGTATAGCACACTTTCTGGAAGAACAGTACTTTTCGGTGTAACAGCTGCATTCTGGGTGTAGAGGCACAAGGCATTTGCTCAGTCAAAGAAAATGTAAGCTTTTGTGTTGCTTACATATAGTTTCTAAAATAGTGTTTAAAAAAATATCTACAGACATTTGCTAATGAGAAAATTACAACTTAGCCAAAACATAAACCTAAATGACTACTTCAATTAAATATTAGGCAGATTTTTTTTTTTCTCTTGCCAACTAAGTTCTTCTGCCCCGCAATGTTGCGGAGAATACAACAGATTTCCAGAATCTGGTGAACTTGTCTAAGACAGACTATCAAAGGCACTGAAAGAGCTTGAGAGATTTCAAGTCCTGCTCCTGGAGAAGAGGAGCCGAGAACTTCAGCTGCTACCGCAAGACTCACAGTGTTAAGAATGACCTTCATAACATTAGTATTATATACCTCTCTCACCAGTTTCATTACAGAAAATTGCCTTCTTTCACCAAGTTGATTTGTCGGAAAAGCTACATTTATATTTTCACCAGCAAAATTCAAGAAATTGTCTAAAAGCCATACTGGAAGCAGTCTTCAAAATCTCTACTTTATTTAAATCTCTGCTTTTATTAAAATCTCTTAAAAATCTCTGCTTTTTATGGAATTGTGAACACTGAATTGCCCAGAGATTGCACAAAAAAAACTCCAGTGGATCTAAACATTTAGACACAGTAAGGATTATAATAATATTCCAAAAGGCAAATGTAGTGGTAGATTCCAGAGGTGAATTACAGGTGTTGAAGATTCCTTTTATTCCTAGAGGAAGAGGAGAGAAGTGAGAGATTCAGAAGTCTCACTCTTTTCATTAGCTGGCTGTGACACTAATTTGCTGTGCCTGGGAGACTGAAAAGAGCTTGTGAATCCCTCTCCTTTCTGCTTTGTATCAGTTTAAAGGCCAGAGGAATTAAAGCCTGTATTTGAATCCAGTTGCTTCCGTAACACATGCTGTTCATGTAAACGAGAAGAGTAAGTTCCTGGTGTTTCTTCTGTCTGGTGCTACTGTCGTGGAAGAGAATTGGACTGATACTTCTGAAAGGTAGCATATGTATGTTGCAACGTGTAGATATAAAATAAACAGTATTAGTCTGAAAAAATGTAAAAAACTGCTTTATCTCCAGGAAAAAAAGCAGAAAAAAAAATTTGTACAGTAATTAAGCAGTAATGGTGAAAGAGATGGACAAGCTTAACGTAGCTTTGTTTTACAAATTATTTTGGCTCCTACATGATCAAATTGTTTCCCTGTTGAAGTATTGTCTTTTTGCCAGAACAGTCTTCTTGTCCCTTTGCTGGTATGAGTTTATTGATGCTTTACCTATTCAGTTTATGTGCTTCATGGCCAGAGTGTGCAACACAGAATACTTGTAGGTTGTTTATCTTTGAAAGAAAGAAAAGAGGCAATTACATATGTAAAATAATATTTTATATTTTTATATGATGTATAGGTATTTTCACTTTCAACTGAAGCGTGTTAAACAATTACTTATAATGAGAACACAGAGTGAAACAGAAAATCAGTGTCTGAATTAATGTATAAAGAACCAAATAATTAAGAAAACTTCTGGTTATTTATCCACTTCAGGAAGTTATGATAGAATATGTGATAGATGCTTCCTAATTTTCCTATCTAAAAAGATTGAGCTGAGGCTAAGTCTCTGAGTATATTTTTAAAGATTTTTAGAGAATGCTACATAGAAGCTCAAATCTAGATGATTTATCATAATGTCTGACAGAGGCAGGCTGTTGTTCTCTAAAAGCAAATAAGTTTATGCATGCATAAATGAAAAGTAATGATTTTCAGGGTAATGCAAATTCAAAATCTTACAGAGTTTTATGACTTCCAGTTATTAGACTCTCTGTTTTGTATTCTAGAACACTCCTTTGTTACTGGATAATAATGCTGCCCATATTCCACTGACTATCAAGGATGCATGAAGTGTAAGTAACAGTAGAATTCATTGTTTTCCTTTTCTAGCACAGTATGGCATCCCCTACACTTCACAGTTTAAATGTAATTAGGATTTAAACATAAGCAAAAAAACAATAGAATTATTAATATGTACATTTGGTAGTCCTTTGGTATGAAATTATTTCTATCTGAAATTTTATTATAGTCATATTCAAATATATTCTTGCATAGATGCTATGCATAATACCAAATGAAATCACCGTTATCCTTCTCCGAATGTTAATTAGCATCTTCAGCATAACATATGGCATAGAAAACCAAGAAGAATCAAAATGGAATACAAAGACATACAACAACTGGATTCCTTTTCTACCAAAAGCTATAAAAAGAATAATTGAAATAAATAGCATTACCTCAAGGCTAACTTCATTTCTGAACTTTTCACATTGGGAATGTCCATTGAAGACTGGAAGTATCTTTATGCATGCATTCCATTGTATGAAATCATTGTAATGTAGAGGGAAAATAAATGTAGAAATTCCCACAAAGATGGTTTTATCTTCCAGCACAGAAATACTGTGAATGGCTGTCAAGGTCAGGTAAGCTATGACTATTCCCAGCCAAATTTAGATTTTAAAAAAAAAATCTTTAAAAATTTGAATAATGCAACCTATTTTTTCAAGAGCATACTCAGGAATTTACACTGTCCAGTGTCCAGTTTGCAGACTCAAACAAGTTTTCTGTGAATTGTCACTAATATCCAGAAATGAAGATTACTTATTTTAAAATACGCAAAGTCTTTGAGTGTCTATGAAGTCTTTAGAATTTTTTGTTTGCTTGTTTGCTTTGTGTTGCTGTTGTTTTGCGAATGAGAGAGACCTCGGTATTAGATGTTATACTCCATATTTTTGAGCCCTTCTAATCATTGTATCTCCAAAATATGCATCTGTTTCAAGATACTTTGGAGTTATTTGATGGGCAAGAATAACAGCAAGAATGAGATTATTCAAAAACAATTCCAAGATACTTTTCACACACACAAACACGAAATACACTGAGCACTTTGTAAATATAGTTAAAATTCTTCTGAAATAGTTCAGTTGTACCTTTGGTAGATGTCTCAAATAAAAAGAGTCAGTTATCAAAATATTTTAAAACTGGTACCTAGATTATGTTTACAAGCAATGAAAATAATAATTAATTCTGAAGGAAGTGCTAGATTCATCTTTTCAGATTTAAAGATAATTAGGTGCCCTTTTTGTTTATTTTATTTTTTTTAATGTATATATTTGCCTCATTTATCATAATTGATTCTAAAGCTTTGAGGTACCACATTACATAAATAGCGTCAACTTGATTTTCATACAGGACTTTCTGTGGTTTTTTTCTTTGTAGAGTATTATTATCATTATTTTTCAACATATATGGAAAGGATGAAATACAAAGCTTCATAATACAGTAATTGAGAGCTTTCTAAAGTTTTTAGAATTATTTCACATGCAAACATATCTGTGTTGGGAATGATATGATAGAGAATATTTCTGGATAAAAATTATCAGTGTAGAAGAAACATGATAACATAAATGCAAGGTTTAGAAGTAGCCAGTCAACCAATTTAGGAAATGGCAGAAAAATACAAAATAGAGGGGGATAGAGAGGAAATATTGAAGTTGTCAGGCAATCATGTAAATCCCAACAGAATTTTGTACATAATTATCTTCTAAAAAATAATAGAAAAGAGTAATTTGCAGTTTGGGAAAAAAAAAAAACATTTCAGAAAGAATAGCATTTCAACACTATGTACAATTATATCTCTATAAACTTACATTGTTTAATTACTAACTAGGAAGGTCAATAAATAGTTAAGACATAGATGATACAGACTCAGCATCCCACTGAAGTCAGTAGCAGAAACATGGCTTTAATATATTATTTATAGATTGATTGTACTTCCCCAAATGGAAATCCTATGCATAGACAACAGCTACCTGTGAGACTTTTCTATGAGAAGGGTAATGTTCAAAATTCACCTAAGTAGTTGTCTGCATTCTCAAAATATTTAATGATTCTGTTGAAAGATATATCTTACTAATTAGTAACAGGTATGTAGATATATTTGTGTGCAAAATTTAAAAAACTCAGGTAATGAGCAGATATGAAAAGCGTACTGTTTTTCTTCCTTCAAGCTTTGCTAGGAAATTTAGGAAGATATAATTCATATTTATCTGTTTTCTCTTCATCAGATCTGTGCTATTGATAATGAGCTAAATAGTAACTTTAAAATCCTAGCACTTTGTCTGAGGTGTGGGAAGGTTTTATTCATAGCTGAGAAATGGGCAGAGAAGAACATACGTGTCAAATAATACAGAGAAAACTTTAAAGAAAATCTGCAGAGCTTTGCAAGCAAAGTTGAGAGCTGGCCACTTTGAGTGTTTCCTGAGGATAGTTCAGTGGAACAAACTTTGCATACATTTATCCTCCAGGATGGACTATCACACCATAATTTGCAGGCATTCTTACTCAGAGCATACAACCTTACAGCTTCAATATTTTCAGACAGTTAGAGAGCTCAGGCTCTGCAATGCATAGTTAACTGGGTTTCTTCTATTCAAAAGACATGCTGAAGCAATTGAATTTTGAGAACAGAGTACACTGTCTCTGTAGGCAAAGACATTGATTTCAGTGAGAGATTTAGTGGGTCTGTCATGCATACAACCAATTCAACCAGACAGTTGTTTTCCCTGTAAGAAATGAAGGCTAAAAGTGTTAAATAACATTTTATGAAAGGACAAATCTAACTAACTGTTTCAAAAGTATTATGCCTCTTGTGTCCTTCACAATGTAAAAACCAGTCTTGCAAATCATTTTTTAAATATTGTAAAATAAAGACAACAATGATATAGCTTTATCTCGTTAGATTTCGGACTGTAGCGTAGTCAAAGAGAAAACTTTTCACCTCATCCATAATGTCTAGTTAAGGTTTAGACAATGATTTCAGAGAGTATTGTAATGGTAAATAATACAGAAAGAAGAAAGAGTGGGAACATAAGCCAAAACAAGTGTGAGTTGTTTTTATAGACTTAAAAAATACATTAAATTCCCTATGAATTAGGAAAATACTGAAAAAACGTTTATGAACAGACACTTCAAATGAAAAACCTGAAGGCAGAATGAGGGAAAGGGAAAAGAGGAATGACTGATAGTTACTGTAAATTATTTTCCTTTCTTAGCAGTATTGTTTTCATAGCTTTCTAAATGGTTGTTATATCTAAATACTGCCATCATACTAGGCGTTTTTTTTTTGTTTTTTTTTTTTTCCTCCTGTGAGGACAAAGCAACCTGAGTAACAAAAAAAAAAGTAAATTGCAGAGAGAAAATGGTAATTACCAGGTATCTTACAAAATTTAATGCAGCTTTATTGCCATTTGTTTTGATTTATTTAGCTGCAGAATAAACCACACAAGGCAAAGTCCACTAATGAGATATCAAAATGACAACAAAAGAAAAACAAACATTAACAAGTTACGGAGGAATTAATATTTTCTAATTTATACCTCCGAAAGTTAAAACATTGAAGACTTTGTAGTCAATAGAGCAAAATGGGCATCTTCATAGGGTGATTAATCTCATCGTAACATACGTACAGATTTTGCAGCATGAATTGTGCTTCAGAAATGCTTATTTTATCCATTGACTTTAAGGGTTCCAGGGATGTTCAGCTGAGATTCAGATGTTCCACTTTTGAATACCTAAGGGTAGCTGAGGTTATTTCTATCTATTAATACATTCAGTAGGAAAAGGCTGTCACACAGAAAATAGTGTACAGTTAGATAAGTAAATCTTCACTTTCTGGAAGAAAAAGAGAGTAGCAACTAAAATATCAGGAGTTCTCACAGTAGCATGTTAAGACAACTGATTTTTTGTTTTGACCCCACAGGCATAATAGATAGTCATTTTCACATTCGTTATCTTACTAAAATTATATTCTGTGCTTTCAGATTATAATCAGTATGTCTTTGGCTTCACTAGCATTCTAGGGTACTTTACACATGGGCTCAAATGAATCATAAATTCTCCTGGGAAGAATCCTGCTCTTACTTCCATAAAACAAAAATTGTCTGTATTAACTATCTATTAAGTGAAAGTTAACGCACATGTTAAATCTTATACTCATGATTTTTATTTTCCAAACTTCTCTTCTTTTAAAAAGTTTGTGAACACAGAATTTTTTCAGTCAATGGCAAGAGAGCTTTTTACAGTACCAAACTTTTTTACAAGTAGATACTTATATTGAGGTTATGAGTCCAAAACCAGACACAATATTCTAGGTATGAAGCCACTGTGGCTTTGTACAGTACTGGTGAGTAGCATTCCTATTTATATCATTTGTGACACAATTCTTTTCAGCTGAATCTACCACTAAGTGTATCACAATGCTTTCTCAGATGTGGTCCAAGAAATGAACTTAGGATATGACGTGATATATATAAAAAACATGATTGTTCACTTTTGACCTTGATGATTGAAGCAATGTCCTAAAGTTGAAAGTTTCATGTATTCTGTTATATATCCCTTGATGCATTCAGGTGTCCACTGTTATTTTGGCAGATAAATGTATTTCGCAAATTACATTCTAGTCAAAAAGGCTTCACAGCAATGAAAAAAATGGCATTGTTAGGGGAAATTGTAACACTGTTAGGAAAGGTAAAAATTTGGAAAGAAAGGTTGAACACATCTAGGGGAACAAAAACTGGCTCATACATAAACAAAAACATGGTCAATGACTAACTGGACCATGTTTTAACTGACTTACGAATCTTTTTGATATCAAAGCCACATGGTGTGACAATAAAAGAAGGATTAAATTATCTCAAATCTATGAATAACTGCAGGATTTAAAAGATATTGGAAAGGCAGGAACATTTCAGAAAGGATAAAACATCAAAACTAAGACAGCCAGAAACAAGAAACAAGGAAAAAATCTTTTAAAACTATATTTCAGGGGAAGAAACATCAAAACACTGTCTCTTTGCACTTTTCAGGAAGTGCTTGATTGAGTTTTACATAGTGAGTACAGAAGAACTTGTTTTCTAGAGAATAATGCTTTGAGCAGTACGTATTAGAAAAACCCTTTCAACCTTATATTTCACAGCATTAACTTTGTAATTGACATCCATGCTCGTTGAGAGCATGTGGAGGAAAGAGAAAAGCAACCCTCCAAATCCTTTCTAATTTCTGATCTTGCCGCCTTTGATTATTCTTCAGGTTCTCTGAATTGGGATTTGCTGTAGTTTTACGCTAATGTCTCAAAACAAAATGCTTTGTTTACTAACTGCTTTTAATCAAAATATCAGACCATAGTAATCATTTATTCTAATTTTGTTTTCATGCATTTCACAATGATAAAGGCTGTCAAGACTTTATAGGAAGTTTCTGTATACAAGGTTGATTTGATCACCTCTAAACAGCATTGATATAAAAATGGTCAAACACTTACTATAATAGAAGAGTTACCAGCTACAAGATTGTTAAATGAGTAGACTATCCAGAGATGAGATCTATTCCTAAACTGAGTTTAAATGAATAAAAAGGTTTTTATTGATTCTGATAGATTTGGGGCCAGACCTTATCCACATTTCCCTCATGCTAGTAATGTGATAAACCTCAGACAATATTTAAACCTTTCTTTCATTTCTCCTATTTTACATATAAAATCTCATTTAGTTTTTTCGTAAATTGACTTGAAACTCATTGCAAATATCCATGTACTGTTTTTGGAAGCCAACAGTACAGGAAAGGGCCAGCCATTTCTGCAAAAGTTTGGCTGGTCATATTGTTGTAAGGTTGTAAAATGATCAGGAAATAAGATGTATAGGATTTATAGCATCCATCTTCATATACTCTCTGTCAAGATCCATATAAATTAAAGGAATAGCTGTCTACTCTTTTTCTCTCTCTCCTTTTTCTTTCTTTCTTTCTTTTTTTTCTTTTTTCTTTTTTTTGTCGTCTGTTATTAAAATAGACACAGGACTTGCTCATAGCTTTCTATAAAATCACATGAGATTTCCCAAATAAAATATTACAGTATGGAAGCTGTATCCCCCAAATGTTGAAATAAACATAACAAAACTCTTCCCAAGAGTGCATTTTCGATAATGATTATTCCATTAGATGCGATACAAGAACAAGTAAAACAGAAGGATTTGATTGTTAGCTTGTTATTCAGAAAGGAAAAAAAAGAAAACAAAACAAACACTGGACATCATCCTGCCTCTTACAGATCTTTTGCAATGAGTACTATGATAAAAGCATTTAATTCACATGATATTTACTGTATAACAAACTTCACTTTACTTGCTTCTTGTTTTCCATTCCCTTTGTGCAAAGTAAACAGATGTGACCACCCAGGTTTGCACAGTATTTTATTATGCAAGCAATCATATAATAATTGCTGTTGCCTTGTGAGCTGAGTTTCACAGCATACATTTCTTAAGCTACTAGACTGAAGTGCTCAAACAAAACAGACAACCACTAAATTACTTAACCATGACAAACCTGACATTTTACATGTCCAGAAACAAAATGGTAAATAGTCTGTTTATTTTGAAAAAAAGGGGGTACCGTGAGCTTATACGTGACTCCAGAGACAACAGCTGAATGGAAGCAATAGGACTACAATTTTGGATCCTTGAATTTCATTGAATCCCTTTGTGTGGATTAACCTGCAATTTATTTTTCTTAATGTCTTTGTGTTCCTCACTAGTAAGTCTTGAAATATAGTTATTCTGTGGTGTGTTCATTCAACAAAAGAAGATCAAATCTTTGTGTCAGTCTGGAAGTGCTAATCAAAACAAGCATTAATCATCCTCAGAGAGCTGTTGTGGAGAACATTTTTGCGTGGATTTCCTCCCCTAACTAAGCCAACTAGCTGAGACACCTCAGTTAGAGAGACATCATTAGGTAGACCCCCTCTGTAGTCAGAAAAGTGACAAGCCACACAACAGGGTAATTCACATTGATCAAATCAACAATTTGAACCAATTTGATATCAATCAGAAAGGAATGTATTTCTCATTAAAATTATCTGTATAATAGACTAGCTTCCATATAGATGAATTGAATACCTTCATGAGCGCTTTCATTACCTCAAGAGCAAAAGGTAGGACAAGAATGATCAGTGCTTTACAACATATACCAGCAAACAATCACTTGCAGTGAATTATGTTTACATTCAAGTAGAGAGTTTATGGCCAATTCTGAGATTAGGTTGGATGAAAACAGTCTTTACTTTAAATTCTAATCCTGATATGTAAATTTCTGAATAATCATCACACTCAAAACATGAAATCTATGTAGCCTTCAACAAAAAAGAGTTTCCAACAACTGAAAAAACTCTCTGTTAATGGAATATGCTAAAGAAAAAGAAAAAAAGGCGCTGCATCTGATTCTGTATCTAAGAAATTAAGAATTAAGGTACAATGCTGGAGTTCTTTGGGTTTTTATTTTTTTTGGTATTTAACTTGTTCAAAAGCAATATTAATACTTGTGATTGATCCTCCTGGAAAGATTGAATTGGTCCTTCATAATAAAATATTTTATTTACATCTCACTTCTCTATTGGGGGGGAAGGGAGAGGGGAAAACAAGACCAAACAAAACAAAAGCAACAATAGCAAAAAAATACAGCCATGGATTCTTTGACTGTTAAAAAATAAATAAAAAATTATTGTTTGTTTACTATTCCTATCCAACAATCTAAGATATTTCCACTCAAAAAAGAGCATTAAACTAGATTGTGTGCTACAAAGATATATGTTAAACTCTTGATATGGACTTCCAGGCTGAGTGACATGTTCCTATATGTTGCCTTAGATTTTTCCTTCTGCTTGGTTTCTAACTTGTTTCTGTGAAAATAAGCATAAAAATAATGTATACCAGCAATTTCTCCCTGTTTGGTGTTTTTCTTTTTAATTGTACAATCCATATGGAATAGACTACAGAAAGCATAAGCATATACTACAGAAAGCGTAAACTTGCTTGTGGTATTGAAGGAGAAACTGCATTTCAAAACATCAGTATTGTTGTTCATTGTGTGTCACCTTCAGATGCTTGGCCATTTTTGCAGGGGTACTAAGATAATCAAGGCTAAAATTTATTTCTACTACATAATTTATTTCTAAAAATTATTTCTAAAATGTATTTCTAATACATAAAATTTATTTTCTAATACAATAAATATTTTACTTTTTTTTCTTTAATTATGGATTTTTTTACAGTATATATAAAGCAAAAGCATGGACTCAGAGTACTCAGTTGGTTCTTAGGCATCTGTTAAAGAACATATCCTACCACTACTGATGAAAAGCCTTAATGAGCACAAATAAATTTTGTTATAATGAAACTCAAATGTATGATTCTGTAAAAATAAATAGTCAATGGGTGTGTTCAATCTACCATAAAAGATTGATAAAGAAAAATTACTAAATAGGACCAGGGGTTAATAAGAGAATATCATTTTGGCAAAAAATGTTTTTTCACTGTTATTTATACTAGTTTGACTAAGAATGTCATTGAAGTTACACTAGTGCAAAATATGCACCAATGATAATGAAAAACACAATCCAAATTGTATAATATAAGGGAACTCTATAAAGCTATGATGTGATATCTCAATTATCTGTCTTCTTTTCCTTCTTTCCACATTTATATGGTCTTTGGATTGGCTATCGAATACAGATTATTTTTGATCTTCTTCTTGTCTGGTACTTCATTGTGAATGTTTGTGAAGATAAAAATTAACTCTGCTGTTGACTGCAATTCTACAAGATATGCAAGTGTTTTGCCTGACAAAAAGACTTGCAAACAATGTAAGAAAAACTCATTAGGTTCATTCCATAAATCATATACCTAGTCATATCATTTGGATACTGAGTATGAAAAAAAATCACCAATAATTTCCTGGGTGATTTCCTGACAGCTTTTAGCATCAAGATAATGCTAAGATGGGAGGACAGAAAAAGTAGAAAAATCAAAGAACCGGGAGATCAGGAGTACGAACAGACAGGTGGAAAAATGAATGGAATAATAAGATAAAAATGACTGGAAATAGAGGACTGCTGTTTTCAAACAGCAGTCTCACATCAAACCTCAACTACAACTTCAAGTTACTAGTCTTACTGCATTTCTTGCAACTTCTCAAGTCAATAATTTTTCTTTATTTTTTATTTTTTCGGGCTTTGCTGAATCAAATATACTTCATTTTCACTGAAAGACAACGGTAGCTTTCCTGCTTTCTAGCTAATAATAAAACTGCCACAAACAACAAAAGGATAGTGTCTTTAACAAACAATCCTCATTTTAAAGCATCTGGAAAATAATGGTCTTCTGCAATGGAACATTGATCCAGATCAGACAGGCTGTCACAAGTTTGAGTCAAGGTATTCTGGAAACTCTTGTGCACCTAGGAAACTAGGAAAACAGAATGGTAGTGGCAAACAGGTCTCGATTGGATTTTTTTTTATCCCAATGGTAAAAAGCTGTCAGGAATGCAGGCCCTGTGTGGATCTTTCTCTGAGATAGGCAAGGAAAAGGATAAGGCTCTAATAGGCTTAGGAAAGAATGATCTTAGGTCTTCTGTTGAAGGAAAGAGAAATGAAAAGCAGAAGCAGGTTGGGAAAGTCATTGTAAATGTATGAGATAAGCTGGGCCTGGTTGGGAGTGATAGAGAAGAGACTGGGAGAGGAGCAGTGAATAAAAATGATACGTGGGAAGTAATACTATTGCAATGAGATGATTAAAACCATTGTTCTTCTAGATTAACTGGTGCAATCCAAAAATACTCAAACAGTGGATAAAATGGGCATCTAGGATCACTGACAACAAACAGAAGAATAGCTAATGATTCTGCCTATCTTACAGTTCTCATTAAAGCAGAAAGTAACTAAGATCTTGAAAGACCAAATTAATTTGGAGTTCTGATATTTATATAACAGAAATAGATGCAGGATGAGCTTGTTCAGTATCAGTGGTGACAGCTGTTGGAAGCAATACATCCTGCCATTCATAATGCATAGAGAATGAGATGCAAGTTTCTGGAAATGACTTCCTCCTGCTGCCAATGGAAGAAAACTAGACTACTGACTGAGATGCATTCAATAACTGAAAATTAAATGAGATGTATCTTGTCATTAAGATCATATTTATGAAGTAAACATAAAACATTTTAAGATGCTTTCCAGATTAGGCTCTGAAACCTATACATTTAGTTCCTACTATGCATCTATTAATTCTGAAGCAATACAAATGTGATGTCTAACCAAGTAAGGTATTCCAGCATGCTATGCATCCTACATAACAATATATATAGGTCATAAATAATCTGAAACTGCCTGCTTCCAGGACAAAAAGGTTGTTGTCCCTAAATCTAATCCATATTATTCATCATTTTCCTTCTAAACTGAAGGAATTAAAAGATTCAAATGAATAAGTAGTTAAATGTTCAGCATTACTAGGATGCTCGTGATATTAGAAATAAGAAACGTTACAGCTTAAAAATGGTTTGTTCCTGTTTGCACTGTCACAGTGTTCTGTAAATCTGAATTCTAAAAAACAAAATCATAATTTCTCCTAATGATCCAGATTTGAACTTGAAGGGGAAGTAATGAACAGTCACCTTGCCTCCTCAGGTTTCAGTCATGATACTACAGCAGAAACTGTAGATGTCCTGTAGCTCAAGATTCTGTATACTCTGCCTATTTAGCTTGAAACTCCTGCAGGTAAGGCAGGAGTCACCTTTAGAAAAGAAAATACAAAGACAGTAACACCCATGAGGATTCTGGTATTTATTATAAATATAATCAAATTCTTAACTTCCTCAGAGGAAATTATCTAAGACACGCTCATTTAGCTAAATTAAACTGCTGTGTCAGCTTGCAGAGTATTCAAGGCCTGGACAGGCTAGAAAAGTTGAGCAATAGTTGCTATCCATGATGAGGATGAAGCCTTGCAACGTCAACTGTTCTAATAAATATTTGGTTACAACATTTTGCTCTGTGCTAATCAAGCTCCATTATGGTTCTATAATAAAGAGCTTAATAATTTTAAGTAGCCATAAATATTGCCTCTTCCCTGAAAACTCTTGAAAGAATTAAATTAAATCTATTTATTAAAATAAACAAAAATATGCTAAATCCTATCTTCAAGATAAAAAAAGTCATAGCTGAAATATGCTTTATCTATGAAGTTATTGTTTTACTTATATTCTGTAGTAAACCTGGATATGCAGCTGCAGAATTCTTTTCTGAAACAAGATTTAGAAAAATAGTAGAAGAATCTGCACATATACTCATACTTTCTATACTTCGTAATTTTTATATTGTTTCCCTTCTTCTGGAAGGAATGTTCTTCATGAAGGTAAAACAAAGTACAAAATCATGAACATGTCATATTCACTAAGATTTCAATTTATTTAAACATTTCAAAAGATCTGCAGGTTCATACTAAGGTTGGAAATTAGCCTTTATTTTTTTTCTCTCCTTTATCTAATAATTTGTTCAAATACATTAATTCAGGTAGATTTACTAACAAAAACAAGAAATAAAAAGATATTGTTTCCATCTATGAAGGATTCAGTGAATTATTTTATGACAGACATATCTCCAAATAAAAATAGTTAAAATACTTGTATTATTTTAATTTTAATCTTAAACAAGCACCTACCATCTGCAACTCAGCTATTTTGTCAGAATTGTGTACATGTATATTTGAAACAGAGATCTAAACTCCATTAAATTAATGATTAAGTACTATTATGCTGCGTGTGGAACAGAACTTCCAAATTCAGTGCAATTTTATCTATTTAAATTAGTTACAAAACAAACTTTTGCTTATACTTACATGGGATGTAAATCTCATGGAATGATGAAAATATTGCAGATATCATAGTGATAACCTTATAATGTGTTATTTATCCTAAAACCTGTATCCTATTCACATTATTCCTAGAAATTCTTTCAGTAACTGAGCAGAAGTCATGAAAACGACCTGAAATAATAGTGACCTTAAGTGTTGATTTTCTGTTTTTATTTTATTCTAGAGTAACATTTTGCTTCAGTAACAAGTTAAACCAAAGATATTAATAGGGAATGGCTGTCTTTATCACCTCTATGGCTCCCTAAATTAGAAGGGAAACAGTTAGATACAGCAGAATATTTTTTAAAAAAAATATTTCATGCTCTATGAACCATTAGCATGTTATATGAATAAGAAGAAGTGCAGGGATCCTAAAGGTTTATATGTGTACTGGAATTTCTTTCTGTGCCTTTCTGCAGTATGAAAAGGGTAGGGACATTTTAAATGAAAGACTGAGGAAATATTATTGATTAGAATTTGGGTCTCTTTCTCTCCCATGGCATTATATTTTATCAGTCCTCACAGTCCAGATTTCACACCGCGGTGGGAGAACAGTCCTAGTGAAATCACATCTTCTCATGTGTGTGTAAAATTTTCAATAGGAATGGCTCTGAGGGTAATCAGTGGCTAAACAGTTCCCTCACTTTGGTGTTGAAGTCATAAGATTTTTGACTGCTGACACTGAAAAGGAATTAAAGAAGCCACAAGTTGTCATAAATTTCCCCTGCTGCCAAACCCAATGTAAGGAGACAAAGGTAGACAATGTGAAACTTTTCAGCCAGGAAAATTGTTATCAACCTTTTGAGGAGAGCTTTATTGTTCCCTTGAGTCTTGAGGTTGAAACATCAGGAAGAATAAAGGTGATGCTACCACTGATGTTTCTGAGTAAATGGAAAAAATGTACATTAGCAGTCTTACAGATACTGAAGATTTGAATCCATGTCTTTTTTGTTTTTTATGCTGATTATGCTGCCGAAAACTATCAAGAAAGAGATTTATTTTTCCACAGCTGCCATGCTTATATTGGCTACTCTTTATCCCACAGTAAATTGTGAGGCTGTCTTTACAAGATGTTGCTATAAAATAAGTCGTTTGAAGCTTTCAAATGATTTTACTGAATTTAGTATTTGTTTCATTACATATCTATACATAATATCTAAGGGTGAAAAAAACCTGAATTTTCATAGGGAACTTCATACTGATGTCCTGACTGGGAATTCTGCTGAGGATCTTGACTAAAGAAGTAAACCATAATTTAAATAAAAATTAAGCACAATTAAGCAAATGAAATCCAAACAATAATGAAAATGGAGATAAAATTGTTGATTCTGGTATATTACATCTGGTTTTGAGATTAATGAACACTGAAATCTTACCTTTATTATCTGGACAGGTTTTGGAGAAAAGCTATGTACCTGTTGAGAATAAAGAAAAGCAATGAAATATTCTCCAGTGAAATATTCTAGGAGTGCTGTTCAATAAATTTATAAAAATGATCTCTATGTACAACACATATTGATAAGAAATGGAAGAAGGAACAAATAAAAAGAGCCAATCACTGGAAAAGGAAATTAGACAAATTAAGCAATAAGGAAGAGTAAGAATTGCTTTTCATAGTAATCAGGATTAGCCATTCAAAAAACTATGATAACTTTTAGAGGGATCGCCTTCAGTGAGTTTTTCACATCCATTTGGAAATTCTTCTAAAGGACATGTTGTACTTGATGTAAGAGTATGTAGAAGAAGAGCATACCAGGTCAAGAACCTTTCCCAGTGCAACAAGGGATAATAGGAAAGGGGGACAGCGTTGTGAACTAAGTCTGGTCAGACACACTAATTTATGAGCATGTGAGAATGTAGGACTGAGTGTTCATTCTAGCAGAGCTATCTGAATGAGGACTTCTAAACTGGGAGACAATAACCAGACACAAACCTCCCAGTCTCACTAATTGGTAAGCTATCAAGCTAGAGGCATTATTTCCAGGAAGATCAACCTGGACTTTGCAGTTGAGAAGATCGAGAACCAGAGGTCTCAAGACTGGGAGCATGCAGGAACTGCAGAACTCTGCAAACCCATGGGGGTGTGCAGAGGGAGAGGGGAGCAGGAGGAAGAAAGAGGGGGAATAGATAGAAAAGAGTAGAAAAGTTGCCTGTAAAACAGTTGAGGTCAGTATGCTTGTCTAGCCATGCCCTACACCAGATCACTGTAGTTCATCCTATCTTCTTTCTTCATTCACCTTTTCTTAACTCTTTATCTGCTTCTTTGCACTCTGTCTCCCATGTGTTTGCGCACTGCTAAGACAACATGTCTACTGTGCGTGTGCAAGTTAAACTGCTGCCAGCAACTAGAGTCAGGACAGCGGTGGAGGCCTGCAGACTGCGGTGCCACCTACTGCAACTAGATGGGGGTGTGGGCGTGCCTGCGGTGCCAGCAACTGGAGGCAGGGAGGTCCTAGCATCAGCAGTAGCTGATGTGAGTTACTGGAGTGAGTGGGGGTCTTCTGCTTTCAGCCATGGGGTGGCAGCAGTGTATGTTCCCAGACCAGTTACTGGGCAGGACCAGTGTGAGTGAGGCAAGCAAGGGCTCTGCTCTAACGGCTGCAGTGGACTCTGGGTCACAGCCCATGTACCTGATGTAGACTTCTAGGGGCTGAGTGTTTTTATCTTCCCAGCATGGTGTACGTGGTGCATGCGTGTATCTGCCAGCAAACTGGACTAGCCAGAATAGAGGTGCTTCAGGTCCAGGCCATGGTATCAGGCATGCCAAGGTGGTCTTTGCTGGTATGCCCAGAAGGACTGAATGTAGGGCACAGGTGGGGTGAATGTGTGTGCTGCTTGTTTGCAGCAAACATCAGGCTGACCTAGTTCACAAGCAGGTGAGTTGTGAAGCAAGTAAGGCAGGGGTGCTGGAAGGACAGAAGGGACATGTCAGGTGCTTGAAGGAGCTACAAATGTGTGCTTGCGAATCTAGAGAGTGCTGTGTGTGTGAACACCTATCTCTACAGCTTTAGAGGAGGAAGGGCTCTTTGCTGTCTACAGCTATGTTTCACAGGAGTCCTTAAGTGCTGCGGAAGGCAGCCCTTTGCTGGAGCAGCGTGTGTGACCGGCTGTGTCAGTGTCTTGTCCGTCTGTGTGTGCCCATGTGTCTCTGGGGTACATGCTCGGTTTTGATGCCTGCTGAACCTGCAAAAGGGAAAACAGCAACCATGTCCCCAGGCACCGAGCTGGGCATCAGTGGCCAAACAGGAGCAGTCCTGGGCAGCCTCTTTACTTCATTTAACACCTAAAATGGGAAATAATCCTGGAAATTCCTATTACATGGTTTACAGAAGAAATCAGATCACAACAGCCCATGCAGCTTTTACAAAGACATTAAATACTATTACAGTACTAATATATATTTATTTATATTTTTTGTAATTGTTCGAAGATCAAGGCAAACTAAGTGTCTTTAAGTCTTGCTTTCAAAAGAACAAATTGCAGTAAGATTTTTATTATACTAGGCACTGTTGTTCGCTCTCTAGAAATTGTGTAATGATAAATTTGATAAGGTAACTTTACTATTTTCATTACATACCCTGTAGGATAGGATGGTGGATTTGATAGGTGAGTGCATTGATACAGAACGGCATATTCAGCATTGCTATATCCTTTTACTTGTTTATTTTATTAAAGTGGTAACCGAACTCCCATGTAAAAAGAAAATATGCAAATGTCCTCAGAGCAGAGATGAAATTCTTTGTCACAAATTTAAACAAGATCAATGGTGCAACACTGTACAGGTAACATCAAAGGAGATTTAAAATAAAAGCATTAGATCAATTTAATTTACCTTCTTATTCGTACTCGTTCACATAGACAAATTTGTCATCTAAGTTGCGAAACAGTAGAGGAGCTACTTAAGATCACAAGAAAAAAGAGCTTGACTCAGCTTTTTTTTTTTTTTCCTTAAAATATTAGTGTAGCCTGGAGTAGCACTGTAATGAGGCATGCTACAGTTAAGGGAATAATGTTTCATCTCCTACCTGTAATTATCAGGCTGAGGCTAAAGATATTTCTTATGACTGCTACTTATTGGGTACAGTTCCAGAAGGAGTTTCTGTATGTCCCATATATTTAGGCTGTAAACTAGAAAACTCACTTTGCTTTGCTAGTGTGTTTGATGTTTCTATTCATTTTATCTTTCTTTTTTTTTTTTTTTCCTCTGGCATTGAACAATAAACAACACCTCAAAGCGGTTTTTCCTCCATATAAGCATAAATTGGATCACCACAACCATTCCTGGAGTTTGTACTTTTAAAAGGCTCACCAAAAAAAAAAGAAAAAAGAAAAAAACATCTTAAAACAGGCAGAAGAGAGAGAGCTTAAAAGGGAGATCAGAAGGGTTCAACTCATTCATATTATCAGGATGAAAAAGTAACTTGATTAAAGAATGACACGTATTTCACAAAGCAGAAATATCAAATACTACAAGAACAATAATTTATTGATAAAAGCTATAACAGGAATATGGAAGAAAGAAAAGTGCAAATAAAAAAATAAAGTGTTCACTTTAATGATAATCAATAACTGAAAGAAAGCACTAAGGGGAATGGAAGATTCTGTACAGGCTGATGTATTCAACCTGAAGTTTTAGGATTTTTGAAGGATTTTTGAAGTTGATGGTTTGTGAAGCTAGAAGATGCTCACAGAGTCACTGAGCTTGACCTTGTGCATATTTTTAACTGTAGGAGTACCTTGAAACAATCCCTCTTTGGAGTGGATCTTAGTTTTAATTTTTTTTTAAATAATGGTGTCCTGGGCTTACATGGCAAGGTTTTGGTAGTGGAGGAAAATCTTTCATAAACTTTGTTAAATTATTCTAATGGATTGTCACCTTTCACAATTGATGCTCCAGAAGTGCTTTTTCATGCACAAAAGTGCTGCAACTGCTTGGATTTTGTGAAGACAAGATAAGGTGATGGGGCTACTTGAGATAAATTTATGACAAACATTTAGATTTCTCATGTAGCAGTAGATACCAGTTTTTTGCAGATAAATCAAATCACCTCAATAATGAGAAATTCATTTAGAAAATGTCCTACATGTTTGTCCCCATCAACAAACCAAAAAACTACTTCTAGCAATTGCAGAGAATACTATTACAAGTATCAAGCCACAACAATCCTAGAGGAAAAGAGAAAATGCTTACAAGTATTTCTGTAATCTGGAAAAAAAAAGAGTCGTGTGTTTGGACCTTAGGTGGCAACAGTTTTCCCTTTAGCTTGACATGTGCTTTGAATAAGAGACACTATATGCCATTTTGTTAGGCTCTAGTAATTACTCAAAGTGAATGTCTTCTGGACAAGATATTAACAAGAGTGATAAATGGCAATGCCAGAAGCCTTCTATATGGATGAAGCCTTTCACCAAAGGATCACCACTATGAGTGAAACTGGAAGAATTGTTGTACAGAAAGCCATAATATTGAGGGACTGTCTTAAAAGCTGCTATGCTCACAAGCTTGTCTTTGACTGGAAGTTGTCTTTCCTTGTCTTTGTCTTTCCACTACTCATAAGTATGATCCATCGAGTATTATAAGTTTGTTCAAATTCAAAATCTGCCAAGTAACTCAGAACAAGCTGTGCTCAGAAAGACTTCAGGTTAAGTCTATTCATTGTAGGGAACATCCATGAAAGTGATTGAAAGGAAAGATAGCTTTGAATCTTGTTCTGAAAATGAGCTTTCTCCTGTTTTATGTGGTTAATATTTTTAGGTTATTTTAAAATTTGTTTTTATTCCATTTAAAGTTGTGTTGATGGGATTGCTTGACTACTGCAACCTCTTTCATTGCCAGATGTTTATAACATCTGCTAAAATGCATTTACAATATTTGAGAAAGATCATTTGCAATTTCCAATTCAGAAGCTTTTCAGTGATTTTACTTACATAATTGATTCCAGCTATGGGAAAGTGGCACATCTAGGGCACCAAGAATATGCACTGCTTTCCTTCCTAATATTGGAGCAAATGAGAAGAGATCATCATTTGTTGCTCCCAAGATGTCACTAATTTTAGTGTTGTGATAATTTTTCCCTGTCTAGAAGAGAGATCCTAAAGTCTTTTTGTCTTTGCGGTAACTTTTTCTGAAATAGAAAACCTACTGTTACAATACTTAAATATTTTAAGGCTGTTTCAGTACCTGCAGAATGTGAATTGAAGTACATGTCATTCATGTTGAAATTCAAGATTATAAGCAGTTCTTTTCCTCCTAGACATGAAGAATAAAGATTTCAGAAACTGACATTCAGTTCTCTATTGTAATTTGGTGGTTTGTAGTAGACACCGTCTAATATCTACTGTCTTATATTTATGCGTTAGAATTTTGTTACACAAATATTCAAGATTATTTCCTTTGGAGCTATCAGTGATTTGGAAATAGGTGGTGCCATTTTTGACACAGAATGACTCTTCCACTAAGTTCTTTTTAAAGAGCTGATACTCATTTATTTTTAACATTAAGTCATACAGATCATGCCACCAAGGTTTAATACTACCCAATAGATCATACCCATGCTCCTAAGTGAAAAATTCCTATTTATCATATTTTTAATCCAGGAGCACGGTATCTGGTGAATAAGCAGTTAAGTATTTTTGGTAATTTTGTGCTCTTTATGTTAAAAATTTAAAAATAATCTCAACCATTGAATCTGTTTTAAGCATATGTTCATTTATTTAACAGAAAACAAGCCACAATTTGGTCAAAGACAAGCTACTGGCTTGAAAAACATGAAATTTAGCAGTTTCTGATACACATTCAGGGTTCAGGCTCTAGCATCTAATGATCTCATGCTATCATTCTACTCTGTAAGTAATTGCAGAAACAGTCACTCATTTTCTATAGCAAAAGTTAATACAATTTACCTTTTACTTAATCCCTCCTTGTAGTTTCTCTCTGTTTCTAGAGAACATTTTGCTTGGTGTGTAAGTCAGATTTACTGAAAAAAGTTTTCTAAAATTTCCTGTGAGGTTTTTGTGCTGTTTTCACTCTGTTCCCAGTGTTGCAGTTCTCACTGAGAATTTCTGCTAGCATGGATGTGAGTACACAGAGACATGTAGAGTCCCATCTTTGAGGAACTTCCTTGTTGGTGAGAGCAGAAATTCTATGAGGTGTAGGCAGACCTTGAGCCAGCCATTTAATGGTGTGGATGAAAGACTTATTAATTATGTGGCACAGGGAGGGGTCTGCTGCCTCTATTTCTATAAAATCTAAAACAGGAGAAAATGGATCTATGACTTTTAGGCATAATCTCCTATGGCAACAATTTCATAAAAAAAAATTATGCAGAAAACTACAAATATGTCAATTAGAAAATGAGTTCATAGCTCCTAGTAATTTAGAATATTATAGAAATTTAAGCTGGAATATTTATGATGAAATGAAAAACTGACAACATGCACTCCCAGTCCAGTAACCTTTACAGACGTTTTTCTGAAAGCTTCCATGATTTGTTTCAGAACTCTAATAGGAGAGATGAGTGAATTTCATCTCGGTGTTTGTTTACTGTGAGCACTAAATGCTATTAATATATATCATCACTTTAAAAATTCAGTCTTTTGAGTAAATAAGCTACTTTGAACTTCAGTATTTTTGTGTGCTAGCAGCATTGGCCTTTATCAAACAAAGCAACTTCATAAAATTAAATATTTGTAATGTTAAAGGAAAGAGAGACTGACTTACCCAGGACAAAGCACCTTTCTAAATCTTTGTGCTGCTGATGAAATGAATTTAAAGTGTGAGTGGAGATCACAGAATCACACAATCCCACAATCTCAGAATAGCTGAGGATGGAAGGGACTTCTGGAGGTGTCCTGGGCTTACATGGCAAGGTTTTGGTAGTGGAGGGATTCAGGGGTGACTACAGTGAGCAGAGACCAGCGCTGCCCCATGTCAGATCAGAGCCAGCTCCAACTGCTCTAAAAGGAGCCCACCGCTGCCAGAGCTGAGCCATGAGTGATGCTGGGTGTACTCTGGGAGAGCAGATTTAAGGAAAGGAAAAACTGCTACGCAACAGCAGACAGGAGAGAGGAGTGAGAAATGGGAGAGAAACAGCCTTGCAGCCACCAAGGCCAGTACAGAAGGAGGGCAGGAGGTGCCCCAGATGCATAGCAGAAGTTCTCTGCAGCCCAGAGGAGTCCCATGGTGGAGCAAGCTGTCCCCTTGCAGCCCATGGGCACCACGTGGAGCAGATCTCCACATGCAGCCATGGAGGAGCCCACAGTGCAGCAGTGGATGTGGCCTGGAGGAGGCCGCAGCCTATGGAGAGCTCCTGCAGAAGCAGGCCCTGGGCTGGAGCTGCAGCCATGGGGAGGAGCCCATGGTGGGGCAGGAGGCCTGGGGGAGCTACCACCTGTAGGGCACCATGCTACAACAGTGCACTGCTGAAGGGTAGGCCTCTTAGTATTTCCCACGTTGGAACAGTGCTTGGAGAGCTACAGTCTGTTGGAACAGTGCTTGGAGAGCTACAGTCTGTGAGAAGCCAATATGGGATCATCTGGAGAAGGAGGGCATCCCATGGGAGGGACAGGGGCGTGGAATGACCATGAAGGAATGGCAGAGATTAACCATTATAGAGATAGAAAAGGGTGAATGGGGGAAAAGATAGTTTTAGTTTTCATTTTGTTTTTCACTTCTCTTATCTGTTAGTAATAGGCAATAAATTATATTAATCTTCCTATGCTGAGTCTGTTTGGTTTGTAACACTAATTGGTGAGGGATTTTCCTGTCCCTGTCTCAATCCTTGAACAGTTTTTGATTCTATTTTCTCTCCGTTCCTTTGAAGAGAGAGAGTGAGTGAGTGGTGTTGTGTTTAGCTGCCCTGAAATGCTAAATGCTAGGATGAAAGCTCTACAGGAGATTATGTGGGCCAACCCAGAGCCTGATCAAGCCAGATCACCCAGAGCATTTTGCCCAGAACCACTCCCAGGCATCTCTAAAGATGAAGATCTCTAAGAAGGAGACCCCACAGCCTCTGGGCAACCTGTGCTTGTGCTCAGTCATATGCATAGCACAGAAGTGTTTCCTAGTGTTCAGAGGAAACCTGTGTTCCAGTTTTTCCCCTCTGCCTCTTGTCCTGGCACTGGGCACCACTGAAAAGAGCCTGGCTCCATCCTTTTTACGCTCTCCCTTCAGATATTTATAAACATTGATGAGATCCTTGAGCCCTCGCTTCTCCAGTTTGAACAGTCCCAGCTTTCTTAGTCTTTCCTCATAAGTAACATGCTTCAGTCCCTTAATCATCTTCATGGTCCTTTGTCACTCACCTATTTGTTAGCCTTATTTGTCTACTCCACATAGGCACCATGGTCGTGCAGTGTTATGGAAGTGCTCTGCTTGCTGTCATGTCTCAACGTCCTCAGCATTAATGCAATGTAGATGATCAGAATCACAAGCCAGAGAAACTCACTAATACATGGAAAGGGCAGAAAAACTGCTGAAGTGTTGCTATTGAGATCACATATGCCATGCTTTGATGGTTCTGACTATACCTAAGCAGCATATCTGGAGTGATCTTGGAATTATCCATACTTGCGTATGCACACAATGGTGATCACTGCAGGGCACTGAAATGAAGTATGCATGTGTGTGCACACAGGCATGATGATAATTTCAGGCAACAAAAGATTATCTCCATAGCTATTTCTCAAAACTAAAGTCCTGCATAAACAGAAAAATGTGTTTGGAAATAAGTCATTTAGTGAGTTTCACCCAGGAGATGCTTATGTTATCCTGGTTTCACTGACATTTGTTGGTGTTTTCATTCTTTGCCTGCACAGTTCCAGGCTTTGGGTATAAGAAGTGGGGCTGTAATTTTTCTTACAAGCACTTAGAACCAGGAAAGATAAGAAGTACAAAATGTTAGAAAAGGTGAAAGATATATAGCAGAATGTTATATGTAAGCATTTTAACACTGTCTGTAACATGACTTGTGTGATGCAATATAACACGAAAATGTTCTTGCTCGAGTCCAAAAGTCTAGATAATTTTAACATCCATGCAGTATTATAGGCTAACCAAATATCCCCGAGGGCCAGAGTACAAGTGTTAATAAAAGATCTAAATGAACTAGAGGCTTATTGAAACATTAAGGACACTTTCTGGAGTTCAAGGGCATAGACCATAGATATAATCAGGAGTCCATTAAGGCTTTTTGCACACAAAGTTCTCTTTGGATTATACCTTAACGCAGAGCTACTCAGAAGAAGGCAAGGAAACTAAACACAGATCATGTTCTCTAGATCTTCTCTAGATCTTCTCTTAGATCTAGATCTAAGTCAAGCAAAGTACCCTTATAGTTTCTTATATGTCCACAGAAATTAAGAAAACAAAAATGCAAATTTCTAGTCCTTAGTATCCTTCAAACTTTGGTTACAATGTGCTGTCTTCCCAGAACAAGAAATGCCCACTGAAGTAGTTATTAATTTAAAAATGTATTTCAACAAAATGCATAATTGGGAACCCTGATGCTTGCCCTTTCTCCTGCTAAACAAGTACTTTTGCTCCCTAATCCACTAATCCTACACTGATGTTTTAAATGCTGAAGATGTTAGAGAACAGCCTGTTTATTTTTCCCTCACAGGAGCACGTATATGGTTGGATTCTCAGTGACTTACTGTCTGCACCTCTACGGGAAATTAAATGTACGAAGGTCTGTCTGTCTTTGAGCCTGGGAAAGAACGGTCTGCATCTGCTGTTAACTTCCAAGGTGAAACAACTATGCCCAAAAAAACCTGTTTGGAAGTTTCCTGAGTCTAGTTCCCAAACAATACCAGAGAATTGTTTGCGGCAGTATAAAACCAAGCCAGGCATTTGTTGTTATTTGTAAGGATAAACAACCTTATGCTAGTGCTCATTCTCTAGTGATGAATATAGGAGTAAATATGCACCTTTCAAGCCAGCAAAGAGTCAAGGCTCAGTTGCTTCCCCATGGCTGCTTGAAGGAGATGTGTGGCTTTAGTTGAGGCAAGTCCATCATGATCATGGAAGAGGACAGTGGAGGGCTGAGTTCATGCTCTGCATAGCCTGGTACTGTATTAGTGGAATCAAGTTTCAATTTCTGTCTCTTTCTGTTGTACTGCCAAAACTGCCTCAGAAACAGCTAAGAAATCATGTTGCTTATTATCATTTTTTGGCTTTGTCTTCTGAGAAATCGTGTACCGTCAGATCAAGACTTTTTGAATACATAAAAAGGCATCTAGCAGGCCCAGGTCCATCTGACTTTCAAGTTACTAGAGAAGTCCAGGCTTCCGAATGGGAAAACAAATGCCTACTTAGACCACATCTCCTTTTTTTTATGAATGTTCGTTAGTATCTTTTTGTTTCTTTAAATAAGTATAGCAAGCTTCGAAACTGCTTCCATTTCTAAACTAAAGTAACCCTAATGAATGCCTTTCCCCAAAAATTTTAGTTGTGCTAAGGATTGAAGCAGAGTACTGCCAGGAGGAAAACTAAAGGAGTATATCAACTAATTTGTTTAAGGAGTTCAACAAATGGTTTATGAGTATGATTATCTTTATCTTTGGGATTAAAGTGTCAGATTTTATTTTTCCCAATGTACAAATGACTCTAAGTAGGATTTTTTTCTGCTATGAGTTTGCATTTACGTTCCTCCACTTCTGGGAGAGGAGGAGAAAGATTATTTAAATAACAATTGAAATCCCTGAGTTGGCCAGAAGACCTTAATCAAGCATCTCACTCCTCCTTCCTGCTTAACATCAGAGAGATTAATTTTTAATAGCTAAATATGTCACCACTATTAGATGTTCAATTCTGCCTTCCAGTACTGATTTACATACAGAAAATGCAGAAAACACTCTGCCAGAAAATGCTCTACCAGAATAAAGAATCTCTTTAAATTTAAAAATATGTATAATATCAACTTGCAATGCAAACCAACAATGGCATAGAACACAAAAAGCGTAAATGTTAGATGTCTGTCTTGAACATACCTACAACCAAGATAGTGATCTGGAATTCCTGTATAGTCAGATGAGAAAGAAGCTGAAGGACTGCTGAAGGTCCTCTGATTTTTATTTTTTTGACATCTAGACTATAACAAAAGGAATTTTACCATAAAAATACTTGTTTTTCTGTGTACACTATAAAGGAATCTACATTTCAAACTCAAATGGAGATGTCTGCCTGCCTGTCATTGAGTCCCAGAATAAAATCCATTTTGTCTCTCTATCCAACAATATTCAAATTGTCTGTTTTCATGTCTTTGAATGTATTTCCTGTGAAAGCAACAAATAACATTTTATTAATGTTACTTATTAATGTTTCATATGATCATTAAGGAGTGGTCCTAGCTCATTTAGTAACCTGGAAACAAGGAGAAAAACATTACTGAGATAGGAAGACTCAGTAACTGAAATCTAGGTTTCCTTTTCTTTTCTTGATTCCTTTGCTTTGCAATGTTAATATTCCTTTAACACAATTATTGAAATAAAAGCACAGGTAAATATTTTTCTCTAACCATGGTAGAGTAGCATCATTCATTGCAAAAATAATACTCTTCCCTGACATAAGGAATGATTCTTAATAAAATAAAAGGTACTTTAGCCTTTTGGTCTTGAGTGTTAGTCCAGATTTGAAGGGAATGCACAGAAGTGTCCATTCTTTGTTTGATGGTTGAATTCACAGACCAATAGCGGCACACCAAGTAGTCTCAACTCACATACATAGTAGAAACATTCTATCTTGGAGACCACATCATATCTTGCCTTAAATAAAACCTATGGACTACATGATGCCCGAGATGTAAAGGCTTCAGTTTACCATTATTTGTTTGTTTGTTTGTTTAAAAGTGTGGAATACCACTACAATTATTGATTTTGTAAAATTATTCTAGTGAGTTACCATAGTAATAAATGGTATTGTGACAGAAGATTTTTTTGGTAGTTTGTCTATTGGGAAGACTAAATAATATCTGCCTGCAAACACTGCTGGGATTCTGACTGATATACTGAAGTAACTTATAATCATGAAAACAATGCTGGTTACAGAGATTTACAGCATTGGAATAGTAGACTGGTATAAAATTTGGTTTTAGATGTTCTAGATCTACCCAATAATTAAAATGAATTGTAGTATTTTGAGTACTAGAAGCATGTATAGAGTTTTATAAATCAGTTGATTTACACCAGTAATGCAACTGGCAGCATGTTTGCCAGTTACTTAGAAATATAGAAAGTAATCAGTTCACATGGCCAAGAAGTTTTCATCTTCATGGATGCATTTCTTCCTTGATGTTCTGAAAAGTGAGACATTTCTGGTCAGAAAATAAACTAATATAACTAATAATGCCATAAACACTGTGTATCTGTTACTTATATACATTACTTATCACCTACCCAATCTCCAGTATCTAGACATCTGTCTAGACATCTATTGCTACTAAAGATGAATCCCATTGCAAACAATGGAAGAATAGAAACCTACTAAGGATGAACAATTTGATGTATGTTAGGTTTCTGTTTTGAGATAAGTAGAGTTGCCCCAGAAATACCTGTTCCTTTCTATTTACCATAAGAGGGAACCAGATATTTAGACTAGATGCAAAGGTCTGTTAAAACTATGTATGTTATTTTCAGATTAATTTCTGTTCTGCTTCCACTCACTGTACTTAGTGAAGCTGCAGAGTCAGTCTGGAGAAAGGGCTCTATTTTACCTATGAATTGTAGGAAAGGAGACGTCAACAGGGAAACAGGACATGTAGGAGAAAGGATTGAATATTCGGGCTGAGATAATGCTGCTGCATATTTCTATTATTTGCCTGTATGTCAGAAGCTTTTTATCTGGTGACCTTTTAGAACATGTTTATTCTTATTATTTTGAATATGGAATGGATTTTAAAAGTTTAAAAATGAAGGAGATTGTTAAGGTGATTGTCTTGCAAAGGTGTTGATAGAATACAACAAGCAAGGAGAACAGATGGGAAAAGACAGTGAGGAAAGGGCAGCTGAGAGTTCCTTTACTCATTATGCCATTTCTCTATACAGCCGTCTATTCTATAGGTAAGTTGAAGAAGACAAGAAACCTTATGTAGTCATAACCACCTAGTCAATTACCATTAGTTCCAGCCCTCATCCCAAATTCCTTCTCTGGGACTACTAAAAAGAAGCAATTCACTATTCATAAACCCTTACAGAGTGTATAATAAGGAATAACAATAAGGTAAAGTGAAAAATAGCCCTGAGATGGGAAAACAAAGGAGCAATATTTCTAAGTATAAGAATGACAAATGTTATACATTTTCCACTTGTGATAATAGTAATTCATTAGTGAAATTCTCAATGTTCTAATGTGAAATAGTCATTATTTCTACCTTTTTCCTCACCAATCCAATAAACTCCACTCACAGTTCAGGGCTTGTGAGAAGGATAATCTCAGAAACTCGGAAGACATATATGTAAGCAAGTACTCAGTCTCTTAGCTCTGCATGTTTTCTCTGCAACTTCACCAAAGATCTGAATAACATGAAAGAGCTACTTTACATCACCTCACGTGAGAAATTCCTTCTGGTAGCAGAGGAACCCCACAGCACCCAGAAAATAGTTCTTGCCACCATGTCGAATCTGCTCTCCCTTCATCTTTGTCTTAGTTTCAAACTCAAACTTTCTCTGTTAGTGTCTCCTACAAAACTGTGTTTTGATTCTAGAAGAAAAACAAAGCTGGTAACACCCGGCAGCATTGAACAGAGCCAAGGACATTTTAAATCTAGGTTCCGCCATTGAAGGGGCTGGGGG